>CM057349.1:236436203-236956537 GCA_030015575.1 Agapanthus africanus | reverse complement strand
CCGGTTGGGACCAATCTCTCCTCCCATATTTCGGGTTAAACGTTCTTGCAAACTCAATCAATACACATATTCGATTGCCTATACTGAAATGATGTTTTTTTTCCCATGCAGCAATCAACCTTCGACGACAATGTCTCCCCAGACGAATTCAGCTTCCAACGTGACTCCGATTCCGTACGTGGTCAAGATCAACGCTCGTGTGGTTCTCCCGCAAGCCTCAGTCGACAGTGGGAGGAACTGCCCCGCCAGTTTGGCTCCGTCATCATCTACCCTGCCGGAAGCGCTCATCTGGCGGAAATCCCAGCGGAACAGGTGGCCAAGCCGGTCCCAAGGGGCAAGAGGCCGAATGTTGTGATTGCTAAGGCACCACAACCGAAACTTAAGATGGTGTCTGAACGACTCCCTGGCGCTCCAGCTGGGGGCAAGGCTACCGGTGCGAAAGGCAACATCAAATGTTACGGACGAGCTCAGGCGATGACTCTAACAAATGCACAATCGGGCGTATTTCCAAGGCCCTCCATCAATCGGTCTGCGGCGTCTTCCAAGAGAGTCGAAGTCTGCCAGGTGCTTAGAACAGAAAAGTTAAGCAGAAGCGGCTCAGGTATCGAGCCAACAAACGGGCCAAGGCTTCGGCCAAATGGAATCGTGTGAAGTTCCAAGTGCAGGATTGCCCCGCGACGACGGCTGAGTCGGACATAAGAATTAGCAATTCCTTCGAGCCTCTAAGTGGGTTCAGAAAAATTCCATGACCGCCAGAATCAAGAAGATAGCAGTCCGAACAGTGCCACAAAGAGACGTGTCCTGGCCCCAACCATAAAAAGTATGACACTGTCTCTTCAATTGTCTATCAGGCGCTCTGTGCCGCACGAAAGCAGTGGGGCAAACCCAGAAAAGAAGCGCCAGCACCATTCAAGAACTGGTAGGCCAGCTGCCTTCAATCGACTACCAGCTACCGAAGCACAGGGGGTCAAGACAGCGATCCGTGAAATCAGCTTCCAATGATAGAAAGACGCCGGATACATCATCCATACGGTCTATATGGCGGGCGGACGCCCCAGCGACAACCTTCGCAGCAAAAGCAAGGATGGGCCACCACATCCCAAGCCCAATCTAGCCTGATGTGGTCGCCGCCACTCAAGAACAGCCGCCCCCGCTGGATGAAGAAAACCCTCTCGATGAGGATGATAGGCAGAAAGACCCTCAGTCCATGAAGAGTCAAGCTCGGACAGCGAGGAGGAGCCGACTTTCCGCCCCCAGGACTGCGGAGCAAGAGCTACTTCAAGAGCTTCGAAAACAGCTCAGGAGCAAAGATAAAGAGATGGCCAAGCTCTATTCGAAAATTGATGATTTAACGAACGTGGTGATGCAGCCTTACGGCTCAAATTGCTCGAGCGCCTCCCAAACAAGCACAAGCCGCTACTAATCAGCCGGGTGATGACAATCCGAGGCAGCCAATGCCTGTTCCTTTGGGACCAAGACTGGTCGAGCCGCATGAAAGCCGGCCACATTCCGCTTCGGGGACGCCCTGGCCCCAGATAATACTATCCCGCTAACACAGGATCGGATAATGGATTTGGTCACCAGCAAGGTTAAAACATTGGTGGCCGAAGCCTGAAGCTCAGAAAGAAATCGGCAGTAGCGGGCGGCCATATCCCGCGCAGTACGATCTGATTGAGTTCCCAAGCGGCTACGTTATTCCTAAGTTCGAAGATTTGATGGAACGGGGAATGCAAATCAGCACGTCGCCCACTCAAAGCATCGTGCGGAAATACAGGGGGCAATGACGCGCTCCTTCTTCGTCATTGTCAACAGCCTGACCGGTGTCGCTTTCGACTGGTACGCGAGCATACCAGACGGGTCCGTCATTACCTTTGCCCAAATGGAGTCTCTGTTCCGGCAAAGATTCATGAGCGTCAGTGATAAAATCTCCATTGCCGACCTTGTGAGGACCAAGCCGGGGAAGAATGAAAGCAACACTGACTTTATCGCCCGATGGCGTAATCTCACGGTCAAGTGCGAACCGCCGCTGGAGCAGGACCAGTCCGTCAGCCTTCTTATTGGGAACCTCAGCAATTGGTAATGGTCCCATCTTGTGTACAGCGGGCCTCAAGACATTTCAGGAGCTAACCAAGAAAGTCCAGATGCTGGAACGCTCGAAGCAAGAGTCCCCGCCGGACTCTCAGAGAGACAAAACCTGGAAAAGCAAGCGGGACGACAACCGTAGAAGCGGGAGTTCCAGCAGTACCAATGTCTTCAATGCCTCCGACAATGAAGAAAAGCGAAGGGCGGCCGAATCCAAAACTAACCGGTCTCGAAAGCCATTGCTGGGAGGAGATGGCCTTCCCTAGGGAGAAAAAGAACAAGGTTTACTCTTTCAGAAGGGACAAGGTCCGCAAGATATTTAAGATGCCTTGAACAACGGCCTACAATTGCCGGAATCGAAAAGACCCCAAGAAGCAAAAAATGACCGACAATCCCCTGTATTGCCGTACCACCGAGTAGTGAGCCATGCGATCGAGGATTGCTATATCTTCAAAGACGAGAAGCAGTACAAGGCTGGAGAGATCGAGCTGTCCAAAAGTGTGTTGGTGAACAATCAAGTTGCGACCGCCAACTTTATACAGACAGAAGTTGAAGCCTTCTGGGAGCAGACAGCTGAACCCGCTGCCCCGACAAACGAAACTGACTCATCGCAGCCTCCGTGGAGTACGCACATATCTAATAAGACAAAGAAGATGCTAAAGATGCTTCAGAAAGAGCCCAGGATGGAATGGGAAGGACAGAAGAAGCCTACCAGTCCAGCTGCCTATGCGGCTCCATCAGGCTCAAAATCCAAGAAGCTCAGAAGAAGAAAAGTGCAGCTCGGCGCGAAAAAGAGTCTGCAGGGAGATCGACCATTCAAAAGTATATCGATTCCCTCGAAGAATATGAGCAAAAGGAAAGAACATTGATTCAATTGAAGGAGTTCTTCCCTGTACAAGCGGCTGAAATTCTGGAGGAGTTAGAAGAAGACTCCAATGAAGAAATTCCAGTAGTGACCTGCTACGCCATTCATCTTGGCAGCGACTCGGAAGAGGATCTCTGTTTTCCCGAAGAGGACGAGGAGCTCACCACAAAGGCCAATCAAATCCAGCTCAGAAGCGGCAGGGCTCTACCGCAAATCAGGGCAACGCCCCAAAAGGGAAGGAAAAACAAGTCGCTAATGAAGAAGATGGCAGAGAACCGGCTGATGAAAACATAAGTCCTTCCTCGGTGGACTATAATGTCTTGGCGCATCTCCGGAAGCTTCCGTCTCTCCTAAGCATCTACGACGCCTTGGTCCTATCTAAGGAGCTTAGAGATGTTCTCATTCACGCTCTGCAAAACCCCGAGCGGTATCAGGCTCACTTTGCGGAAATTAATATGAAAGAAGCCCAGCACGCTCTGCATGCCGCCGCAGTCACATTTAAGGATGAAGACTTGCTACTAGGAACGGCTGAGCACAATCGGCCGCTTTACGTGACCGGGTACAGCGACGGAGATCGAATTAATCGCATATTGATTGATCCGGGGTCCTCAGTGAACATCATGAACTTGCGAACTCTGAAGAGTTTGTCAATGGACGTCCGTCACCTGTCAAAGGAAAGGATCGTCATTCAAGGCTTCAACCAAAATTGCCAGCAAGTTCTGGGGTCTATAGCTCTGCCAATCAAATTCGGGGATCTGCAAACTGAAGCTAAGATATACGTGATCGATGCCGACACGTCTTATAAGATTCTCTTGGGGCGGCCATGGCTCCACGATTATGGCATCATCCCGTCAACTCTCCATCAATGCATGAAGTATACCAAAAATGGCGAAGAAAGACGCATTGACGGAGACATCCAGCCGTTCGGTGTGCATGAAGTCCGCTATGAAGATTCTCGGTACTTTATGAACCACCAAAATGCTAAGCCACAACTGACTGAGGATAGACCGGCCCCGAGACCCAAAAGCAAATCTGCGCCGGTTGTCACTTTCAAAAGTAAAAACGCCCAAGTGCGCCCACATTTCGGTAGCGACACTGATGAGTCCGACGATGGAAGCCCGTCCTTCCGTAAAACTCGCCTTCATTTCGGCAGCGATACAGACAAATCTGATGCTGAAGGCCCATCTAGCAGCAAAGTCCGCCCTCATCTTGGCAGTGACACTGAAGAGTCAGAGGAAGAGGACCTATCGTGCAACAGCGGTACAGATTGGACCCCCATGCAAAAAGCAAAACTACGAGAGACCTTCGAAGTTGCAGAAGGGTCCCTAGCCGTTACAAGGGTACCAGAGCAAATGTGCAAAGAACTCGATGCATTATCGATCTCCACCGTGGACCAGCTGAAAACTTTCTACGTTCCCGGGAGGAATAGTGGACAGAAGGGCATCCTGTTTTATGGGTCAAACCCCGTTGCGCGCCCGGACGATTTGTCTGTCGCGTGCCTTCCATATGAGAGAGGCATAAGAGCCGTCCTCAATCCCAGATACTATGCGCCCGAGATGCGGGAATACTTTAAGAAGTGCGGATGCCGGTTATATCAAGCGGAGTCCGAAGCAAAGTTTTACGAAGGGCTATGGCATCCGCCCCAGGTCCGAGCACTCATCGATGGACGAATTCCAGATAGACGGGACATAGGCTACCTTCAACCTGATTCCAAAGCGTGCTACATGATCCATGTTGGTGAGGCCAGCGAAAGATCAAATGATGATGATGAGATAGCCGAGCCAGAAGAAGCTCCACAAGAGCTCGAAGATGGCGGACAAGCAACCTTTGACGAGCTAGCCGAGATTGACTTAGGAACGCCCGATAATCCAAGGCCGACCTACATCAGCTCACTCTTGTCGGAGGAAATGAAAGAGCAGATAATTGCCCTGCTGCGTGAGTTCGTCGACTGCTTCGCGTGGACGTACAAAGAAATGCCTGGCCTTTCTCCTGAGGTAGCCGTGCATAAGCTGGCTATATCTCCTGATGCTAAGCCAGTCAAACAAGCTCCTCGAAGAATGAGAAGGGAGTTGGAAGAAAAGGTCATCGAGGAAACCAAGAAGCTCATCGATGCCGGCTTCATCAGGGAAGAGAAATATGCGGACTGGATCGCATGCATAGTCCCAGTGAAGAAGAAAAATGGGCAGATCCGAGTTTGTGTCGATTTCAGGGACCTCAATAAGGCATGTCCTAAAGACGACTTCCCGCTACCGGTCATGGAAATGATGGTCGATGACACCTCAAATTACGAACTGTTCACCTTTATGGATGGCTCGTCTGGATATAATCAGATCAAGATGTCGCCTGAGGATGAGAAGCACACAGCATTTCGAACCCCGATCGGAATATATTGCTACAAGGTAATGCCATTCGGACTGAAGAACGCAGGTGCTACATATCAAAGGGCAATGACTAATATCTTTGATGACCTAATCCATAAAGTCGTCGAATGTTATGTCGATGATCTGGTCGTCAAGACTAAAGCCAAGGCCGATCATATCCAAGATCTCAGGACCGTTCTCACTAGACTGAGGGAATACGATCTGAAGATGAATCCTCTGAAGTGCGCTTTTGGCGTGTCATCGGGAAAATTCCTGGGCTTCATAGTCCGACATCGAGGGATCGAAGTTGACCCATCAAAGATAAAGGCCATCATGGAGATGCCCCCTCCGAAGAGTCTGACGCAGCTAAGATCTTTTCAAGGCAAGCTTGCTTATATACGGAGGTTTATCTCAAATTTATCAGGGAGATGTAGGCCCTTCTCAAAGCTCATGAAGAAAGGAGCTCCTTTTATCTGGGATACCGAATGTCAAGCAGCGTTCGAAAGCATCAAACAATACTTGTTGCACCCTCCAGTGCTGGCCGCTCCCATTCCAAATAAACCGTTGATTCTCTATACTGCCGCGCTAGATGAGTCACTCGGTGCGCTCCTCGCCCAGAATAACGAGGAGGGAAAGGAAAATGCCCTCTACTACCTCAGTCGAACTCTAGTCGGGGCGGAACACAACTATTCCCCAATCGAAAAGCAATGCCTGGCTCTGATATTTGCTGTGAAGAAGCTGAGGCACTATCTGCTGGCTCATCGGGTTATGCTGATCTCCAAGGTCGACCCGCTCAAACACTTGATGACCAAAGCAAGCCTAGCCGGCAGAATGGCAAGATGGGCTGTCATGCTACTTGAGTTTGACATAGTTTACACTCCTCAGAAAGCAGTAAAAGGGCAAGCTCTCGCAGACTTTCTCGCTGCTCATCCCATACCAGAAGGGTCGCCGCTAAATTGTGAGTTACCCGACGAACAAGTTCTGCATCTCGAGAATGATGAGCCATGTTGGGAGCTCTACTTCGATGGAGCCTCGTCAATAAGGACCTCCAGTAAATCAAGCGTCCCGGAGATAAAAGCAGGGATAGGATTGGTGTTCATCACACCATCAATGGGAACCCTACGACGTTCTTTTGCTCTCACCGAGCCTCGGACAAACAATGAAGCTGAGTATGAAGCTCTGATAGCTGGTTTGGAGCTCGCCATAGAAATGGAAATCTTTCGGCTACAGGTTTACGGTGACTCCCAGCTTGTCGTCAACCAAGTAAGCGGCAACTATAAGATATACAAACCCGAGTTAGCTCGGTACAGAAGCCGGGTGGTGGAACTCATGAAACGGTTCACTCACATTGAACTGACAAGAGTCCCTAGAGCATTGAACGGAAAAGCCGACATACTCGCTCGCCTAGCCAAGGAGCTGGCTGATCCTGACATGGACGAAATTCTGATCACAGTCAGGAGCCGACAAATTCTACCCCCAGTCTCTCTACGAGAAGAGGAAAGCGCGGAGCAGGAGAGCAGTCCTGCCGAAGAAGCTTCGATCATCCAAGACGAGCCCGATTGGAGAGAACCCTTCATAGAGTACCTCCGATATGACAAGCTTCCCGAAGAAAAATCTGCGAGGATCCAGCTGAAGAAAAGAGCTCTCCGATACGTGTTTGTAAATGACACGTTATACCGCAGGTCATATGACCAACTCTGGCTCAGGTGTCTGTCATTGGCCGAAGCCCAGAAGGTCATGAAAGATGTTCACTCGGGCGTCTGCGGTGCTCACCAATCTGGCCCCAAGATGCGACTTCAAATCAAACGGCTTGGGTATTACTGGCCCACCATGATACGGGATTGCGGAGAGCATGCAAAGAAATGTCAGATCTGCCAAATCCATGGTGATTTCATTCACAAGCATCCCAATCCATTGCACCCTACGGTGGCGTCATAGCCCTTCGAAGTTTGGGGCACCGACATTGTTGGCCCAATTGATCCTCCGTCGTCCAAAGGCCACCGGTTCATACTGGCCGCGACAGACTACTTCTCCAGATGGGCTGAAGCTGTCCCGCTAAAAGAAGTCAAGACAAAAGATATTCTGACATTCTTCCAGCATAATATTCTATACCGCTTCGGTACACCAAGAAGAATCATTTCTGACAACGGGCCTTCTTTCAAGAGCTTCAATGTATCAAGATTCGCTACTCAGCACAAGATAGACTGGAGGTATTCCTCCATCTATAATCCAAGAGCCAATAGGCTAGCCGAAGCCTTCAATAAGACTCTATGCAAGCTCCTGAGGAAAAATGCTTCAGCCAACAAGAGAGACTGGAATCTCAAGCTTCACGAGGCATTGTGGGCATATCGTACCACGCACCGTACTCCAACTCAGTCCACTCCATACTCATTGCTCTTCGGAGTGGAGGCGGTCCTCCCCCTCGAAGTTGAAGTTCCGAGCTTAAGAATGGCCGTCCAACATGAGTTGACGGAGGAAGAAAACGTGCTCCTTCGACTTGAAGAACTCGATGCCCTCGAAGAAAAGAGGCTCGCGGTGCAACAAAATCTGGAGCTATACCGAGCCCAAATGTCACGGGCTTATGACAAGATAACCCGTCTCCGCGCTTTCAAGAAAGGCGAATTGGTGTTGGTCCTCAAAAGACCGATCATCCTCAATCGACATGCCAAGGGAAAATTCGAGCCAAACTGGGAAGGACCATACGTCATTGAGAAAGTGTTCGACGGAGGATCCTACCAACTAATAAGCGCCGAGGGAGAAAGGCCCATGCCACCCATCAATGGCCGATATCTCAAGAAATACTACACATGAATGCTCCAAGTTGCAGGCAAATTGAGCTTATCAGCCCTACGGTCTGGATCAGACATCCTGCAAAACCGTATACAATCCACGGGCGTAAAAGACCCCTATTTCTCCCAAATCCTGCCGGTGAGACTACTTTAAAGTCCCACCAGCGGCAAAAAAAAAAAAGAAGAAAAAAAAATATAAAAGAAATAAAAAAAAAAATAAACGGTATGTCCACAAGCAAAACGGGCACGGATGAAAACCTGAAAGGGCTCCGTGAGTAAAAACAGCAGGACTACCGGCGAGTCTGTGAAAACCCGAAAGGGCGCAAACTCGTGAAAAGAGATGAAATACACTCACAAAGTCCTCTCGACCTTGTGAGGAGAAAACCCCTGCGTGAGATCCTTACGACTCACAAAGGAGCAACACACTTAGGAATCCTCACGATCCCTAAGGAGAAAATACACCTGCGGGATCCTTACGACTCGTAGGGAGAAAATGCTTTTATGGGACCCTCACGGCCCATAAAATTGAAAAGCCTTAGGTGATAGGGACCCAAACCTGTCTCCTAAGCCATCGTTCCCCAATGGGCAACGGCAAATGATGAGTCGCTCCTGGCATTTCGCTTCAGTGTTAGCGGTGCTGATGCCGACCAAAAACCCAAATCCCAAGTCCTCCCGAGGCAAATGATGAGTTGCTCCTGGCATTATTCCAGTGCAGCAATACTGATGCCAAACAAGATCCAAATTCCAAGTCCCCAAACGGCGAATGATGAGTCGCTCCTGGTACCATATTCCAGTGTAGTGATGCAGACGCCAACAAAAACCCAATTTCTCAAAATTCTCCGGCCCTACGGTGGGTCCCCAAATTGACCATCGTATACAATCCACGGGCTCAAATAATTCTCATCATACCCATGCCCCACCGTAATCACCAGTTACGCGGCCGGTCTCCGCTTTGGGAATGATGCTCCATTGATAAGACCCACTCATGTGTCCTCACGATATATGAGGAGAACAAACCTTTGTAGGATCCTTACGACTCATAAAGGAAAAACACACTTAGGAGTCCTCACGACTCCTAAGGAGAAAATACACCTGTGGGATCCTTACGACTCGTAGGGAGAAAATGCTTTTATGGGACCCTCACGGCCCATAAAATTGAAAAGTCTTAGGCGATAGGGATCTAAACCTGTCTCTTAAGCCATCGCTCCCCAATCCCCAAATGGCGAATGATGAGTCGCTCCTGGTACCATATTCCAGTGCAGCGATGCAGACGCCAACCAAATTCCAAATCCCATACCCGAACGGCGAATGATGAGTCGCTCCTGGTACCATATTCCAGTGCAGCGATGCAGACGCCGACAAAATCCCGAAATTTTTCCGGCCCTACGGTCTGGATCATACATCCTGCAAAACCGTACACAATCCACGGGCGTAAAACAATCCCAATTTCTCCCAAATCCTCTCAGGGCAAATGATGAGTTGCTCCTGGCATTATTCCAGTGCAGCAATGCAGATGCCAAACGAAAACCAAAATCCCAAAATCCTCTCCATGACAGATGATGATTCGCTCCTGGTACCATATTCCAGTATAGCGATGCTGATGTCAACCCAAATCAAAATCAACAAGTCAACTTCCACTCCGACGCCACAGAAAGCGGAGCAAGTCAGAATCCAATCTCGACACCGCAAGAAGCGGAGCAAGTCAAGTCTACCCCTGACACTGCAAGAAGCAGAGCAAGTCAAATCAAGAACCGACCGTCCACGTCGCTAAAAGGGCAGCACCGACCGTCCACGTCGCTAAAAGGGCAGCACCGACCGTCCACGTCGCAAAAAGGGCAGAACCGACCGTCCACGTCGCTAAAAGGGCAGCACCGACCGTCCACGTCGCAAAAAGGGCAGCACCGACCGTCCACGTCGCTAAAAGGGCAGCACCGACCGTCCACGTCGCTAAAAGGGCAGCACCGACCGTCCACGTCGCTAAAAGGGCAGAACCGACCGTCCACGTCGCTAAAAGGGCAGCACCGACCGTCCACGTCGCTAAAAGGGCAGCACCGACCGTCCACGTCGCTAAAAGGGCAGCACCGACCGTCCAAGTCGCTAAAAGGGCAGCACCGACCGTCCACGTCGCTAAAAGGGCAGCACCGACCGTCCAAGTCGCTAAAAGGGCAACACCGACCGTCCAAGTCGCTAAAAGGGCAGCACCGACCGTCCAAGTCGCAAAAATGGCAGCACCGACCGTCCAAGTCGCAAAAAGGGCAGAATCGACCGTCCACGTCGCTAAAAGGGCAGCAACGACCGTCCAAGTCGCAAAAAGGGTAGCACCGACCGTCCACGTCGTAAAAAGGGCAGCACAGGATTCCTACAAAGCGGGAACCAGATCACTCCGGGCCAGGGAAACGTCTATCACGGACACTCCGTCTCGGAGACATGTCAAGCAACGACCGTCCATGTCGTAAAAAGGGCAGTGCCAGCTTCCCAAAAGGTGGGAACCAAATCAAGCAGCCTCCACATGAAAGAAGATCCATCAATTTCATGCACACGACCCACATATGTGGTGTGCATTTATTGATGGGGGGCAATTTGTTGGGGTAAAAATTTACACCCCGGTTGACCAAGTCAAAATCCAAGTCAACCCCAAGCCAAGTGGGCCCAAGCCCAGATCCAGTGGGCCCATGCCCGGGTCGAGCCAGAACATGAAGCGGCCGGCCTCCCCCCATGCCGAGATAAAAATTTTGTAATAAATAATTTTGTTGTATTTCTTTTATTTTATTTTTGGACAAATGTAAGGAAAAATAGGCATAAAGCCAAATTTTTGTAAAGCCCATGGCTTATGTGCAAAAAGAAATGGCACATGAGCCATGGGATAGGCAAAATGCCATTTTGTGAAGCCCAAGGGGCTATGTGTAAAATGTATGGCCTATAAAGGCAAAGATAATGAAATATCTCAGAAAAACTTTTTCTCTCTCCAGAAATTTCTAGATCTGAGATCTCTTTCTCCTTCTTCAAGGTTCCAAAACCTTCTTCTTTCTCTTGAATTAAATCAAGAGTTCTACTCTCATTTTTATAAAACGAATTAGTTTTTCACCACAAAACCCATTAAGGGGAACTCAGATCTTCCATCAGATCTCAAAAAGAAAGGATTTTGAAATCCCACATCTCTTGATCTTCAAGATCCAGCTAACAGAGGAGGAAGAAGAAGAACATCTTTCACTAAACCCTCAAAAAAAAAAAAAGAAGAAAAACACATTCAGGAGTTCAACTCCTCTCTGATTTCTCTTCTGAGAAATTTTTTTCAGGCTAAAAGCCTCCTGTGCCTCTCCGGCGCGCAGCGCAAGTGCGCAAGGCGCCCGCGTGCCGACACGTGGCGCGCGTGCTTGCGCACCTGCGCGCTTGCGCAAGTGCGCAAGGCGCCCGCGTGCCGACACGTGGCGCGCGCGCTTGCGCACCTGCGCAAGTGCGCAAGGCGCCCGCGTGCCGACACGTGGCGCGCGCGCTTGCGCACCTGAAGTGCGCAAGGCGCCCGCGTGCCGACACGTGGCGCGCGCGCTTGCGCACCTGCGCAAGTGCGCAAGGCGCCCGCGTGCCGACACGTGGCGCGCGCTTGCGCACCTGAGCGCACAGCGCTCAAGACGCTGGCCCCCACGCATCCCTTGGATGCCTTTTCCCTCTCTTTTTGTGTACATACATACATATATACATATGTATACAAATTTATACACACACATACTCCGCAACATTCTCCCCCTCAAAAAAATTTTCGGGCCGGGGCGCTGCCCCGAACCCCGCAAGGGGGCTGCTAGCCCCCTTGACCCCCAGCCCGCTATCCGGGTAGCGGGACCCCCGTAAAAACTCTGCGTGGCTCCCGATATATCCAAAACCCCCTTTCAAAACACACGCACACTGCACATTGAGTTCGCATGACCAGTTTAACCCGTTAATCGGAGGTTCCCTCGCCCCAAAGGCGAGGGGTAATTAACGGCAGCTTAGTCCGCGGCTGCCGGAGATTCGGATCCCCACAATCATTAAAACCCAGTCTACCCTAGGCAGGGGGAATCTGTAGTACGCCTGACAAGCGCGCGCGTATTCCCATCTCACTGGGGTGACGAAAAACACCCTACAGATTCTGGCACGCCCGGTGGGACCAATCTCTCCTCCCATATTTCGGGTTAAACGTTCTTGCAAACTCAATCAATACACATATCGATTGCCTATACTGAAATGATGTTTTTTTTCCCATGCAGCAATCAACCTTCGACGACAATGTCTCCCCAGACGAATTCAGCTTCCAACGTGACTCCGATTCCGTACGTGGTCAAGATCAACGCTCGTGTGGTTCTCCCCGCAAGCCTCAGTCGACAGTGGGAGGAACTGCCCCGCCAGTTTGGCTCCGTCATCATCTACCCTGCCGGAAGCGCTCATCTGGCGGAAATCCCAGCGGAACAGGTGGCCAAGCCGGTCCCAAGGGGCAAGAGGCCGAATGTTGTGATTGCTAAGGCACCACAACCGAAACTTAAGATGGTGTCTGAACGACTCCCTGGCGCTCCAGCTGGGGGCAAGGCTACCGGTGCGAAAGGCAACATCAAATGTTACGGACGAGCTCAGGCGATGACTCTAACAAATGCACAATCGGGCGTATTTCCAAGGCCCTCCATCAATCGGTCTGCGGCGTCTTCCCAAAGAGTCGAAGTCTGCCAGGTGCTTAGAACAGAAAAGTTAAGGCAGAAGCGGCTCAGGTATCGAGCCAACAAACGGGCCAAGGCTTCGGCCAAATGGAATCGTGTGAAGTTCCAAGTGCAGGATTGCCCCGCGACGACGGCTGAGTCGGACATAAGAATTAGCAATTCCTTCGAGCCTCTAAAGTGGGTTCAGAAAAATTCCATGACCGCCAGAATCAAGAAGATAGCAGTCCGAACAGTGCCACAAAGAGACGTGTCCTGGCCCCAACATAAAAAGTATGACACTGTCTCTTCAATTGTCTATCAGGCGCTCTGTGCCGCACGAAAGCAGTGGGGCAAACCCAGAAAAGAAGCGCCAGCACCATTCAAGAACCTGGTTAGGCCAGCTGCCTTCAATCGACTACCAGCTACCGAAGCAAGGGGGTCAAGACAGCGATCCGTGAAATCAGCTTCCAATGATAGAAAGACGGCCGGATACATCATCCATACGGTCTATATGGCGGGCGGACGCCCCAGCGACAACCTTCGCAGCAAAAGCAAGGATGGGGCCACCACATCCCAAGCCCAATCTAGCCTGAATGTGGTCGCCGCCACTCAAGAACAGCCGCCCCCGCTGGATGAAGAAAACCCTCTCGATGAGGATGATAGGCAGAAAGACCCCTCAGTCCATGAAGAGTCAAGCTCGGACAGCGAGGAGGAGCCGACTTTCCGCCCCAGGACTGCGGAGCAAGAGCTGCTTCAAGAGCTTCGAAAACAGCTCAGGAGCAAAGATAAAGAGATGGCCAAGCTCTATTCGAAAATTGATGATTTAACGAACGTGGTGATGCAGCTTACGGCTCAAATTGCTCGAGCGCCTCCCAAACAAGCACAAGCCGCTACTAATCAGCCGGGTGATGACAATCCGAGGCAGCCAATGCCTGTTCCTTTGGGACCAAGACTGGTCGAGCCGCATGAAAGCCGGCCACATTCCGCTTCGGGGGACGCCCTGGCCCCAGATAATACTATCCCGCTAACACAGGATCGGATAATGGATTTGGTCACCAGCAAGGTTAAAACATTGGTGGCCGAAGCTGAAGCTCAGAAAGAAATCGGCAGTAGCGGGCGGCCATATCCCGCGCAGTACGATCTGATTGAGTTCCCAAGCGGCTACGTTATTCCTAAGTTCGGAAGATTTGATGGAACGGGGAATGCAAATCAGCACGTCGCCCACTTCAAAGCATCGTGCGGAAATACAGGGGGCAATGACGCGCTCCTTCTTCGTCAATTTGTCAACAGCCTGACCGGTGTCGCTTTCGACTGGTACGCGAGCATACCAGACGGGTCCGTCATTACCTTTGCCCAAATGGAGTCTCTGTTCCGGCAAAGATTCATGAGCGTCAGTGATAAAATCTCCATTGCCGACCTTGTGAGGACCAAGCCGGGGAAGAATGAAAGCAACACTGACTTTATCGCCCGATGGCGTAATCTCACGGTCAAGTGCGAACCGCCGCTGGAGCAGGACCAGTCCGTCAGCCTTCTTATTGGGAACCTCAGCAATTGGATGGTCCCATTCTTGTGTACAGCGGGCCTCAAGACATTTCAGGAGCTAACCAAGAAAGTCCAGATGCTGGAACGCTCGAAGCAAGAGTCCCCGCCGGACTCTCAGAGAGACAAAACCTGGAAAAGCAAGCGGGACGACAACCGTAGAAGCGGGAGTTCCAGCAGTACCAATGTCTTCAATGCCTCCGACAATGAAGAAAAGCGAAGGGCGGCCGAATCCAAAACTAACCGGTCTCGAAAGCCATTGCTGGGAGGAGATGGGCCTTCCCTAGAGGAGAAAAAGAACAAGGTTTACTCTTTCAGAAGGGACAAGGTCCGCAAGATATTTAAAGATGCCTTGAACAACGGCCTACAATTGCCGGAATCGAAAAGACCCCAAGAAGCAAAAATGACCGACAATCCCCTGTATTGCCCGTACCACCGAGTAGTGAGCCATGCGATCGAGGATTGCTATATCTTCAAAGACTGGGTCGAGAAGCAGTACAAGGCTGGAGAGATCGAGCTGTCCAAAAGTGTGTTGGTGAACAATCAAGTTGCGACCGCCAACTTTATACAGACAGAAGTTGAAGCCTTCTGGGAGCAGACAGCTGAACCCGCTGCCCCGACAAACGAAACTGACTCATCGCAGCCTCCGTGGAGTACGCACATATCTAATAAGACAAAGAAGATGCTAAAGATGCTTCAGAAAGAGCCCAGGATGGAATGGGAAGGACAGAAGAAGCCTACCAGTCCAGCTGCCTATGCGGCTCCATCAGGCTCAAAATCCAAGAAGCTCAAGAAGAAGAAAAGTGCAGCTCGGCGCGAAAAAGAGTCTGCAGGGAGATCGACCATTCAAAAGTATATCGATTCCCTCGAAGAATATGAGCAAAAGGAAAGAACATTGATTCAATTGAAGGAGTTCTTCCCTGTACAAGCGGCTGAAATTCTGGAGGAGTTAGAAGAAGACTCCAATGAAGAAATTCCAGTAGTGACCTGCTACGCCATTCATCTTGGCAGCGACTCGGAAGAGGATCTCTGTTTTCCCGAAGAGGACGAGGAGCTCACCACAAAGGCCAATCAAATCCAGCTCAGAAGCGGCAGGGCTCTACCGCAAAATCAGGGCAACGCCCCAAAAGGGAAGGAAAAACAAGTCGCTAATGAAGAAGATGGCAGAGAACCGGCTGATGAAAACATAAGTCCTTCCTCGGTGGACTATAATGTCTTGGCGCATCTCCGGAAGCTTCCGTCTCTCCTAAGCATCTACGACGCCTTGGTCCTATCTAAGGAGCTTAGAGATGTTCTCATTCACGCTCTGCAAAACCCCGAGCGGTATCAGGCTCACTTTGCGGAAATTAATATGAAAGAAGCCCAGCACGCTCTGCATGCCGCCGCAGTCACATTTAAGGATGAAGACTTGCTACTAGGAACGGCTGAGCACAATCGGCCGCTTTACGTGACCGGGTACAGCGACGGAGATCGAATTAATCGCATATTGATTGATCCGGGGTCCTCAGTGAACATCATGAACTTGCGAACTCTGAAGAGTTTGTCAATGGACGTCCGTCACCTGTCAAAGGAAAGGATCGTCATTCAAGGCTTCAACCAAAATTGCCAGCAAGTTCTGGGGTCTATAGCTCTGCCAATCAAATTCGGGGATCTGCAAACTGAAGCTAAGATATACGTGATCGATGCCGACACGTCTTATAAGATTCTCTTGGGGCGGCCATGGCTCCACGATTATGGCATCATCCCGTCAACTCTCCATCAATGCATGAAGTATACCAAAAATGGCGAAGAAAGACGCATTGACGGAGACATCCAGCCGTTCGGTGTGCATGAAGTCCGCTATGAAGATTCTCGGTACTTTATGAACCACCAAAATGCTAAGCCACAACTGACTGAGGATAGACCGGCCCCGAGACCCAAAAGCAAATCTGCGCCGGTTGTCACTTTCAAAAGTAAAAACGCCCAAGTGCGCCCACATTTCGGTAGCGACACTGATGAGTCCGACGATGGAAGCCCGTCCTTCCGTAAAACTCGCCTTCATTTCGGCAGCGATACAGACAAATCTGATGCTGAAGGCCCATCTAGCAGCAAAGTCCGCCCTCATCTTGGCAGTGACACTGAAGAGTCAGAGGAAGAGGACCTATCGTGCAACAGCGGTACAGATTGGACCCCCATGCAAAAAGCAAAACTACGAGAGACCTTCGAAGTTGCAGAAGGGTCCCTAGCCGTTACAAGGGTACCAGAGCAAATGTGCAAAGAACTCGATGCATTATCGATCTCCACCGTGGACCAGCTGAAAACTTTCTACGTTCCCGGGAGGAATAGTGGACAGAAGGGCATCCTGTTTTATGGGTCAAACCCCGTTGCGCGCCCGGACGATTTGTCTGTCGCGTGCCTTCCATATGAGAGAGGCATAAGAGCCGTCCTCAATCCCAGATACTATGCGCCCGAGATGCGGGAATACTTTAAGAAGTGCCGACACGTGGCGCGCGCTTGCGCACCTGAGCGCACAGCGCTCAAGACGCTGGCCCCCACGCATCCCTTGGATGCCTTTTCCCTCTCTTTTTGTGTACATACATACATATATACATATGTATACAAATTTATACACACACATACTCCGCAACATTCTCCCCCTCAAAAAAATTTTCGGGCCGGGGCGCTGCCCCGAACCCCGCAAGGGGGCTGCTAGCCCCCTTGACCCCCAGCCCGCTATCCGGGTAGCGGGACCCCCGTAAAAACTCTGCGTGGCTCCCGATATATCCAAAACCCCCTTTCAAAACACACGCACACTGCACATTGAGTTCGCATGACCAGTTTAACCCGTTAATCGGAGGTTCCCTCGCCCCAAAGGCGAGGGGTAATTAACGGCAGCTTAGTCCGCGGCTGCCGGAGATTCGGATCCCCACAATCATTAAAACCCAGTCTACCCTAGGCAGGGGGAATCTGTAGTACGCCTGACAAGCGCGCGCGTATTCCCATCTCACTGGGGTGACGAAAAACACCCTACAATCGGTTAAAGGTTGAGAAGGGTGTACACAGTCAATGAAAGGAATATGATGAATTGGAAAATCCGACTCATCAAGCAAAACTGGTTCATCCTCAAAACTATCCTCAAAACTTTCCTCAAAATTCAGCTTATCCATGCAAATTTCATCAAAATCAAGACGCATATGGGGTTCAGGAAAAACAGTTAATTACTCGGGATGATGAATTGGAGAGAAAAACTCTGCCAAATCTACATGTTCATCATCCAAAATATTCCCAGCGTCGATATCCTCAATCAAGTGAAAATCAATATTCTCAGACACCTCAACAAAAGCATGGATATTAATCAATTCAGGTTCTAGAGTGGAGGTGTAAAGGTCAAAAGGATTGGGTGTGGTTTCACTCGAAAGGGACCCTTCACAATCGGGCAAATCAAACACTACAAAGTCATACAACTCATTATCTGTTCTATCTTTAATCAATGAATCGTTTGGAACACTAGATAGACATTCAAAACCGGAGTTGTGGGATGCAAGTTGAAATGGGTAGGCTTGATTCGGAAGGGGGTACAGATCACTCTCTCCACTCAAATTCTCAACCTGTCCTACTGCCTCTTCATACATTGGAAAATTTGGAGCTAGTTGAAAACTGGCTACCGGGTCACTAGGTTGTATGAGGGCGGCCATGGACGCATTCAAATCCATCATTTGTTGGTACGACGCTACCCTAAAGTCTTCCAAAGACTGTTCCAGACTAGACATGGGTTGTGAAGGGGTTTCAGTAAAAGATTCAAAGTTGTGTGGATACTGAAAACTCCCAAATGGCGGTTCAGAAGCAATGTCTAGGGAAGGTGCAAAAGTCGGGTAGGACTGGTAGGAATTGAATGGCTGGACAGGAACAGGATCAACATTTGGATAAGAAGGTGAATGGAATTGTTGATCCCAAGAATCTGTAGTGGTGAAAGGAGTGAAAGATCGGCTACAGGATTGTTCAATATGTTCAGAGATGGACAAAGGACGACTTGCAAAAGGGGTATCAACATAAGAGGGTGGGGGAGGTTGAAAAGGTTGATACAAAGTGGATTGCGGAGGGCAAGTGTTTGTCCTAGATGCGTCTATCCGATCTTTCAAAGAGATTTTGGGCATGAAGGGATCGTTTGACGTTCGGCCAAAGCAAGAACCGTAAGAAGTAATGTCTGGTTGTGGGTACCAAAGTTCGGCAAGAGTTTTGCGAGGTGGGGTACCCATGATATGAAGAGAGAAAGAAAGAAAGGCAGAGAAAAGGAGGGGGAAAAGAATGTGATTTTTTTTTAGTTAGGTATTAACAAAAGAATGAAATATACACACAAAAAGAAACTGGACAAAAACAATCACGACACAAAAATACCACACACCTAATCGTTCTAGGGTACTCCTAGGTCAATTAGACCTGCTCCAGAACTTGATTGTCGAAGTAAAACTGTGTTGAGAAACGGGCTCAAGATACACTGATCACGAGGCCAGGTAAGTGCAGAGATAAGGGGAGGTTTTCCAACGCTTTCGCGAAGTTCCTTAATTAAATAACCCTTTCTCTTTTGGCGGTTTCGCCGTTAACACTTTCCTAGACACCCCGTAAACAATATACCGTTAAGCGAGGTTCTAAACACAGTTAACTTCTTCTAGTGAGCGCGAAGTCCTTAAGGCTTAAAGTCTAGTTTCTTTTAAATTTTGTGCGGGTAACGTTATGCTCAAGTTCGTGATTTGTGGGCCACAGAAAAGGTGATGAAATCCTTTACCGTATGTTGTGGAGTTCGCTTGCCCTTAAGTCCGTATTAATGTATGCAATGCGCAATTCAATAAAAATTCTATAAAGAATCAAACAATCGTTTTTTTAGTTTAAGCACGGCACTGCAGCAAATACGGGTTAGTCAATTTTTAGCGTTTGCTAGCGAACTTGCAAAGAATCCTGCAAAGAATAGTATATTGGATGCGTCGGATTTGAGAAGAAGGTGTTAGTAAAGTACGTACCGTTAAGATTTTGGGTTAGGAAACCCCCGTTGAATCAAATACGGTAAGCTTGAAAAGTTCGCTTGCGCGGGTCAAACTTCCCGGATCTTTGGCACTGTACTTCGTAATCACCTTAACCTTGAACGTACACTTTGTTCCCCATAATCACAGTTTGCAAATCCGCAAAAATCTGCACTCTTGCCCACAAAAATGATCAAAAATAAAAAAAAGATTTTTTTTTAATAAATATATACAAAAAGAATATTAACCCGAATAACAAGAAAGAAAATACGTTACCGTCTCCCCGGCAACGCTTTTTGTCATGATTTTCTCGAGCTCCGCGTAGATTTCTTGGATCTTGTGCTGCCATTGAGCCTTGTGCATGAAAATGACATTTGATTTGCCATTTTGTCTCCTAAACTGGTGTGTGGCAACAGACGGATAAAGAGCGGAGATCCGTGTTTTATCTGTGGTTGGCAGGAACCCGGATTTTGTCGTGTTTTTCCATGAATTTCATTGTTAAGAGCCGAGAACCTGTATCCTGCAATTGACTAGCAAACACGGCTCAAGAGTACCTACCGATAAGCAATATGATAAAAATTGGGCGGTATAAAAATGCAATAATCTGATATGAACACCTTCTTGAGTCGAAAACGATCCACCCGAGAGTTGTGCTCCGAGCTCCACCTCGAGCCGAGGCAACTAGGGCAACAAGATCGCTAGTCTTGATGTCCTAGGTTGTGTAGAAGTAGTAGATGGATGTTTTTGTCAACTAGGATCCTTTTTCTCTCAACACATGAGATCAAAGGAAATTTTCAAGAGGAGGAAGATGAAGGAGAACCATGGAGCTTTCTCATTTCATTTTTCAAGAGAGAGAATGAGAAATCAAGAATGAACTAAGAAAATGAACCATGGTTCAATAATACATCAACATCATCATGACTAATCTTTTCATGATAAAGTTGATGGCAACAATTGACTTGACCATTTTCATATCATTTAAAGAAAAAGAAAACCAAAGAAGAATCTAGACCTCACATGAAGATGCTAGTCAACTTTGGTCAAACGGTCAACAAAGTCAAGTATGGTCAAATGGTCAAAGCAATTAGCCATAACACAATTATCATTAAAAAGATTAGTAAATAATGTCCCCGGCTCATAATGGTTTTGACCGAACCAACTGCCAAAACCCTAATGAGTCCGCCTCATAATGGTTTTGACCGAATCAACTGTCAAAACCCTAATGAGGCACCTCCTTCTTCTTCGCTCCACAATACTGTGCATACACACCCGCATCCGCATTCAGTAGAATGCGAATGCACAGAAGACAAAACTAATCCATCCGTGCAATACTGGGATCCGGCTTAAACCAAAGCCCACTAGTATTGCCTACCCGAACAACATACGCACACAAGTGCACGTAAGTGATCGTAGCCCTGCCGTAAAACCATACGGCCTCTATACGTTTCGCTCAGTGCAGGGAAACTCTCTGTGTGGGACTCGAAACACTCGACACTACGCTGGTAGTGGGTTTACCCACAGACCTCAAGCGGCACTAGCTGTACGTAACGGTCCCCGGGTATATGTCGATAAGAAGGCCGATGAGGTAAACCCATCCGAACTCCTACTGAGCCTGTATGTGACAATCTCCATACAGTCCGGTCCGTTCGTCTGAGAACATCGCATGGCGGGCCTAGGGGGTGGTAAACGTCAGTCCCCTAATAGCAGTACAAGTCGTGTCGGAGTGTAGCCCAGAACACCCTGAGATAACACTGGAAACCTACCAGTATATCTCGCTTGCCCTGGCCAGGGACTACTATGTGTAATGGCTCTCCTAGACACAGCGCGATATCAACCCCCAACACCGGGAGAGACGAATCCTGTCTAACCGTCACTGCCTCCAAGTGCTTCGGGACTGCACCCAACTACTACCTGTTTGCACGACTCCTTTGAGCCGTGGTAGGGTAGTAATCAAAGTACAGTGGGAACACACTCGAGGCGAAGTGACAGTGTCAAGTCAGCGGACTAAGCTGTACTCATGTCACCTGGGAACTGATAACTGACGATAGGCATAATACCAACCAACAGTTCCCGACGAGTCCTGTCCAGTGTACTCGTAACCTAACGAGCACCCGCATACTATCTCAAGTACGACGTACTGACGACTGTGGGACAGACCATTTCCCCCGCTGGGATGAGAAGCGCATACGCTAGTCTACTCCGGAGTATCGATGTCCTATCTCGATAGTCCTACGACTAGGGACCTGTATAAGGATGTGCTTATAGATTACCCAGCCCCCACAAGTGTGACTGCCATCACAACGCCGGTAATCAAGCAAAGATCCTAAGGGCTCTACTAATATGTATAAGCGATATGCTAAAAGAAACACATGCACATATTGAAGTAGAGACAAACCAAGTAGCATACTACCATTTTGAGCAAGATTGTCTATACAACTGTGAATATCCCAAGCTTCCATCATGTAATATACAAGCTAGTATGATACAGTAATGGCCTCTAGGGCATATACACTAACAACTCCCACTTGCACTAAGGCCATGTACTGGCGTATCGAAGACCTATCATCTCGATCAGCCGCTCGAACTGAGTCTGGGGTAAGGCCTTCGTGAGCGGATCTGCAGTGTTATTCTCCGAATTTACTCTCTTCACCTCGATCTCCCGGCGATCTACGATCTCCCTGATCAGGTGGTACCGCCTCAAAATGTGCCTGGACTTCTGATGGGACCTGGGTTCCTTCGCTAAATCTATAGCGCCGTTGTTGTCACAATACAGTGGTATTGGATCAACAATGGTAGGAACCACCTGAAGCTCCGTGAGGAGCTTCTTCAACCAGACATCTTCCTTTGCGGCATCGCATGCAGCTATGTACTCCTCTTCCATAGTTGAGTCAGCAACGGTTTCCTGCTTGGAACTCTTCCAGCAAACCGCACCTCTATTGAGGGTAAAGACATAACCCGACATGGACTTGCAGTCATCCTTGTCACTCTGGTAGCTGGAGTCAGCAAAGGCCTTGATCTGGAGGTCTTTTCCGCCATACACCAAGAACATCTCCTTAGTCCTTCTCTGGTACTTGAGAATGTTCTTTACCGCTATCCAGTGTTTCTCCCCTGGGTCCGACTGATACCGGCTTACAACGCTCAATGCGTATGCTACATCTGGTCTGGTACATAACATCGCATACATTATAGAGCCTACCGCAGATGCGTACGGTATAGATGACATGCGAGCCCTTTCCAAATCAGTCTTGGGAGACATCTCTTTGGAGAGGGTGATTCCGTGACAAGCCGGTAGAGTACCGTGCTTGGAATCTTCCATACTGAATCGTTTCAGTATGGTGTCGATATACCTGGACTGCGAAAGTCCCAACATCCTCTTAGATCTATCACAATAGATCTGGATCCCCAGAATGTAGTTGGCATCGCCCAGGTCCTTCATGGAGAACCTCTGCGACAAGAATCCTTTGACTGACTGTAGCATAGGAATATCATTTCCTATTAGGTGAATGTCATCCACGTACAAGACGAGGAATACCACAGTTCTCCCTACAATCTTACTGTAAATGCATGGTTCATCTAGGTTTTCGATAAATTCGAATTCTTTGACAGTATCATCAAAGCAGATATTCCAACTCCGCGATGCCTGCTTCAGTCCATAGACAGACTTGAGCAACTTGCACACTTTACCACTGCTCCCACTCTGAATGAATCCCTCTGGCTGATCCATATAGACGCACTCTTCTAAATTTCCATTTAGGAAAGCCGTCTTTACGTCCATCTGCCAGATTTCATAATCATGGAAGGCAGCAATGGCAAGAAGGATCCGAATGAATTTGAGCATAGCCACTGGAGAAAAGGTCTCATCATAGTCCAAACCAGGTCTTTGACGAAATCCCTTTGCAACAAGTCTAGCTTTATGTAAGTCCACGGTAGCGCCCCGGCCGTCTAACAGACGCCAAATGCGGAACAAAAACTTTTACAACTGGCGCTATCGCGTACTATAACCCGAATCTGCCATTAAAGCTAAACGAACAAACTACAAAGTGGGTTGAAGAGTTATACCGAACGATCCGAGTCCTTCGGTCTTCAACCATCATCCCACGCTTTGTTGCGGCTGCTCTGATCTCCTGAATCTCCAGTCTTCTCGTCCAGGCGGCACCACGTCGACGGATCTTTAAACGGGCTCCCGCCTCTGAACCGAGGCAACTTGATCGTCAAGTTTGCTAAAAGAGACGACCAAGATGATGTAGAGAATGAGTAGAACACTTTGTCTCGTTACGTCCAAAGCTATGGACGAACGGTTAATGAAGTTGCCTTTTGGATCGGGTGGAAATATGAAATGAGTATGCTTAATTTTCATGAACCAAATAACTATATCTTTTTTTCTAGCAACCATGATCCCTCACCAAGGGGTGGCCGGCCACTATATAAGGAGGTGGGGGTGAGTGTAGGAGAGGGGGAGGTGACCATAAGCACAATACTTATCATAACACGTTGTATGAACACAATTAATGCAAACCAATGATAATAAACCTAGTCATCACAACATTAAATGAACACTTAATGCATCAATGACTCACAAGCCTAGTCATCATCCTAGTCACCTTCTAGAAGCTTCCACACTCATCTCAAGAAAAGATAAATCCGTCTTTAACCGAATGTTAAATACGGCTGATAGAAAACTGGAAACTGGCAACTTCCAAAAGTGAACCTGAAACGAATTTCAGGATAACCCCGTAATGGTATAAACATACCCGCATTTGTATTACGACCGAATACAAATGCATCTGAGACAAAGATATTATATCTATACAGTATAATACTCTGATCCGGCTTAAACCAAAGCCGACTAGTATTATCTGCCCGAAAAATGACACGTGCGAAAACGCATGTGCATTTTCCGAACCTTGCCATAAAACCATACGGCCTCTACAACGTTTCGCCCGAACTTTGGAAAGTGTCTGTGGGGACTCTAATGACTCATCAACACACTGGCACTGGTTATAACCACTAGCACGTCAGAGGTACTGGCTGTACGTAACGGTTGCCTATGTATTGATTGGAAGGGAAGCTGACGAGCGAACTCATCCATAAACCCTACTGAGCCTAACAGTGACAATATACATACAGTCCGGTCCGTTCGTCTAAAAAGTATCGCATATCGAGTCTAGGGGGGTGGATAAAGTGTTAGTTATATGTATGCCCTAGAGGCCATTACTGTACATTGGATGTATATTGTAGTGGATGCTTGGACATACATAGGGAGGACTTTCTTGCTCGACATGATAGTATGCTATCTGGTTGCTCTTTATCTTAACATGTATACTTTCTGTCTCTCTGATTACATGTTGATAAAGCCCTTAGGATATATATATGTACTCGACTTCCAGGACTATGATGTAGATCATACTAGTGGGGCCTGGGTAGTCCATGAGTGCATCCTTGAAATGTTCCTAGTCGAGGGAATATCGAGACGGGGCATCGATATTCCAGAGTAGACTAGCGCATATCTTCTCGACCCATGCGATGGGCGATGGATGATCCCATATCCATTGGTGTTTGACATCGAAGATGGTATGCGGGTGCTCAGTGGAGACTGGGTACACTGAACGGACTCGCCGAGAACTCCCAGATGGTATTATACCTCACGTCAGATGGCAGTTCTCTGGTGACACTGGTACAACTTAGTCTGTTGACCCGAGATCGTCATAGAGTCTTGTGTGACTCCCACTGTGCTTTGATTTCCACCCTACCACGGCTCTACTGAGTTGTGCAAACAGGTGGTTTTTGGGTACAGTCCCGATTCACATGGAGGCAATGAGCGATAGGAGGGGATTCGTCTCTCCCGGTATTGGGGGTTGATGTTGTGCTATGCTCGACTGGCCATAACAGGAAATCCCTGGCCAGGGTTGCAGTGATATACTGGTAAGTGTTATCAGTAGTTTCACGAATGTTATGGACCTTACGTCAGCATGACTTATCGAGCTATTGGGGTCTGACGTTTACCACCCCTAGGCGAGATATGCGACATATCAGACGAACAGACCGGACTATACGGTAGTGTTACTGGTCGGATTCGCAGGAGTGTGAGCGGGCTTGCTCGTCGATCTTCTGATCGCTCAATACCCGGGTGGCCGTTACGTTTGGCAGACCGCTTGCGGCTTGTGGGTGCATGATATGATCATCATCTGCTACCGGCGTATTGACGAGTCTTTAGAGTCCTACACAGAGGTTTCCTGGTTCAAGCGAAACGAAATAGGAGTGCATATGAGATATGTGCGGGACCGAGAATAATGCGTGTATGTGATACCGTATTTGATTCTCGCGATCAATGTATCGAATGGTTATATGCGATATAACCTAGTTATCGAATCAAGGATTGATTCGATAAGCCGACACATTGGATACTAGCCGGTTATATGCGATATGACCGGATCGTTAAATCAAGTGTTGATTTAATGATTTAATACATAATTATATATATTTGATATATTGCTTTGCATTAACTAGTATCAGTTCACTTTAAATGGATTTTCTCACGCGGATGTGCACATTGTATATTCGATATAGTTTTGTGCACATGATTGTATCATGTTTGATGATACATTCTAGCTTGGTTTTGTGTAAAGTGTTAAACCATGGTTAATTGGTGATTAGGGTTTCTTTTTCATTTACTTAATCATTTATTTATTCCTTTTATTTATTTTTGGAAAAAGAAAAGATAAAGAGATAAGAATGGTTGCTAGATTTGTTTTTATTTGAAAGCTTCTTGAAGCTTTGACCTTAGTCCACCATTCTTGTCTTTTATCTAACCCTAACCACTATCTAACCTAAGTTAAGTCTCTACACTAAACCATGGTCAATGATATGATAAGTATTGTATTTTATTTTCTATTTTAGTTTAAGTAATCATATCATCTTCTTCTTCTTCATCTTCTTCTTCCATGGATGTAGCTTGCTACTCCAATGGCAAGTGTTGAAAAAGTGTGAGAAATCCAAAACTAAAGTTTACCCACTTCCTATTTCTTCATCCTCTATCTATTGCCAAGTAGTATAGGGTGTTTCCTTCACAAGTTTTCCAAGCTTGATGAAGTTGGAGCTTGTTCTTGCGATATCTCGACGTAGATCATCTTCGGCATTGAACCGACGATCAAGCTCGCCCATTCTTCGATGATACCGATACTTGAGTTCCGGATTCATTTTGGACAGCCGAGGGGACTTCGTTGCGGAGCCGTGGAGGTGGTGGACCGGATCTACAAAGGTTGTATGTCTGTTCCCTTAGTTAAATTGTTAACTAGTTTATGTTTCGCCTAAATATCTAGTAAACGATCCGTAGTCGGGTTTGTAGGCACCCGTAAAATTTTATTTGTGCATGTTTGACCACTTGTGAAACTTAACTAGAGTGCCTAGGAACCCTACAGTGGTATCAGAGCCTAGCTAGAGCCTTAGGCGAAGTCCAGACGCGATTTGAAGTCCGATCGAACCGAAACCCTACCCGGAAAATTGCTCTCTGTCCAATTTTTAAAATCTGGTCTTTTTCCATATTAAAAATGTTCAGAAAAATCAGCAGGTTAATATATGGGGTACTGTGAAATTCGTGCAACTGATTCCTCCATATTGCCGCGCTTCCGCGGCACGAGCTAGCCTCGTGCGGCGGTTGCGCGGCGGTACGGCCACTTTATTAAATAATTTTTTCAGAGTATCTCATAATTATTAGTGCTGGTATTCCTGGGTATTTTTAATATTTATTCCAGAGTTGAATTTTTCTGCAGTTATTTTGGGGATTCGGTATTTCGATCGGGGTATCAAATTTTGTCTGTGTGGCTTTCCGGATAAATTTTAGAATATGTTAAAAAGTTCGACCGGATATAAATACCCAATTTTTCCCCTGTCGGGAAATTTCCAAGTGTTGGATTTTTCCGTAGTTTGACGACATTCTAAGTAGTGCAAGTAACGCGATGGTCCCTCTAGAAGACACAAACCTTAACTCGATTATGTGACCGTCTTGAACTGCCCTTTGAACCTTCGGGTTTGGGGCAGTACGGCGTGCCACATGTGAGGCGTTGGCTTGACCCTTCTACGGCTGGACCGTTGGTACTGAGGTACGAACGGAATGTTGTTAGACATATTTCATGTGTTGATCTGTATCGGGAAAACTTGGGTGTTCGATTGTTCGATCGAAAAGTTTAACATTTTCTGTTTATCTGGAATGTGATACAATAATTGGAATTCACAATAAGTTATATGATAACTGAATGAATGTTATAAACATAGCAATTTAGTCTCACTTGATCGGTTGCCACGGAATTTTGATGTGATCAAAAGTCCGTCGCAATCACGTAGCATACGCGGATACTCGCCGGGTAAACTTAATAGACAGCCTCACTCCATAGCCCCGACCAAGTGACTGTAGGAGAACCCCGTCGCCGAAAGCATCCGTCCGGGTGCTCGCGGTAGCGGTGTTCCGCCTTGGTGCACTTCGTCGACGGTATCGGGGGTGCGGCCGCCTACTGAAGTTTGCGACGAGCTTTCGATCAGGATGTCGGGAATCCTGTTGAATTGCCCGACTTGATATTGAAAAGTGTTTTCGATTTTGAGACTAAAATGCGGGGTTTATAATTGTTAGGCATGCGATGTCTAAGTAATTCATTTGGTCAGGCATGCGATGTCTGAGGTGGTTGCGGATTCCAACTGTTGTAGTTTTACACTTTCTTTTCTGTGACCGTAAGTGTAATGTGTGATATCGCCGGTTTCGTTGCTATATGTCAACGACAATTGGGATGCGCATATTTACTTACGTTGATGACATGAGATGTTATGTGTTGCTGGATATGTTATATTGGATCGTCGTGTTTGAATAGCCGGGGGTTTTTATGTGAGATGAGTGTTTTTCATTTTCATTCATGTAAAAACTTGTATGTAATATTCTTTTATTGGGGCGCTTCCAGGTTGCGGAAGTAGTCACCATTTGTATATTATTTACTTTTCTGCACTAGGATAGACCCAAGGAGGGGAGCACAAGTAACCGGGTTCTGGGGTCCAGTGGGAGACCAACTCGAGGAGTCGAGTCCGGGTCTCCTAACCCTAGAATTGGTAGGGTTGCTTGCCGCTCTCGTAGGGGTCTAGGGGTGTGGGATTGGCTATTCATCACGACCGTGGAATCCGTGTTTTATACTGGCTCGTATTGAAAACACGGACGTCCTAGTATATCCAATATTTCATATGTTTCTTCTGCTGTGTTTTATCTGTGATCATGCGATGTTCTGTGTTCTGTGACAGGTATTATATATAGTATATATGATATATTATATAGACGTTGCTTATGTTTTACACCCGCGCTAGCCCTGCCTCGCTCTGGCGTTAGTTACCTAACCTAACGGTGCAGACGGGACATCGAGGCGAATGCGGATGGCATAAGTGTACGTCATATCTATCTGTGATGTTTAGGTAACTTAAAATGATGGGATATTCATTAATGAGATTAATGAAAGAAAATAAACCTAATTGATGTTGTGGAATCGAATTTCAAAATAAAACAGGTAGCTACAGTTCTTGCTTTGCATCGCGGTGTTCATTATAGAACATCCTGCACCTTATTCGATGAGGAAAGGACCGAGATCCCTTCACCGGGAGTGACTCCTTTAGCAATAACTGGCAGATGCTACAACCCTCGGTTTGTCTTTGATCGCTTCTATAGTTTCTGCTTTGCACAGTGATATATATGATATATCCCGCACCTCATTCGACGAGGAAAGGGCCGACGATCCCTTCACCGGGAGTGACCCCTTTAGCAAAATTAGAAAAGCTTCAAAAACATTCCATTTAAAAACCATTTGATTCCGCAACGAGATCAAGTTCAAAGCGTTAAAGGTTTTCATAAAAACCAGCCGCAACCCTCCGTCATTTTAGGAAGTAGAGTACTTAGTATTCGTGCTGTGTTTGTTGACCATAGTCAAGGCACAGTGTACGGTAGCTAAGTGATGTCTTCCTACACAGCATATGATGCGATTAATTAGGACAGTCGCGTGACTTTGTTGACCTTAGTTAAGGGTCATGTGAGTGGGTCTAATTAATCACGAAATGACGGGTAGAACTTGACTAGTACTTATGATTTGTTGACCATAGTTAAGGTCATAGGTGCTAGGGGTAAAAATATTATCGGGAATTTCAAGTGTTGAAATTTGCAATGAGATTGCATACCTTCTATGAGATAGTTGGATCCCGATACCCGCTGCGAGTAAGAGTTACTCCTGGGAGAGTTTTATACATTACAATTAGCCGATCAAGTAGGTGTCTAGAAAGGTGTCAACGGGGTTACGCCTCTGGGAAAACGAGGTTTACATTAATTAGGTTCGTGCGAAAGCACGGGGGACCTCCCTCAAAGTACCGACACTGGCCTGGCTGAAAGATTGGCGAACTTGTAGTGTGTAATTAATCCCGGCTAGTCTTTCCTTTTACGGTTTGAAGGAAGATTTGATAAAAAGCTGTGGGAGCCATCCTGATTAGATAAAATAAAAACCAATCTATTCTTGACAGAGCGCACGCTGAGTGTTTTTCTTCTCTCTCTCTCCTGGTAGCGACCATATCACGCCTTAATCAAAATAATAATACGGATTATTGACCGAACCCGCTTGTTATACTGAGCTGGGGAACGTTGGTCCCGCTCTAACTTATAATTGTTATAAGACAGAGCAGGAAATAGGGGAATACCAGAATTCCTATGCCGCCCAAACGAAGAAAGTGCATATGATGCATCTCCTTCGGGTGTGTTCATTACAAAGAACGGTTTCTCAGTATCCTCTGCATCCTGGGTATATGATACCGGATCAGGATCCCAGATATGTAATCTGTTACATAGGGCTACAGAAAGGTAAAGAACTGAGAACGGGTGATAAGTTTCATGAGGCAGAAAACGGGGCAAGAGTTGCAGCCAAGTCTGTTGGTCACTGTCACCCTGTATTACAATACATTGATTCTGAACAAATGTTATTAGATACCGAACCTGATATACAAAATCATATCAGTCTTTTTATAAGTAAAGAAATGATAAAATTTTGTATAGTTGGATAATGTTTTGAACATTTCCTATATCAAAAGTTGATCGGTTCAGGTGCGTTATCTAAAAGCATTGATGTTCTAAATCAAACTACAATTCTTGGTATATGAAACACACACAAGAGGAAGAGTTCAGAAATGAACGGATTCTTCTGGAGGTATTGTAGACTAGGTCAGATCAATGTGACCCGACTGGCTGAAGTTACATTTAGATGTATATTTAAATCGTTTTGAATTTACATCTTGTGCAACTCGCCAATCATGTCACAAAGATTAGATGACCATAGCTCTGTTTACTAGAAACAGAGAAAGAGTTAGTAAACTCTTGGGACCGATACATGATGATGTATGTAAGGTCTCCTGTCTACACATGCCAGGACTGGTTCTTTATACTTCATTATATTCTCTGATAATCTCTCAAGATTCAGTCGTATGTTCCTACTGAAACATAAGTCCGAAGCTTTTGAGGTATTCACAGAATATAAAATGGAAGTAGAGAACCAATAACCGGGTATAAGTATTATGTCCTATGATGAGATCAGAGAGGAGAATACTTGTGCATAGAATTCCTGGACTATTCTAAAGGAGAATGAGATTCTCTCTCAGCATTACTCCTCCGTATACACCATAGCACGATGGTATATCGGGGCGGGGCTATCACACCCTATATGATAAGGTGTGCTCTATGATGAGTACTACTGAGTTACCTTTTTCCTTTTGGGAGTTATGCACTTGAGAAGCTGCATACCTATTGAATTAGGTTTGAATCAAATCACTGCCTACCACTCCATATAAGATATGGTATGGGAAGAACCTATCTCTTAAGTAAGTTAAGATTTGGGATTGTCCGGCCTATGTCAAAAGCAAAATCCGGACAAGATCGAGGAAAGATCAGTTCTGTAGAACTGGAAAGGTTCCAGCTGTACAAAACTGCTAATGATTTGGTAGAACCAAAGGATTCAATAGTTTCCGACGAACCTCAGCCTCTCCGCCGATCTAGTAGGGTTCCTCATCCGCCTGAGAGATACCTCCGTTTCTCGATGACAGTGGGAGCAAGGATTGCATCATGAGATGATGACCCAACTAGTTTCGAGCAGGCCATCGAGAGTAGGGACTCTGTAAGAATGGCTGGATGCTTAGCGGTCTGAGATGGAATCCATATACACCAACAAAGTATGGACTTTGGTTGCTATATCTGAAGGGTTAAATCGCCATCAGGAGCAAGTATATCTTGAGAAGATTACTTGGTGTAGATGGAAAAGTTGAGACTTTCAATGCTAGGCTTATTAAAGGTTTTAGTCATCAACCAGGCGTGGATAATGATGAAACCTTTTTCCAGTATCTATGCTTAAGTCTATCCAGATCCTACTTACCACGGCTACATACCATGACTGCGATATCTGGTGGTTGGGTGCCATGACTGCTTTTCTAAATACTGATTTAGAAGAGAACGTCTATAAGAACACAGCCAGAGGTCTTCGTAAACAGTGGGAGCAGCGGAAACGTGTGCAAGTTGCTTTACATAATAAAGCAGGCATCGCGGAGTTGGAACGTCTGTTTTGATGTGATAGTCAAAGTGTTTGACTTCATCAAAATGGTAGACGAACCTTGTATATACAAAAGGGTAGTAGAGAGTAAGGTGGTCATCTTCGTATTGTACGTAGACAACATACTCTTAATAGGAAAAGAGTTTCCTATACTACGATCGGTCAATCTCCTTTTATCACTAGGATTCCCCAAATAGGATCAAAGTGATACCTCCTAAATCCTGAGTTTTCATCTATGAGATAGATGTAATTGGATGTTAGGATTCTCACTAGATGTAGTGAGATGGTATCAATCGATCCTGAAGAGAATCACTGGAAGAGTTCCAGGGTGATAAAGACGACTGAATGTCAGTCACGGGCATTGTCTTTACCCTCAGTAAAGGGACGGTATGTTGGAAGAGTTCCAAGCACGATACCGTGGCAAACTAGACGATAAAGGCTGGTAACATCGCTATTAAAGATACTACCAAAGAGGCTGTTTGGGTGTATAATGGTTCATAAGATGAACTAGGTTCCTGCCATTGTATGACAATGGAAGCGTGGCTTCGACCCTGGAACCCTGGTCCCATCAGTGACCCAGACAAATTCTGAGGCAGCATCACCTGATCATGGAGATAGTTGATCTCCAGGGTGATCGAGATTAGGAGAGTAGACTCAGAGGACAACACGGCGGATCCACTCACGAAGGCCTTTTTCCCAAAGAGAGACTTTTTAGGGGATGGTTGAGTATATGATACTGCAACCACTGCTACAGATGGCCCTAGTGCAAGTGGGAGATTGTTAGTTATATGTATGCCCTAGAGGCCATTACTGTACATTGGATGTATATTGTAGTGGATGCTTGGACATACATAGGGAGGACTTTCTTGCTCGACATGATAGTATGCTATCTGGTTGCTCTTTATCTTAACATGTATACTTTCTGTCTCTCTGATTACATGTTGATAAAGCCCTTAGGATATATATATGTACTCGACTTCCAGGACTATGATGTAGATCATACTAGTGGGGCCTGGGTAGTCCATGAGTGCATCCTTGAAATGTTCCTAGTCGAGGGAATATCGAGACGGGGCATCGATATTCCAGAGTAGACTAGCGCATATCTTCTCGACCCATGCGATGGGCGATGGATGATCCCATATCCATTGGTGTTTGACATCGAAGATGGTATGCGGGTGCTCAGTGGAGACTGGGTACACTGAACGGACTCGCCGAGAACTCCCAGATGGTATTATACCTCACGTCAGATGGCAGTTCTCTGGTGACACTGGTACAGCTTAGTCTGTTGACCCGAGATCGTCATAGAGTCTTGTGTGACTCCCACTGTGCTTTGATTTCCACCCTACCACGGCTCTACTGAGTTGTGCAAACAGGTGGTTTTTGGGTACAGTCCCGATTCACATGGAGGCAATGAGCGATAGGAGGGGATTCGTCTCTCCCGGTATTGGGGGTTGATGTTGTGCTATGCTCGACTGGCCATAACAGGAAATCCCTGGCCAGGGTTGCAGTGATATACTGGTAAGTGTTATCAGTAGTTTCACGAATGTTATGGACCTTACGTCAGCATGACTTATCGAGCTATTGGGGTCTGACGTTTACCACCCCTAGGCGAGATATGCGACATATCAGACGAACAGACCGGACTATACGGTAGTGTTACTGGTCGGATTCGCAGGAGTGTGAGCGGGCTTGCTCGTCGATCTTCTGATCGCTCAATACCCGGGTGGCCGTTACGTTTGGCAGACCGCTTGCGGCTTGTGGGTGCATGATATGATCATCATCTGCTACCGGCGTATTGACGAGTCTTTAGAGTCCTACACAGAGGTTTCCTGGTTCAAGCGAAACGAAATAGGAGTGCATATGAGATATGTGCGGGACCGAGAATAATGCGTGTATGTGATACCGTATTTGATTCTCGCGATCAATGTATCGAATGGTTATATGCGATATAACCTAGTTATCGAATCAAGGATTGATTCGATAAGCCGACACATTGGATACTAGCCGGTTATATGCGATATGACCGGATCGTTAAATCAAGTGTTGATTTAATGATTTAATACATAATTATATATATTTGATATATTGCTTTGCATTAACTAGTATCGGTTCACTTTAAATGGATTTTCTCACGCGGATGTGCACATTGTATATTCGATATAGTTTTGTGCACATGATTGTATCATGTTTGATGATACATTCTAGCTTGGTTTTGTGTAAAGTGTTAAACCATGGTTAATTGGTGATTAGGGTTTCTTTTTCATTTACTTAATCATTTATTTATTCCTTTTATTTATTTTTGGAAAAAGAAAAGATAAAGAGATAAGAATGGTTGCTAGATTTGTTTTTATTTGAAAGCTTCTTGAAGCTTTGACCTTAGTCCACCATTCTTGTCTTTTATCTAACCCTAACCACTATCTAACCTAAGTTAAGTCTCTACACTAAACCATGGTCAATGATATGATAAGTATTGTATTTTATTTTCTATTTTAGTTTAAGTAATCATATCATCTTCTTCTTCTTCATCTTCTTCTTCCATGGATGTAGCTTGCTACTCCAATGGCAAGTGTTGAAAAAGTGTGAGAAATCCAAAACTAAAGTTTACCCACTTCCTATTTCTTCATCCTCTATCTATTGCCAAGTAGTATAGGGTGTTTCCTTCACAAGTTTTCCAAGCTTGATGAAGTTGGAGCTTGTTCTTGCGATATCTCGACGTAGATCATCTTCGGCATTGAACCGACGATCAAGCTCGCCCATTCTTCGATGATACCGATACTTGAGTTCCGGATTCATTTTGGACAGCCGAGGGGACTTCGTTGCGGAGCCGTGGAGGTGGTGGACCGGATCTACAAAGGTTGTATGTCCGTTCCCTTAGTTAAATTGTTAACTAGTTTATGTTTCGCCTAAATATCTAGTAAACGATCCGTAGTCGGGTTTGTAGGCACCCGTAAAATTTTATTTGTGCATGTTTGACCACTTGTGAAACTTAACTAGAGTGCCTAGGAACCCTACATAAAGTCAGACCCCTAATAACGCGATAAATCGTGTCGGCATGAAGCCCATCACCACTTGAGAAACTACTGATCCAAATCAGTAATTCTCCACTACCTCGGCCGAGGATTTCTAGTGATGGCCACCCGTGCACTGTGCGACATCAACCCCCAATACCGGGAGAGACGAATCCCCGACGATCCGCTCACTGCCTCCATGTGGCTCGGGACTGTACCCAACTAAAACCTGTTTGCAAAACTCCTTTGAGCGTGGTAGGGTAGTAATCTAAGCACAGTGGGAACTCACACGAGACAAATGACGATCTCGGGTCGACAAACTAACCTGTACACATGTCACCAGGGAACTGCTATCTGACGATATGTATAATACCAACTAGCATGTTCCCGGCAAGTCCTGTCCGGTGTACGCATAACCTAATGAGCACCTGTATACATCTTAGGTGATCCAACTGACACCAGTGGCTTGTGAGACCGGCCACCGCCCCTCGTCGGGGTCTCGACTGTATACACTAGTCTACTCTGGAGTATCGATGCCCTGTCTCGAAACTCCCACGACTAGGGACACATTTCAGGATGTGCTTATAGACTCCAGCTCCCATGTATATGATCGCCATCATACTGCTGGCAGTCAAGCATGAATCCTATGGGCTCTATCATCATGCAATAGTGAACTAAAGCATGTATACGATGATAAAGACAAACCAGATAGCATACTATCATCTCGAGCAAGACTGTCATATCGGTATAGGTCCTGCCTCAATTATTGCAATCACGTATCTGCGATCCAATAATTGACTTTGAGGGCACTATCTCCAACAATCTCCCACATGCACTTAAGGTTAATTATTGCGATGTCGCATACTCATAGCCCGTGTGATACCGAACATCCAACTCCTCTACTAATCAGTTTCACAAAGCTAGTTTGTAAAACTCTTGTGTTCGAGAAATAGCCTCAGTGAGTGGATCCGCCCTGATGTTTCTTTCTATGTCTCTCTAAATCTCAAGTTCGCGGAGAAAGCCATCTCCCGAATCGAGTAATACTTGTCTTAGAATATGTCTGAATATCTGATGGGACCTAGTTCATAAATGAACTCCAAATCCAAACTTCTTAGACTGTATCGATCACTGAACCTAATCAGTATCCAGCACCATGCCTCCCACAGTATCATCTTGGACCACCTGTCCATAATACTGTCCCTCGTCGGAGGGAAAACTATAACTCTGACAATCACTCTGTCAACTATGTCACCTCTGAAGCCTGGAATGATAACCGTCTCCTGAAGGAGGCTGCCGTCATCAATTCCGTAGAACATTCACTCATGTTCTAAAACTGCTTCCTTATGTTTCTCCAGGATTGGATTAATATGAACTTATTGCATCTAGTGCAAAAACAACATCTGGTGTGGTACTTGACATCTCATGATTGACTCAATTGCCTAAGCAAGTGATCTGCCAATCATGCACATCCCTTTCTCCTTTAGTCTCTAAGACACCTTTAGAGAGGGTGACTCCATCACCTGTAGGTACACCACCATGCCAGGAGTTATCTATTCTAAAATACTATTAGAATATTGTCAAAGTACCCATATTGGGAAACTACCCAAATCTAGATCTAAAACCATAGATCTAGTAACCAGAATGTCTGATATTAAATCCATATCCTTTGCGGAGAAACAACTGTATGACGACCAAAGTACAATCGATTGTAGTATAGGAATTTTACTTCCTAATCTGTGTATGTCATCCAAATACCAGGACATTACACCCTACTACCTTCTCAACAGATCCATCCCCTATTCTGATGAAGTCAAAGCCATGACCGTCACATCAAAATTAGATGATTTATCTCCGCTATAACTGCTTAAGTCTATAAATAGACATAAGCTACTTGTCTACTATTCTTCCGCTGCTCCCACTGATTACGACAACCCTCTGGCAGAATAATATATACGTACACTTCTAAACCTAGTTTAGAACGACGCTATACTTATCCTCCTGCCGGGTCTCATAGTCTGGAACAACAGTAGTGTCAAGTCTGGGTAAACAAGAACCTCCCTGTCACCGTCCTTGAGGCTACCTGAGTACCTCTCGGGTGTCTGAGGTTACCCACCATATCTGCAGAGTGGCTAATGGAATGTCAAACTTGATTGAATATATAGGTCCTATTAAATTTTCCGTAATCGTTTGCGGTTCTGGAATCACTTCCAGTTCTACCATACTCCCACTACTGTTTTCTGAAAAAATCAATTTTACTAAAACTGTGGCGAATCAAGAACAATATCACTATTGATCTTCCAGATGGTAGAAATGTCAACCCTCATCAAAGCCAGGTCAACCCACAAACTTCCATTACAGGAACGTGCCTTGATTTATCTAGTGTCTGGTTTTAAGCATAAGCTGGACAAATCCCTGTATCTTAACATCGTTAAGATATGAACCATTATATATACAATATAGAAATAAAAGCACTAATTTAATTGGAACCGGATTCAAACTATGCAGCTGTCTCCAGTGCATATCAACTTAATGGAGAGAGGCTAATCAGCATTACTCAACTTAGGAATCCATCCAATTATGAGTAACCTGAAAGAGAAACAAGTTTCTTAAAACCGTTACTATCAACTGAATACCAATCACAAGAATCTATATTTTCAATCTCTTTGAAGAATCCCGATACTTGCGATACCTGGTTCTCTACTTTATTCTTATACCCACAACTTCTTAGACATTGTATTTCTACGAAACACTTGTCTAAAAACTAGAGAAGTCATAAGTAAACAGAATATAGTACGAGGACCTACCCCTCTGTCCTGACGGACACTGGACAATATACAATACTTTGTATAAGTCCGCTGAGTTGAATAACTCAAAACCTGTGTGTCGTAGGTTGAAAACTGTACCCAGGCGATTTCCTCAAATATCACCAATTACAACGAATTCCGATATAATGAGGATGATCACCTTATTCCTAATAACTTACTCCCACTCATCATCTGTAAAACCATACAGATATGAGAATGAAACCTGGTAAATACATACCCTGGAGTAAGTATCTAATCGGGAAATCAGTTTTCCTTTAACAATGCACTGAAACATTAAAATGTTTCGTAGGGGTATCCTGGTATTCTTAGTAATGCCTCTTCCATAATCCAATTCATGACTATAACCGTATATTTCTTTGCCATCTCTCCAAATCCCTTTATTTGTCTTTAGTCGTTACCTTCTGTACACCTTCGTTAGGCTAAATGGTTTTCTTCCTTCCCTACCGTTCGGCACCAGCCTATGGTTTGAAAGAAGACTATCCAGTAAGCATAATAGGTGTACTCTCCTAATCCTAGGAGTACTCGCAACTTGAGAGAAGGTGATAATAAAAGACTACTGAATAAAATCTAATTCTATTTCTCCCGAACTAGGGAAAAAGTAAAGGTGAAATAGGAGTGGCGATGAAGTACGCGGTTTGGTCGTGAATGATTGCAGTCGCAATTTACTTTGCCCTCTTTCTAATCCCTTCATTTTGTCTTTACATATTACTTTCTGTACACCCTACTTAGGCTAATTGGTTTTCTTCATTCCCTACTTTTCGGCACCAGCCTATGGTTTGGAATAAGACTATCCAATAAGCGTAATAGGTGTACTCTCCTGAACTAAGGAGCCCTCGCAACCTGAGAGAAGGTGATAATAAAAGACAACTGAATAAACCAATTCTATTTCTCCTGAACCTGGATCCATCCTCGAAGAAGTCCCTTCGAGTTCGTATATAACTATACGATGGATCTATCTAATGGAAGTGGATATCCGTAGTAATACGGGGTGTTCTGAGAAATACAAAGGGTAAAAGAAGGAGCGGCAATGACTTATGCAACTATAGACAATCCAAAAGCCAGTATTTTAAGAAGGTTCGGTCAACTTGGTCACTGAGTCATAGTCTAGGGTCGGTCAAAGGTCGCTGCCAAAGAGAGAGAGAGAGAAAAGAAACACTCTGCGTGCACTCTAACCTAGATCAGAATGGTTATCACTTTATCTAATCAGGAAACCTCCCACTGTAATCTCAAATTCTCCTTCAAACCTGAAAGAAGAATTAGTCGGGATCACCCGAAGAGTAAACTAACTCATCAGTGGGAATCGGGATCCAACTATCATCGCATGATAACTTGATGGAAGCCACTCAAGTTATCACACTCCAGAAGGTATGCGCATGCCTGGCAAGTTTGCTGTATGTTTGAAACTCCCGATGTAATTTTTGCCCCATGCTCTTATGACCTTGGCGAAGGTCAAAATATCATAAGTCACATGTCAAGTTCTATCCATCATTATCCAGGTTAATTTGAACCCACCCGCACATGCCCTTGGCGAAGGTCAAAATGGCAGAACGACTGTCCCAAACCAACTCATCTATCTATGCAACAAATGAATACCCAGCAGCTACCAAACACTATGCCATGGCGAAGGTCAAAATACATAGCTTGAATACTACTGAATACCCAAAAGAAATGACGGAGGGCTACGGCTGGTTTTTGGCGAAAAACCTTTAACGTAATGAACTTGATCTCGTTGAAGGAACCTGATAGCTTTTTATAAAAATATAGTGGCGAAAACGTTTTGCTAAAGAGGTCACTCCCGGTGAAGGGATCTCGGCTCTTTCCTCGTGGAATGAGGTGCAGGATATTCCAACTGAATACCGCGATGCAAAGCAACTTGTAATCGACTATATTGAAGTTATTATCCTGACGTAAACTTCTGCCCAAGGGGTCTCTCCCGGTGAAGGGATATCAGCCCTTGCCTCGTCGAATGAGGTGCAGGATATTCTAACCGAATATCACTATGCAAAACAAAAGTAAACATCTTAGTAATAACACCTTTTAAAATTTGTTCCAATAACATCAAATATAGGTTTGTTTTATCCTTGCATTGATAAAAATCAATGCAGTCCCATCAATCAATCACACCAGAAAAGAACGAAAATATAATGTACGTATATGCCATCCGCATTCGCCACTGGGTCCCGTCATCACCCGTTAGGTTACTTAACTAACGACAGAGCGGGGGCTGGACTAGCGCGGGTGTAAAACATAACATCTAATAGTATATATACCAATATACAATAATCGCTCCAGGCGTGATAATATGCAACATTACAGAAAAGTAATAAGTATCACAGAACAATACAGATAATCTGGGATCCCCGGGTTTCACAGAGCCGCTACTGAAACCCGACGTTCCCCTAGTCGTGTAGATAGCCTGTACAATGAAACCTAGACCCCTACGGGTGTGGCAAGTTACCCGCAAAAACCTGAAGCGAGGCAGCCCCCTACAGCAAAATGAATGGACCACCCGACACTTCACGGAATCCGGTAACTTGAGCACCCCACCTCGAGTCAACCTGTACCCCCTACGAGTGCGGCGAATAGTCTGCCAATTCTAGAGTGAGGTCCCTCTACCTCTCAAAGTCATGAGATACGGACCCGTTACCCACCAGAACCCGGCTATCCATGCACTCCGTCGCGGGGTAAACCTAGTACAGAAATAAAAATATATACAACGGGTACATCGACCTCAATCCGGTCGTGCCCCAAAAGAATATTATACAAACAGGCAGTGACGGCAGTCCACATGTTGGACGCTCGCCCCTCAATATCAAATGTACAAATAAATCCAAACTGCACTACCATTGCACACTGCTATCCACCACGACATATCCACAACATCACAGCACAACACAGAATATCAACGCGAATGTCACGTTCGCAAACCCGTCTAAAAGAGCTATAGCAATTAGACGCAATTTACCGCCCAAATGACATTCCCGGTCGGAGATATAAAGTAAGTACTGTATACTAACAAGTTTAAAATTTCGATCGACAAAAACTTTCCGAAGTGGGCCCCACGAACATCTGCTGTACAGTAACAAAAACTGGGCCCAAAAGAATAATACCAAAAAACCACAATTTCCAATGTGAAGCTCTCTGGAAAAATTGGAGTACTGTTCCCACTGTAAGTGCACGGCGGCGCCCCGGCCGTCAATCCGACGCCGGAATGCGGAAACGGTGAATAACTTTAAATTTTTTGCGGACTTTGCAAACCGGCACCACCGCGCACTAAACATCCGGATCGTAACCATTAAACTAGTCTAGCTAACAAGAAGAAGGGAAAGATGTATACCGACGATCCAAGTCCTCCGGTCTTCATCTCCACTCCGATCTCCTCGCGGGATCTCCGTCCATCTCCTCCTCGTCGGAAAGGGCACCACGAAGCCGGGTACTTTTACGGGCTCCCACCTCAATACCGAGGCAACTCGCGCATGAAGCCGGCAACTCGACATGCTCAAGATATGCTGTAGGAAGTGTAGTGTAGAGTGGATGTCTCATTTTGGGGTTTGTTGCCATTTGTAGATGATGGAGGAAACTAGATAAGAAAAATGGTGCTTGCATTTTTCTTAGCATGAAAAGAGATCAAGAATGAAAAACACTTTCAAAGATGAAGCTCTCTCCTTCTCTTTTTTTTTTCTTCTCACTCAACCATGGAAAAACTTCTTCTATCAAGTGAGAATAATGGTGGAGGAAAAACAACATATATCATATGAGGGAGGTGAGTGTAGGAGATGAAAGAGGTGACCACATCAAGAGACAAGAAAACATACACCATGCTTCACCCTTTTTCAAACCATACCCTTTCATGTCACAATAAAAACAAAAGCATGGTGGAAAAGATAATGATAGCTATCATAATCAATCTTTTACAAGAAACCCCCTCCACAAAAGTTATTTGCACAATTGCAAATAACCCCCTCCATCGGAAAAGTCCGGCCGGGAAAGAACAAAGGAAAACCGGCCGGAACGGAATGCAAACTGGCAACTCCAGAAAACTGGTCCCGTAATAAATTACAGGAAAACCCCGATACTGTGCATACACACCCGCATCTGTATTCCGTCCGGATACAAATGCAAAAAGACAAAATCTACACTGTACTATACTAGAATCCGGCCTATACCAAAACCGGCTAGTAATATCTGTTCGATCCTGATCCGTGCAATACCGCACGTATCTGATCGAACCCTGCCATATACCTATACGGCTACTAGTACGAACCGTCCGATCCTGATCCGTGCAATACCGCACGTATCTGATCGGACCCTGCCATATCTCCATACGGCCTCTACAGCGTTTCGCCCGAAAGCTGAGTAACTGAAAGTGTGGCGGACTCTAAAGACTCGTCAATACAATGGCTGTGGATTTAACCACTAGCCCGTCAGAGGTATAAGCCAATACGTAACGGGCCACCAGCTATTGACTAAAAGGGACGTCGATGAGCGAACTCATCCTGACACCCTACTGAGCCTGTCAGTGACAATATCCGTGCAGTCCGGTCCGTTCATCTATGAGCATCGCATGGCGGGCCTAGGGGGTTGGTAAAAGTCAGACCCCCAAAAGCGGTACAAGTCGTGTCGGAGTGTAGCCCAGAACACCCTGAGATACTACTGGAATACCTACCAGTAAATCTCCTTGCCTTGGCCAAGGACTTTGTGTAATGGCTCTCCTAGACACAGCACGACCTCACCCCTAATACCGGGAGAGACGAACCCCTGAAGATACGCTCACTGCCTCCATGTGGCTCGGGACTGTACCCAACTAAAACCTGTTTGCACGACTCCTTTGAGCCGTGGTAGGGTAGTAATCAAAGTACAGTGGGAACTCACACGAGACAAATGACGATCCCCAGGTCGATGAACTAACCTGCACACATGTCACCAGGGAACTGCCATCTGACGTCTGGTATATGACCAACTAGCATGTTCCCGGCGAGTCCTGTCCGGTGTACTCATAACCCAATGAGCACCTGTATACATCTTAGGTGATCCAACTGACACCAGTGGCTTGTGAGACCGGCCACCGCCCCTCGTCGGGGTCTCGACTGTATACACTAGTCTACTAATGGAGTATCGATGCCCAGTCTCGAAACTCCCACGACTAGGGACCTTTTAAGGATAAGCTTGTAGACCCCCAGCTCCCACTTATATGATCGCCCTCATACTGCTGGTGGTCAAGCAAGAATCCTAGGGGCTCTATCAACGTGTAATAGCGACTTGTCATGTCACTTAAAGCAGTACACGATGATAAAGGTAAACCAGATAGCATACTATCATTTCGAGTAAGACTGTTCTACCGGGATAGGTCCTCCCTCAATCATTACAATCACGTACCTGTGACCTAATAATTGACTCTGAGGGCACTATCTCCAACAATCTCCCACTTGCACTCAAGGCTAATTATTGCGATGTCGCATACTCACAGCCCGTGTGATACCGAACATCCAACTCCTCTACTAGTCAGTCTCACAAAGCTCGTTTGCGGAACTATTGCGTTCGAGGAATAGCCTCAGTGAGTGGATCCGCTTAGTTGTTTCTTTCTATGTCTCTCTACATCTCAAGTTCGCGGAGAAACCCATCTCCCGAAATGAGCAATACCTGTCTTAGAATGTGTCTGGATGTCTGATGGGACATAGCTCATAAATGAACTCCAAATCCAAACTTCTTAGACTGTATCGTCAACTGAACTTAATCAGCATCCTGCGCGCCATGCCTCCCTCAGTATTGCCTTGGACCACCTGTCCAAAATACTGCCCCTCGTCAGAAGGAAAACTATAACTCTGACAACCTCCTTGTCGTCCATGTCACCTTGGAAGCCTGGAATGATAACTGTCTCCTGAATGAGGCTGTCGTTATCATATCCCTAGAACATCCACTTATGTTCTAAAACTGCTTCCGACTGTTTCTCCAGGATTGGATTAATGTCAACTTATTGCATCTAGTGCAAGAACAACATCTGGTGTGGTACTTGATATCTCACGATTGACTCAATTGCCTGAGCAAGTGATCTGCCAATCATGCCCGTCCCTCTCCCCTTTAGTCTGTAAGACACCTTTGGAGAGGGTGACTCCATTACCTGCAGGTACACTACCGTGCCAGGAGTCGTCCATCCTAAATACTCTTAGAATGCTGTCAAGTACCCTTATTGGGAAACCACCCAAATCTAGATCTAAAACCATAGATCCAGTAACCAGTATGTCAGATATAAAATCCATTTCCTTTGTGGAGAAACCATTGTGTGACGACCAAAGTATAACCGATCGTAGTATAGGAGTTTCCTTTCCTACTTTGTGTATGTCATCTAAATACCATGACATCACATCCTACTACCTTCTCAACAGATCCATCTCCTATTCTGATGAAGTCAAACCTATGACTGTCACGTCAGAAATAGATGATCTATCTCCTCTACATCTGCTTTAGTCTATAAATAGACATAAGCTACCTGTCCACCAATGCTTCCGCTGCTCCCACTGACTACGACAACCCTCTGGCAGAGTCATATACACGTACACTTCTAAAACTAGTTTTAGAACGACGCTATACTCATCCTCCCGCCGGGTCTCGTAACCTGGAACAACAGCAATGGCAATTGTGGGTAAACAAGAACTTCCCTGTCACCGTCCTTGAGGCCACCGTAGTGCCTCTCGGGTGCCTGAAGTTACCCACCTTATCTGCGGAGTGGCCAATGGAATGTCAATCCAGATTGAATCTTTAGGTTCCTTATCAAATCTTCAGTAATCGTTTGTGGTTCTGGAATCACTTCCAATTCTACCATACTCCCACTACTGTTTTCTGAAAAAATCCATTTTTAATAAAACTGTGGCGAGTCTAGAACAATATTGCTATTGTTCATCCAGATGGTAGAAAGTCAACCCTCGTCATAGCCTGGGTCAACCCACAAACAGCCATTACAGAAACGTGCCTTGAGTTGTCCAGTGTCTGGTTTTAATCATAAACCGGACAACTCCCCGTACCTTAACATCGTTAAGATATGAACTGTTCTATATCGAATATAGAACCAGAGGCACTGATTTGATTGAACCAGATTCAAATCATGCAACTGTCTCCAGTGCATGTCAACTACATGGAGAGAGGCCGATCAGCGTTACTCAACTTAGGAATGCTTCCAATTATGAGTAACCTGAAAGAGAAGCAATTTCTCTTTGTCATTACTATCAACTGAATACCATACACAAGTATCTACATCTTCGATCACTTGAAGAATCCCGATACTTGCTACACCTGGTTCTCTACTCTATTCAAATACCTATAACTTCTCAACATTCAGACCATGTGTTTCCACGAAACACCTGTCTAAAAACTAGAGAAGTCATAAGTAAACCGAATATAGTGCGAGGACCAACCCCTCTGTCCTAATGGACACTGGACAACATACAATACACTGTATAAGTCCCTTGAGTCTGACAACTCATTCCCTGTGTGTTGTAGGTTGAAAACTGTACCTTTGGTTATGAAGAATTACACCGCTGTTTAATGCTCCTTACCTAACCATCCACTGATATAGGTAAATGTCATCGACATAATATCAAAAGGTATATCTCACTCTATGAAAATAGACGTACAGATATATCAATTTGAAATTGGTGCACAACAGCGGATATTCAAAACCAAATATTTGCCGACCGGCAAACAGCCCAGGTGATCTCCTCAAATATCACCGATTACAACGAATCCCGATATAATGATGATGATCACCCAATTCCCAATAACTTACTCCCACTCATCATCTGTAAAACCATACAGATGTGAGAATCATACCTGGTAAATACATACCCTGGAGTAAGTATCTAATCGGGAAATCAGTTTTCTTTTAACAGTACACAGTGAACTGAAACATTGAAATGTTTCGATGGGGTATCCTGGTATTCTTAGTAATGCCTCTTCCAGATTCACGACTGTAACCGTATAGTTCTTTGCCACCTCTCCAAATCCCTTCATATGTCTTTAGTCTTTACCTTCTGCACACCCTTTTAGGCCAATTGGTTTTCTTCCTTCCCTACCGTTCGGCACCAGCCTATGGTTTGGAAGAAGACTATCCAATAAGCATAATGGGTGTACTGTCCCAATCCTAGGAACACTCGCAATGAGAGAGGGTGAAGATAAAAGACAACCGAATAAACCTTATTCCTATTTCTCCTGAACCAGAATCCATCCCCGAACTGGAACAAGTTCCTTTCGAGTTCGTATATAACCATACGATGGAGTATCCAAATAAACTGTAGATCTTCGTAGTGATACGGAGTGTCCTGGAGAAATACAAAGGTGATGTGGGAGTGGTAACGAAATATTTGGTTTGGTCGTGAATATCTGTTGCAATTTACTTTGCCCTCTTACTAATCCCTTGCTTTGTCTGAACTTAATACCTTCTGCACACCATCGTTATGCTAATTGGTTTTCTTCATTCCCTACCGGTCGGCACCAGCCTAAGGTTTGGAAGAAGACAATCCAATTTGCGTAATAGGTGTACTACCCCTAAACCAAGGAGTACTCGTAACCTGAGAGAGGGTAAAAGGAAAAGACAACTGAATAATCCTATCCGTTTTCTCCAGAACCGGAAACCATCCTCGAATAAATTCTTTCGAGTTCGTATCTAACCATACGATGGTTTTGTCCAATGGAAGTGGACGTTCGTAGTAAAACGGGGTGTCCTGGAGAAAAGGGTAAAAGTAGGAGTGGCAATGAGGTTTGCAACTCTGACAATCCAAAAGCCGGTGTTAAGAAGGTTCGGTCAACTTGGTCACTGAGTCAAAGTCTTAGGGTCGGGACAATGGTCGCTGCCAGAGAGAGAGAGAAAAGAAACACTCAGCGTGCACTCTATCCTAGATCAGAATGGTTATCACTTTTTCTAATCAGGAAACCTCCCACTGTACCTCAAATTCTCCTCCAAACCTGAAAGAAGAATTAGTCGGGGTCACCCGAGGAGTAAACCAACTCATCAGTGGGAATCGGGATCCAACTATCATCGCATGACAACGTGACGGAATCCACTCACGGTGTCACACTCCAGGAGGTATGCGCATATCTGGCAAGTTTCAGTTCTTTTGAAACTCCCGATGTGATTTCTGCCCCATGCTCTTATGACCTTGGCGAAGGTCAACAAATCATAAGTCACATGTCAAGTTCTACCCGTCATTATCCAGGTTAATTTGAATCCACCCGTACAAGCCCTTGACGAAGGTCAACAAGGCTGTACGACTGTCCCAAACCAACGCATCTATCTATGCAGCAGAAAGGTAACAAGCAGCTACCATACACTATGCCTTGACGAAGGTCAACAAACATAGCATGAATACTACGTGCTACCCGTCTGAAACGACGGAGGGCTACGAATGGTTTCTGGCGAAAACCTTTAACGTAATGAACTTGATATCGTTGAAGGAACGGATAGCTTTTTTAAAAATATAGTGACGAAAACCTTCGCTAAAGAGGTCACTCCCGGTGAAGGGATCTCGGCTCTTTCCCCGTAGAATGGGGTGCAGGATATTCCAAATGAATACCGCGATGCAAAACAAAAGTAATCGGCTATAATGAAGTCAATGCCCTGACGCAAACTTTTTGTCCAAGGGGTCACTCCCGGTGAAGGGATCTCGGCCCTTGCCTCGTCGACTGAGGAGCAGGATATTCCAAATGAATACCACGATGCAAAACAAAAGTAAACGTCCTTGCAATAACAGCTTTTTGAAAAGTGTTCCAACAACATCAGATTAGGTTTGTTTTTAACTTGCATTGATCCGAATCAATGCAGTCCCATCAATTGATCACACCACAAAGAACGAAAATATACTGACGTACGTATATGCCATCCGCATTCGCCACTGGGTCCCGTCATTACCCGTTAGGTTAGCTAACTAACGACAGAGCGGGGACTGGACTAGTGCGGATGTAAAACATATACAACATCTACTAATATACATACCAATATATTATATTCGCTCAAGGCGTGAATAAAATGCAACATCACAGAGAATGAACAGCATCACAGAAACAATACAGATATCTGGGATCCCCGGGTTTCACAGAGCCGTTGAAACCCGACGTTCCCCTGGTCGTGTGGATAGCCTGTGCAATGTAATCCTAGACCCCTACGGGCGCGGCAAGTCAGCCGCCAAAACCTGAAGCGAGGCAGCCCCCTTCAGCACCGTGAATGGACCACCCAGCACTTCACGGAATCCGGTAACTGGGCACCCCTCCTGGGTCAACCTGTACCCCCTACGAGTGCGGCGAATAGCCCGTCAATCCTGGAGTGAAGCCCCCTCCGTCTCAATGCCATGAGATGCGGGCTTGTTGCTTTCTAGAACCCGGCTATCCGTGCACCCCTCCGCGGGGTAACCCTAGTACAGAAAGTAAAATATACATACACCGGGTACATCGACCGCAACCTGGTCGTGTCCCAAAATAATAATACAAACAGGCAGTGACGGCAGTCCACATGTCGGACGCTCGCCCCGCAATATCAAATGTACATGATACGAAAACACTGTACTAGCATTGCATCCAGGCTATCCCCCACGACCGATCCGCAACAACACAGCAAATACATAGAACATCAACGTGAAAGTCACGTTCGCAAATCCGTCTAACCGGGCTATAGCAGTTAGACCGGATTTACCGATCGAGTGACATTCACGGTCGCAGATATAATGTAAATACTGTGAAAAATGTGTTTAAAATTTTCCGATTGATCAAACATTAACAAGTGGGCCCCCAAACAAAACTGTAGCAACCACAGAAAACCTGGGCCCAATTTTAATATTCCAGAAACCATATTTATTACACAGGAACATACTACAAAAATTTGGGAGCATGAACAGTTACAAGCGCCGCGGAAGCACGGCCCAAGCAGGGGTTTGGCCGCCCTTCCGCGGCGGAACAGTGAGATCATGGTACCAATTTTTTACAGAATGCTTATATTTCCCTGCACATCATTCTGAGACAACCTGAAAAATTTTTGGACTCAAAAAAAATTCGACAGAAACTGATGTGCTTGAAATACGTGTTTTCGGGATTTTGTTCGATCGGAAACGTTAAACACATTATACCAAGCTAGACGAAGTTAATGGCGAGGCTCTGATACCACTGTAAGTGCACGGCGGCGCCCCGGCCGTCAATCCGACGCCGGAATGCGGAAACGGTGAATAACTTTAAATTTTTTGCGGACTTTGCAAACCGGCACCACCGCGCACTAAACATCCGGATCGTAACCATTAAACTAGTCTAGCTAACAAGAAGAAGGGAAAGATGTATACCGACGATCCAAGTCCTCCGGTCTTCATCTCCACTCCGATCTCCTCGCGGGATCTCCGTCCATCTCCTCCTCGTCGGAAAGGGCACCACGAAGCCGGGTACTTTTACGGGCTCCCACCTCAATACCGAGGCAACTCGCGCATGAAGCCGGCAACTCGACATGCTCAAGATATGCTGTAGGAAGTGTAGTGTAGAGTGGGTGTCTCATTTTGGGGTTTGTTGCCATTTGTAGATGATGGAGGAAACTAGATAAGAAAAATGGTGCTTGCATTTTTCTTAGCATGAAAAGAGATCAAGAATGAAAAACACTTTCAAAGATGAAGCTCTCTCCTTCTCTTTTTTTTTTCTTCTCACTCAACCATGGAAAAACTTCTTCTATCAAGTGAGAATAATGGTGGAGGAAAAACAACATATATCATATGAGGGAGGTGAGTGTAGGAGATGAAAGAGGTGACCACATCAAGAGACAAGAAAACATACACCATGCTTCACCCTTTTTCAAACCATACCCTTTCATGTCACAATAAAAACAAAAGCATGGTGGAAAAGATAATGATAGCTATCATAATCAATCTTTTACAAGAAACCCCCTCCACAAAAGTTATTTGCACAATTGCAAATAACCCCCTCCATCGGAAAAGTCCGGCCGGGAAAGAACAAAGGAAAACCGGCCGGAACGGAATGCAAACTGGCAACTCCAGAAAACTGGTCCCGTAATAAATTACAGGAAAACCCTGATACTGTGCATACACACCCGCATCTGTATTCCGTCCGGATACAAATGCAAAAAGACAAAATCTACACTGTACTATACTAGAATCCGGCCTATACCAAAACCGGCTAGTAATATCTGTTCGATCCTGATCCGTGCAATACCGCACGTATCTGATCGAACCCTGCCATATACCTATACGGCTACTAGTACAAACCGTCCGATCCTGATCCGTGCAATACCGCACGTATCTGATCGGACCCTGCCATATCTCCATACGGCCTCTACAGCGTTTCGCCCGAAAGCTGAGTAACTGAAAGTGTGGCGGACTCTAAAGACTCGTCAATACAATGGCTGTGGATTTAACCACTAGCCCGTCAGAGGTATAAGCCAATACGTAACGGGCCACCAGCTATTGACTAAAAGGGACGTCGATGAGCGAACTCATCCTGACACCCTACTGAGCCTGTCAGTGACAATATCCGTGCAGTCCGGTCCGTTCGTCTATGAGCATCGCATGGCGGGCCTAGGGGGTTGGTAAAAGTCAGACCCCCAAAAACGGTACAAGTCGTGTCGGAGTGTAGCCCAGAACACCCTGAGATACTACTGGAATACCTACCAGTAAATCTCCTTGCCTTGGCCAAGGACTTTGTGTAATGGCTCTCCTAGACACAGCACGACCTCACCCCCAATACCGGGAGAGACGAACCCCTGAAGATACGCTCACTGCCTCCATGTGGCTCGGGACTGTACCCAACTAAAACCTGTTTGCACGACTCCTTTGAGCCGTGGTAGGGTAGTAATCAAAGTACAGTGGGAACTCACACGAGACAAATGACGATCCCCAGGTCGATGAACTAACCTGCACACATGTCACCAGGGAACTGCCATCTGACGTTTGGTATATGACCAACTAGCATGTTCCCGGCGAGTCCTGTCCGGTGTACTCATAACCCAATGAGCACCTGTATACATCTTAGGTGATCCAACTGACACCAGTGGCTTGTGAGACCGGCCACCGCCCCTCGTCGGGGTCTCGACTGTATACACTAGTCTACTAATGGAGTATCGATGCCCAGTCTCGAAACTCCCACGACTAGGGACCTTTTAAGGATAAGCTTGTAGACCCCCAGCTCCCACTTATATGATCGCCCTCATACTGCTGGTGGTCAAGCAAGAATCCTAGGGGCTCTATCAACGTGTAATAGCGACTTGTCATGTCACTTAAAGCAGTACACGATGATAAAGGTAAACCAGATAGCATACTATCATTTCGAGTAAGACTGTCCTACCGGGATAGGTCCTCCCTCAATCATTACAATCACGTACCTGTGACCTAATAATTGACTCTGAGGGCACTATCTCCAACACCCACAAAGTCGCCGCGGTTCCGCGGTGGTTATGTCGGATCACGCGCCCAAATTTTCCCAAAATTCTTATAAAACCCTGCACGCTTTTCTGTGATATGCAAAATTATTTTTAGGCCTTTTAAAAAATCGACAGAAACTTGTGTGCTGAAAATTGTGATTTCGGAAATTCCGTTCGATCGATCTTTTAAACGCGTTAGCACAAGTTAGTATAGCTTAATGGTGAGGCTTTGATACCACTGTAAGTCCACGGTAGCGCCACGGCCGTCTAACAGACGCCAAATGCGGAACAAAAACTTTTACAACTGGCGCTATCGCGTACTATAACCCGGATCTGTCATTAAAGCTAAACTAACAAACTACAAATTGGGTAGAAGAGTTATAACGAACGATCCGAATCCTTCGGTCTTCAACCATCATCCCACGCTTTGTTGCGGCTGCTCTGATCTCCTAAATCTCCAGTCTTCTCGTCCAGGTGGCACCACGTCGACGGATCTTTAAACGGGCTCCCGCCTCTGAACCGAGGCAACTCGATCGTCAAGTTTGCTAAAAGAGACGACCAAGATGATGTAGAGAATGAGTAGAACACTTTGTCTCGTTACGTCTAAAGCTATGGACGAACGGTTAATGAAGTTGCCTTTTGGATCGGGTGGAAATGTGAAATGAGTATGCTTAATTTCCATGAACCAAATAACTATATCTTTTTTTCTAGCAACCATGATCCCTCACCAAGGGGTGGCCGGCCACTATATAAGGAAATGGGGGTGAGTGTAGGAGAGGGGGAGGTGACCATAAGCACAATACTTATCATAACACCTTGTATGAACACAATTAATGCAAACCAATGATAATAAACCTAGTCATCACAACATTAAATGAACACTTAATGCATCAATAACTCACAAGCTTAGTCATCATCCTAGTCACCTTCTAGAAGCTTCCACACTCATCTCAAAAAAAGATAAATCCGTCTTTAACCGAATGTTAAATACGGCTGATAGAAAACTGGAAACTGACAACTTCCAAAAGTGATCCTGAAACGAATTTCAGGATAACCCCGTAATGGTATAAACATACCCGCATTTGTATTACGACCGAATACAAATGCATCTGAGACAAAGATATTATATCTACACAGTATAATACTCTGATCCGGCTTAAACCAAAGCCGACCAGTATTATCTGCCCGAAAAATGACACGTGCGAAAACGAACGTGCATTTTCCGAACCTTGCCATAAAACCATACGGCCTCTACAACGTTTCGCCCGAACTTGGGAAAGTGTCTGTGGGGGACTCTAATGTCTCATCAACACACTGGCACTGGGTATAACCACTAGCACGTCAGAGGTACTGGCTGTACGTAACGGTTGCCTATGTATTGATTGGAAGGGAAGCTGACGTGCGAACTCATCCATAAACCCTACTGAGCCTAACAGTGACAATATACATACAGTCTGGTCCGTTCGTCTAAAGAGTATCGCATATCGAGTCTAGGGGGTGGATAAATTCAGACCCCTAATAACGCGATAAATCGTGTCGGCATGAAGCCCATCACCACCTGAGAAACTACTGATCCAAATCAGTAATTCTCCACTACCTCGGCCGAGGATTTCTAGTGATGGCCACCCATGCACTGTGCGACATCAACCCCCAATACCGGGAGAGACGAATCCACGACGATCCGCTTACTGCCTCCATGTGGCTCGGGACTGTACCCAACTAAAACCTGTTTGCACAACTCCTTTGAGCGTGGTAGGGTAGTAATCTAAGCACAGTGGGAACTCACACGAGACAAATGACGATCTCAGGTCGACAAACTAACCTGTACACATGTCACCAGGGAACTGCTATCTGACGATATGTATAATACCAACTAGCATGTTCCCGGCGAGTCCTGTCCGGTGTACTCATAACCTAATGAGCACCTGTATACATCTTAGGTGATCCAACTGACACCAGCGGCTTGTGAGACTGGCCACCGCCCCTCGTCGGGGTCTCGACTGTATACACTAGTCTACTCTGGAGTATCGATGCCCTGTCTCGAAACTCCCACGACTAGGGACACATTTAAAGATGTGCTTATAGACCCCAGCTCCCACGTATATGATCGCCATCATACTGCTGGCAGTCAAGCATGAATCCTATGGGCTCTATCATCATGCAATAGTGAACTAAAGCATGTATACGATGATAAAGACAAACCAGATAGCATACTATCATCTCGAGCAAGACTGTCATATCGGTATAGGTCCTGCCTCAATCATTGCAATCACGTACCTGCGATTCAATAATTGACTTTGAGGGAACTATCTCCAACACTTTATAGGTTTCAACCTGCCCATCTACACCAATTTTCTTTCTGAAGATCATTTGCAGCCTACGGGTTTTACCCCCTTTGGAGCAAAGTCCAAAGTCCAAACTTTGTTGGTGTACATGGACTCCATCTCGTTCCGTATTGCATCCAGCCATTTTAACGAGTCACCGCTCTGAATGGCTTGCTGGAAGCTAGTAGGCTCACCATAGTCAATGGTGCAATCCTCTCTATCCCCGTCTATGAGAAAACTGTAGTATCTCTTGGGCGGATGAGACTGCCTACTACTCCTGCGGAGTGACGTTGGGATGTCCGGTTCTCTTGAAACTTCTGGTTCTTCCAAGCTTTCAGTAATAGCTTGTGGTTCTGGAATTTCTTCCAGTTCTATTGCGCTCCCACTTATCTGATTTTCTAAAAATTCAGTTTCCAAGAAGTGGGCATGCTGAGAAACAAAAACCTTTTGTTCCTCTGCGGAATAGAAAAGATACCCCGTGGAGTTCTTTGGGTATCCCACAAACTTACACAGTACTGAGCGTGCCTCGAACTTGTCCGCATGCTGCTTCTTTACAAAAGCTGGACATCCCCATGTCTTAAGATACTTAAGATAGGGTTTCTTCCCACTCCACATCTGATATGGGGTGGTAGGCACAGTCTTGGTTGGAGCCTTGTTCAAGAGATATGTAGCTGTTTCTAGTGCTTAACCCCAGAAAGATCGCGGCAACTCAGCCTTACTCATCATGGAACGAACCATATCCAATAGGGTTCGATTCCGCCTTTCCGATACACCGTTGTGTTGTTGTGTGTATGGAGGAGTAAGCTGAGAGAGAATTCCATTCTCTTTTAAGTAGTCCAGAAACTCGGCACTCAAGTATTCACCACCTCGATCAGATCTCAGTGCCTTGATACTTTTGCCTGTTTGTTTTTCAACTTCATTCTTGTATTCCCTAAATTTCTCAAAGGCCTCGGATTTGTGCTTCATTAGGAAGACATGTCCATACCTAGAGAAATCATCTGTGAAAGTAATGAAGTATGAATAACCACTTCGCGCATGTGTTGAAATTGGACCACACATATCACTGTGTATGAGTCCTAAGAGCTCACTTGCTCTTTCTCCGTGTCCAGTGAACGGAGTCTTTGTCATCTTTCCCATGAGACAAGATTCACAAGTGGCATAAGACTGATACTCGAACGGATTCAAGTATCCCTCTTTATGTAACTTTGTTAACCGTGTCTCATTAATGTGACCCAGTCTACAATGCCATAAGAAAGCCTGATTTGTTTCCGGAGACTTTCTTTTAAGTGTGTTCTGGACACTGAAGATCTGAGCTTGATTCAATACGTATATCCCGTTTTCTAATGTACCTGACCCAATCAGAACTTGATTTAGGTGGATGTGGACCACATCGCTTACAAAAGTAAAATCATATCCTTCATTAGAAAGTAAGGATGCAGATATGATATTACAAGTCGCACCTGGTACATAAAAGCAGTTACGCAGAATCAATATCTGCCCAGTTGTCAGTCCAAGATGATATTCCCCTACGGATTCAGCATACATGCTCATTCCGTTAGCAACCCTGAGAGTCATATCACCTATCTTGATAACCCTATGGTTTCTCAGAGCCTGTAACGAATTGCAGATGTGAGATCCTGATCCGGTATCCAATACCCAGGAAGTAGGGTTAACTGACATACAGTTCTCTATTACAAACACACCTGAAGCCGAAGCCACAACATGCTTCGAATCCTGGCTACTGGCTTTGCTAGCCCTGCAATCCTTCTGCCAATGTTCATTCCCGTAACAATAGGAACGTCCCTCTTTTACTACATCCAGTCTCGATACTTTTGCCCTTCCCTTTCCTTCTATTTCCTTGGTTTCCTTCAGGGTAGAAGGTAGAGACTGTAGAATCAAGTCAGCATCTGACCCAATCTTCAACGTGGTCTTCAGGTCCGTGAGCTGAAAATAGCTGGTCTCTGTAAGGACGTTGCCCCTACAGATGACCCGATAGCCAACCTCGCTGGAAGCAATTCGTTCGAGGTCTCATATCTTGCGATACTAGATTCCTCTCCATATAAATCTTTGTTATGGAGGAAGATAGAAACTAAGTCCATCTTCTCGTGCTGCCTCTGGTATGCACCATCAACTGAGGCTAACATGAGGCACTTGGCTTTCGCACAGTCTTTTTCCGATGTCTTACGGATATTAATATCCGTGACAGGGAAAACTGGTCCTGAGACGGCAGGGGCTGGATTAGTTAAGAGGTGTCCCAACTTGTCATGGGCAATGGACATCTAGACAGACCTTTGCCAGTCATAACAGTCAGATTCAATCATTTTATTATCTAGATATAACCTAGGTGTGGTCACTGGGTCGCTGCAATTAAGAGAGAGAGAAGAAAACACTCAGCATGATGCTCTTGCAAGTTTAGATTGGTTTTTAATTTATCTAAACATGATAGCTCCCACTGTCTCTCGAATCCCTCCTCAAACCATAAAGGAAGAATTAGTCAGGATCAATCTCACCGTACAATACTTGCTTAACCGTTCAGCCAGACCCGTGTCGGTATTTCGAGGGAGGTTTTCCAACGCTTTCGCGAAGTTCCTTAATTTAAGAACCTCTTTTTCCTGGGGGCGTAGCCCCGCTAACACCTTTCTAGACACCTACTTGGTTTATAGCATTGATCGTTAAGTGAGAAAATTCCCGAGGAGTAGCATATACTCACAGTACGATCGGGATCCAAATATCATCGTGTGATAAAACTGAAGGAATCCTACCAGAATCATCACACTCTAAATGGTATGCAGCACTAGCAAGTTTCAGTTTCTTTAGAAACCCCCGATGTGGATTTTTGCCCCATGCTCTTATGACCTTGACTAAGGCCAACAAATCATAAGTCACATGTCAGGTTCTACCCGTCGTTGTCCAGGTTGATTTGAACCCACCCGTATATACCCTTGACTATGGCCAACAAAGTAATACGACTGTCCTAAACCAACGCATCTATCTATGCAACATATGAATACCCACCAGCTACCAAACACTGTGCCTTGACTAAGGCCAATAAACACAGCTTGAATACTATTGGATATTCGTATGAAACGACGGAGGGCTACGAATGGTTTTGGCGAAACCGTGAACGTAGTGAACTTGATATAATCGATGGAACGAGATAGCTTTTAAAAGGAGTGGTTCAAGCTCCGCGTTTAAAAGTTGGTTTTTGAAAAGAACCGAGTGGTTTTGAAAGTGTTCCAATGACTTTACTTTGGTTTATTTTCTTGCATTAATTTTAATGCGTCCCATCATTTAATCCTACCATTGCAGAAAACAACAAAAATATGACGTACGCTTATGCCATTCGCATTCGCCATGGGGCCTCGTCATCACCCGTTAGGTTACTTAACTAACGACAGAGCGGGGGATGGACTAGCGCGGATGCAAAACATAAGCAACGCCTAAATAGATATCATATATAAATATATACATTCGTCAGATGCAATGATAGCCATTCCAGATCACAGATGAACCCTTTGGATAACTAGGAATCCGCGATTCGTTCGAGCCTGCAACGAAAAGCGGATTATACGGTCACGATGAATAGCCAATACCCTACCCTAGACCCCTACGGGTGCGGCAAACTACCCGCCAAGTACCCGAAGCGAATCAACCTCCCTCAACAACGTGAGTAGGCCACTCGGCACTTCGTGATACCCGGTAGTTTGTGCACCCCACCTTGGGTCTATCCTAGGAGCAAAAACAGTAAAAAGAAATTATACAATGGCGGCTACAACCTCATCCCGGATGTACGGCTATACAAATAATATTACATCAATTTACAAATTTTACATTGAATGAAAGAAAAAGAAACTCTCATCTCACATCCACCCGGCTATTCATCCGCGACAATCCAATGAGTTCATATACACAAACCATCAACATTACAGATCACAGATATGTATAACCCCCACTAATCGACGTATAGCGATTAGCAGACGTTCAATACATATATCACATCACAGATAAAATCCATTAGCCAAAGTCTACGGAATTTCGATCAAAATACATATTTGTAACCACCCCAAACACAAATTTATTTTCTGGAAATTCTGGGCAGAAACAAAGTATACTAAAAATCCCAAAACCTCCAACTAAGTACACTGCAGCAAAAACGGTCCACGGCCGAGTCAACTCGGCCGCGGATCCACGGCAAGAAGCGCATTCCTGCCGCGGTTCCGCGGCGCTTTGACCGACTCACTGGATCGTTTTTGGTGAGTGTTTTTAGAAAACCCTGAGCCAATTTTTCATGTATGTTAAATTATTTTTAGAGCAGTATAAAAAATCGGCAGAAACATGGTTTTTCCGGACGTGTTTTGCGATTTTTTTCGGATCGAAATTCTAAATACTTTGCTAATAAGCTAGTTTGTGTTTAGCTAGGCTCTGATACCACTGTAAGTCCACGTTGCTCACCCCGGTTCTTACGGGGAGGCGGAAACGGTCAAAAACGTTTTTTGGCGCAAAGGCAACATGGACTAAAAGAAGGATCTTTGCTAAACGACAAACTAGCAAACTACATGAGGTGCTATCTACTATGCTATAGAGATTATACCTCACGATACCGGTCCTTCGGGTCTTCTCTCGGCTGTCCTGCTCGTTCATCTGAGCTCCGAGGATCGATCCGGATCTTGATCACCTCAGCGGCCTTCTTGAGTCGAAGACGATCCACCCGAGAGTTGTGCTCCGAGCTCCACCTCAAGCCGAGGCAACTAGGGCAACAAGATCGCTAGTCTTGATCTCCTAGGTTGTGTAGAAGTAGTAGATGGATGTTTTTGTCAACTAGGATCTTTTTTCTCTCAACACATGAGATCAAAGGAAATTTTCAAGAGGAAGAAGATGAAGGAGAACCATAGAGCTTTCTCATTTCATTTTTCAAGAGAGAGAATGAGAAATCAAGAATGAACTAAGAAAATGAACCATGGTTCAGTAATACATAAACATCATCATGACTAATCTTTTCATGATAAAGTTGATGGCAACAATTGACTTGACCATTTTCATATCATTTAAAGAAAATGAAAACCAAAGAAGAATCTAGACCTCACATGAAGATGCTAGTCAACTTTGGTCAAACGGTCAACAAAGTCAAGTACGGCCAAATGGTCAAAGCAATTAGCCATAACACAATTATCACTAAAAAGATTAGTAAATAATGTCCCCGGCTTATAATGGTTTTGACCGAACCAACTGCCAAAACCCTAATGAGTCCGCCTCATAATGGTTTTGACCGAATCAACTGTCAAAACCCTAATGAGGAACCTCCTTCCTCTTCGCTCCTCAATACTGTGCGTACACACCCGCATCTGCATTCCGTAGAATGCGAATGCACAGAAGACAAAACTAATCCATCCGTGCAATACTAGGATCCGGATTAAACCAAAGCCCACTAGTATTGCCTGCTCGAACAACATACGCACACAAGTGCACGTAAGTGATCGTAGCCTTGCCGTAAAACCATACGGCCTCTACACGTTTCGCTCAGTGCAGGGAAACTCTCTGTGTAGGACTCTAAAGACTCGACACTACGCTGGCAGTGGGTTTAACCATAGACCGCAAGCGGCACTAGCTGTACGTAATGGTCCCCAGGTAGATTTCGATAAGAAGGCCGATGAGGTAAACCCATCCGAACTCCTACTGAGCCTGTATGTGACAATCTCCGTACAGTCCGGTCCGTTCGTATGAGAACATCGCATGGCGGGCCTATGGGGTGGTAAACGTCAGTCCCCTAATAGCGGTACAAGTCGTGTCGGAGTGTAGCCCAGAACACCCTGAGATAACACTGGAAACCTACCAGTATATCTCGCTTGCCCTGGCCAGGGACTACTATGTGTAATGGCTCTCCTAGACACATCGCGATATCAACCCCTAATACCAGGAGAGACGAATCCTGTCTAACCGTCACTGCCTCCAAGTGCTTTGGGACTGCACCCAACTACTACTTGTTTGCACGACTCCTTTGAGCCGTGGTAGGGTAGTAATCAAAGTACAGTGGGAACACACTCGAGCAGAAGTGACAGTGTCAAGTCAGCGGACTAAGCTGTACTCATGTCACCTGGAAACTGATAACTGACGATAGGTATAATACCAACCAACAGTTCCCGATGAGTCCTGCCCAGTGTACTCGTAACCTAACGAGCACCCGCATACTATCTCAAGTACGACGTACTGACGGCTGTGGGACAGACCATCTCTCCCGCTGGGATGAGAAGCGCATACACTAGTCTACTCCGGAGTATCGATGCCCTGTCTCGATAGTCCTACGACTAGGGACCTGTAGAAGGATATGCTTATAGATTACCCAGCCTCCATAAGTGTGACTGCCATCACAACGCCGGTAATCAAGCAAAGATCCTAAGGGCTCTACTAAAATGTATAAGCGATATACTAAAAGAAACACATGCACATATTGAAGTAGAGACAAACCAAGTAGCATACTACCATTTTGAGCAAGATTGTCTATACAACTGTGAATATCCCAAGCTTCCATCAAATAATATACAAGCTAGTATGATACAGTAATGGCCTCTAGGGCATATACACTAACATATGTTCCGCGGCATATTTACGATACGATACTCCGCTTAGGAAGCCTTAGGATGTACATTTTTTTGCATAGTATTATTTTCATTCCTATGATCTATCCTCATCAGTACCAGTTTATGGTTTTGCTGCCACGATTACGGGCAAAGAGAGCTACGACTAGAGTTGCGGTCAGCACGAGCTCGTCACGGACGAAGATTGACCAGGGCGTGATTCCAGGGACATACGATTTGCATAGATGCGCCGCGTTGTTGTGTTTTCACGCCATGAGCATTTGATGGATCGCTGTTATGAGATTTCTCGGGCGTGAAGATTTGCACCAGAGGATTGAGCCACTAATAGAGGTCAGCCAGAATGTGATGACCATTAATGTGTCGCTTATTCATGATGATTGAGGCACTGTTCAGTGTGCAGATGAATGAGCCAGTTGTTGCTGCGAACGGCGAGATATTGCCCCGGATGTTAGAGCTATTGCAGTACGAGTTGTACTTAGAGATATGATAGAGGATCGCGAGTCACCCGAGGATGAATGACTAGGATATGTGGTTCGTTCGCTTACCCCGATGCGAGGTCATCAGATAGATTGATTCCAGCTAGAGACGACTTCACGCAGGTACGTTGAGAGTCGATAGAGGCGATCGAATGTTAGAATCCCATATTCCAAGTTTAAAGTATCCGGAAGGACATGCAAGCAATTCTATGGACCCTCTAGAAGAATGAAACCCTAACTCGACATAATGACCGTGTGAAAGCCTTTGAACTTTAGGGTTTGCGGCAGTTCCGCGGTGTCATTAATGAGGCTTGGGTTTGCCCTTCTACGGCTGGTCCACCGATACTGTGGTATGTACTCGATACTATTAAACCGTACCCAAGATGTTGAGCTCTTGGGGGATTATGAGGTTTTGACGAATCGATCGAATGGTTCGACTTCATTCGGATGCTATGTGGTGAGATGCATTGCTTGGGAGACTCCAGATACGAGTATAGCCGTTGAAGCGCAGTCCATGCAGCCACGATGAGACGAGTCCGAAGCAGTCGACAGTAGAGAAAGGTGGAGTAAGAGGTTCATACGAGATCTTGATGAGATGACGTTCCACTCCGCCGACATCAGAGATGTGATACGCATGCAGAGGCGTTGTATATGGATATATCTTCCAGAAGGAGTCGCGATGAGTATGCAGCCGTTCCGGAATAAGAAACAGATTTAGTGAAGGGTGATAACTTCCTGACAGTTCGGCAGAGACGAGATTTGGGAGAGACCTCGACAGGACCTTTCTGGAATAATGCACGAGAATACTTGGACCCAGGAGTGGTCATTTTGCGCACACCAGTACGCCAGAGTTCAGCATCGTCGACGAGATATGTTATGAGTGACCATAAGAATTGGCCAGAGATCTTTAGAGGACGTGCCAGAGCGGACTACTTCCATTATCGTTTCCATATTGGACCATTAAGCCGGGGAGCTATGTACTTAGCAATTCGCAGTGAGATACGAGAGCCTAAGGGCACCAGACGACGGGCCATGATCAGGAGACAATAGATATCTTGCTCTGCTAGCATTGGATACACCGACACCTTCTCGACCTTGAAGGAAGGACATATCGACGACAGTATTTACGATTTGTGATTTCGTGAGTTGACCATTTCGGTATTTTGGGTGATTTATTGCATGATTGAGTTTTGATGACCGAGTTTCATGATATTTTCTTTTGTGCACCATGGTTGCACCTACTGGGTATTTACGTTTTTTTGTACATAGTTATTGCACTTGAGATATGTTTTCATACACCGTCGTGATGATTTATGATTTGTGCATATTTATTGCACTCGATGTTGATTTTGAGCCTTGGCTGCACATGTTGATGATTTTATGGATTACATACAGCTGATTGGTTTGGTGCAGGTGGTATGCACTCGATTTGGATTTTGCACTCGGTATAGCTTACATGTGCTTGCAGTGCTTGGATACGTGTTTTGTGCACGCAGTTGAACGCGCTTATGATTTTATACGCCTTGGCACACTCGGTGTTGCTTTTTATACGCATTCAAGTTATTGATGCATTTCCGTGCACTTGTTGCACCTGACTTCGTTTTGATGTCATTTGAGATATTGATTGTGATTTCATGCCTAGGGCATGCATATGATTTGACTTATGCTTTCGGCATAGTTTTCATGCACTTTTAGTATTTTGATTTGCTTTTGTGCATGCTAATACACATGGTTGTGAGGTTATATACCACGGTATACCTGGTTTGGATTTTGATTGAGATGTGTTGTATGTTAGTGTATATGCCCTAGAGGCCATTACTGTATCATACTAGTTTGTATATTACTTGATGGAAGCTTGGGATATTCACAGTTGTATAGACAATCTTCCTCGAAATGGTAGTATGCTACTTGGTTTGTTTCTACTTTAATGTGTGCATGTGTTTCTTTTAGCATATCGCCTATACACATTAGTGGAGCCCTTAGGATCTTTGCTTGATTACCAGCATTGTGATGGCAGTCACACTAGTGGGGGCTGGGTAATCTATAAGCACATCCTTATACAGGTCCTTAGTCATAGGATTATCGAGACAAGGCATCGATACTCAAAAGTAGACTAGTGTATACGCTTCTCATCCCAGGAGGGGAGATGGTCTGTCCCACAGCCATCAGTACGTCGTACTGGAGATAGTATGCAGGTGCTCGTTAGGTTACGAGTACACTGGACAGGACTCGCTGGGAACTGTTGGTTTGGTATTATACCTATCGTCAGTTATCAGTTCCCAGGTGACATGAGTACAGCATAGTCCGTTGACTTGACACTGTCACTTCGCCTAGAGTGTGTTCCCACTGTTCTTAGATTACTACCCTACCACGGCTCAAATGAGTCGTGCAAACAGGTAGTAGTTGGGTGCAGTCCCGAAACACTTGGAGGCAGTGACGGTTAGACAGGATTCGTCTCTCCCGGTATTGGGGGTTGATATCGCGCTGTGTATAGGAGAGCCATTACACAAAGTCCCTGGCCAGGGCAAGCGAGATATACTGGTAGCGTTTCCAGTGTTATCTCAGGGTGTTCTGGGCTACACTTCGACATGACTTGTACCGCTATTAGGGGATTGACGTTTACCGCCCCCTAGGCCCGACATGCGATACTCTCAGACGAACAGACCGGACTGTACGGAGATTGTCACATTCAGGCTCAGAAGGAGATCGGATGGGTTCACCTCATCAGTCTTCTTATCGGCATCTACCTGGGGACCGTTACGTACAACTAGTACCGCTTGCGGCCTGTGGTTAAACCCACTGCCAGCATAGTGTCGAGTCTTTAGAGTCCCACACAGAGGGCTATTCGCCTTTGGGAAAAACAGAGTAGAGGTCGTATGGTTTTGCGACCGGGTTCGTTCACATCCGTGCACTTGTGCACGTTTGGTGTCCGGGCAGTTATTACTAGCGGGCTTTGGTTTAAGCCAGATCCTAGTAAATGTTTTGGGATTGGTTTTATCTCATTGTATTCGAGATCCTTGGAACACGGATGCGGGTGTGTATGCACAGTTGACAGAGGCAGAGGCAGAGGATTCTCATTAGGGTTGTTGACCGTTGACTTTTTCTAAACCCTAATAAGAATGGGAAATATGATTAATAATATTAATTAAGGATTATTGTGCCATGGTTGAGTTGAACATTTGAGTTTTGTTGACTTGTTGACTTTGTTGACCGGTTGACCATAGTGGACTTGTTGACCATCATCATTTCTTTTCAAAGATGCTTCTTGTTCTTTGCAAAATGCATTTAATGAATGAAATGATAATGGTCATTCATAAACTAACCATCACACCTTTTCTTAATTATTATTATTATTATTATCATAATTCCTAATATGAGAGAATGGTTGTAAAATTGTATCATTCTCACTTGCTCATTCTCTCTCATCCAAAGCTCATCATCTTCCTCTCTCTCAAAGCTCTCATGTCTCATGTGTTGAGAAGCATGAGCTATTGAGGTAAAACAACTAAAACTCTTCTCTACTCACTCTAGAGTTCTAGGTTTAGCAAGCCAATCACTATAGTTGCCTCTCGGTTAAGGTAGGAGCTTAAGGTAGAAGCTTTCGGGTGTGTCCTTCTTCGACAAAGAGGAAACTACGAGGTGGAGCCGTTCAAACCATCCCAAGGAGCAAGAAGAGAAGGAGTTCAAGACCTAGATATAACCCTCTAACTGAGTAGTTAAACTTTTAGTTAGTTTGCTAGGTTTTTGTTTAGCAAAGATCCTCATTTCTAGTCCATGTTGCCTTTCATAAAAAATCGTTTTTTACCGTTTCCGCCTCCCCGAAGGAACCGGGGTGGGCAACGTGGACTTACAGTGGTATCAGAGACTAGCTAAACAACAACTAGCATGTTAGCAAAGTATTTAGAATTTCGATCCGAGATAAAATCGCAAAACACGTCCGAAAACTTAACTTTCTGCCGATTTTCAAAACTGCTCCAAAAATAATTCCACGTATCTAAAAATCGGCTCAGGGTTTTCTAAGAACATGCAGCAAAAACGAGCCCCTGACTCGGTCAACTCGCCACGGAACCACGGCCGAGTTGACTCGGCCGCGACTCGTCTTTGCTGCAGTTTGCTCAGTGTTCTGTTTTGGGATTTTTAGGATATCTTGTTTCTACCCAGAATTTCCAGAGAACAAAGTTGTGTTTAGGGTAGTTACAAATCCGTATTTTTGATCGAAGTTCTGTAGACTTTAGCTAATGGGTTATATCTGTGATGTGATATATGCACTGAACGTCAACTAATCGCTATACGTCGATTAGTGGGGGTTGTGCATATCTGTGATCTGAAATGTTGTTGGATTGTGTATATGAACTTGTTGGATTGTCGCGGATGAATAGCCGGGGGTTGTGGGATGAGAGTTTTCTTTATCTTTCATTTGATGTAATATGTAAATTGATGTAATATTAATTTATGGCCGCACATCCGGGATGAGGTTGTAGCCGCCATTGTATATTATTTTTTTTACTGTTTTTGCTCCTAGGATAGACCCAAGGTGGGGTGCACAAACTACCGGGTACTTTGAAGTGCCGAGTGGCCTACTCAAGTTGTTGAGGGAGGTTGCTTCACTTCGGGTACTTGGCGGGTAGTTTGCCGCACCCGTAGGGATCTAGGGTGGGGTTTTGGCTATTCATCGCGACCGTGTAATCTATCTTTCATTGCAGGCTCGAACGAAACACGGATTCCTAGCATATCCAATGTGCTCATCTGTGATCTGGAATGGCTATCATTGCATCTGACGAATGTATATATCTATATATGATATCTAGTAGGCGTTGCTTATGTTTTGCATCCGCGCTAGTCCAGCCCTCACTTTGTCGTTAGTTAAGTAACCTAACGGGTGATGACGGGACCCCGTGGCGAATGCGGATGGCATAAGCGTATGTCATATTTTCGTTGTTTTCTGCAATGGTAGGATTAATTGATGGGACGCATTAAATTAATGCAAGAAAATAAACCAAAGTTAAAATCGTTGGAACAATTTCAAAACCACTCGGTTTCTTTTCAAAAACAGAAAACTTTTAAAACGCGGAGCTTGAACCACTCCTTTTAAAAGCTATCACGTTCCTTCGATTATATCAAGTTCACTACGTTCACGGTTTCGCCAAAACCATTCGTAGCCCTCCATCATTTCAGTTAAATATTCGGCAGTATTCAAGCTATGTATTTTGACCTACGCCAAGGCATAGTGATTGGTAGCTGCCGGATATTTATCTGTTGCATAGATAGATGCGTTGGTTTGAGACAGTCGTACTGCCATTTTGGTCTACGTCAAGGGTATGTACGGGTGGGTTCAAATTAACCTGGTAAATATGGGTATAACTTGACATGTGACTTATGATATTTTGGCCCATGTCAAGGTCATAAGAGCATGGGGCAAAAATCCACATCAGGAGTTTCTAAAGAAACTGAAACTTGCTAGTGCTGCATACCATTTGGAGTGATGATTCTGGTAGGATTCCTTCAGTTTTATCACACGATGATATTTGGATCCCGATCCTACTGTGAGTATATGCTACTCCTCGGGAACTTTCTCACTTAACGATCAATGCTATAAACCAAGTAGGTGTCTAGAAAGTTGTTAGCGGGGCTACGCCCACAGGGAAAATGGGTTATTTAATTAAAGAACTTCGCGAAAGCGTCGTAAAACCTCCCTCGAAGCACCAACACTAGCCTGGCTGAACGGTTAAGCAAGTATTGTACGGTGAGATTGATCCCGACTAATTCTTCTTTTTTGGTTTGAGGAAGGATTCGAGAAACAGTGGGAGCCATCCTGTTTAGACAAACTAAAAACCACTCTAAACTTGCAAGAGCATCATGCTAAAGTGTTTCTTCTCTCTCTCCTAATTGCAGCGACCAAACATCATGACCGGACTTAAGTTACTACTAGAAAAAAATATACTGACAGGGCCAAACTACAAAGATTGGCTCAGGAATGTCAAAATGGCAATCACTTATGACAAGTTGGGGTATCTTCTTACCACCAAAGCTCCCCATGTCCCAGGTCCTCAATCCAACGTCGCGGATAAGGAAATCCGTAAGACCTGGGAGATGGATTGCGTGAGGGCCAAGTGCATCGTGCTTGCCTCTTTGGACAATGAATATCAGAGGAGGCACGAGGATATGGACTTAGAATCCATATTTCTTCATACAAAAGATCTGTATGGAGAGCAATCCCATATCGCCGGATACGAAGTCTCGAAAAAGTTATTTTCGGCGAGATTGGCCGTCGGATCACCTGTAGCGGAACACGTGCTTTAGATGATTGGCTACATTGAAGAGCTCGCGGACCTCGGGACCACGTTAGAGAACGAGCTTTACACTGACTTGATTCTCCAGTCCCTTCCTTCCACTTATGCCCAGTTTATCCTGAACTTCAACATGCAAGGAAAGGAAGTTGAACTTCCGGAACTCCTTAACATGTTAAGGAGTGCAGAGGGCACCCTGAAGAAAGTAAGGGAAACACCCGCTTTGTCTGTTGGAGAACCTTCTTCTTCTAGGTCCAAGGCGAAAGCCAAAGGAAAGAAGAAGAAAGCCCCCACCAAACCAAGGGGCGGTGTTTGTAAAGTGGAAGCCAAGGGAAATGCAAAAATGGCAAAAGTAGCAGGACAGCTTGTGGGAAAAGAAGAGTGATTTTATTGTCATAAGAAAGGACACTGGAAGAAAGATTGCAGGGCTTGGAAGGCCAAGAACCAAGACCCGAAGCAAGTTGTGGCTTCGGCTTCAGATGTGTATGTTATTGAAAACTGTCTATCAATAAACTCTACTTCCTGGGTATTGGATACCGGATCAGGATCTCATATCTGTAATTCTTTGCAGGCACTGAGAAAGCGTAGGGTTTTGAAGGCAGGTGATATGACCCTCAGATTTGCAAACGGAGCTGGCATGGATGCTGAGTCCGTGGGGGACTATCACTTGGGATTGTCAGATGGACATGTTTTGGTTTTGCGTGATTGTTATTTTGTACCCAGTGTGACTTGTAATATCATATCTGTATCTTTAATGTCTAAAGAATGTTATGATTTTGCATTTGTAAGCAATGTTGTAAACATTCACCTTAATCATGTTCTGATTGGGTCGAGTACATTAAGCAACGGTATATACGTATTGAACCAACTACAGATTTTCAATGTCCAGAATACACACAAAAGAAAGTCTCCAGAAATAAATCATGCTTTCTTATGGCATTGTAGACTGGGTCACATCAATGAGAGAAGGTTGACTAAGTTACATAAACAAGGATATTTGGATCTGTTCGAATATCAATCATATGCAACTTGTCAATCATGTCTCAAAGGAAAGATGACAAAGACTCCGTTAACTGGACATGGAGTAAGAGCGAGTGAGCTCTTGGGAGTCGTACACAGCGATGTATGCGGTCCAATGTCTACACATGCGCGAAGTGGTTATTCTTACTTCATTACTTTTACGGATGATTTTTCAAGGTTCGGGCATGTCTTCTTAATGAAGCATAAATCTGAAGCCTTCGAAAAATTCCAGGAATACAAGAATGAAGTAGAAAAACAAACAGGCAAAAGTATCAAGACACTAAGATCTAATCGAGGCGGTGAATACTTGAGTGCCGAGTTCCTGGGTTATCTAAAAGAGAATGGAATTCTCTCTTAACTTACTCCTCCATACACCCCACAACATAATGGTGTATCGGAGAGACGGAACCGAACCCTATTGGATATGGTACGTTCCATGATGAGTAACGCTGAGTTGCCGCGATCTTTTTGGGGATATGCACTAGAATCAGCTGCATATCTTTTGAACCGAGTTCCAACTAAGACTGTGCCTACTACACCATATCAGATGTGGAGTGGGAAGAAACCCTATCTTCAATATCTGAAGATTTGGGGATGTCGAGCTTTTGTCAAAAAGCAGCATGCGGACAAACTCGAGGCACGCTCAGTACAGTGCAAGTTTGTGGGATACCCAAAGAACTCCAGGGGGTATCTTTTCTATTACGCAGAAGAACAAAAGGTTTTTGTCTCTCGTCATGCCCACTTTCTGGAACATCGGTTCTTAGAAAAAGAAACAAGTTGGAGCGCAATAGAACTGGAAGAAATTCCAGAACCACAAGCTATTACTGAAAGCTTAGTGGAACCAGAGGGTTCGAAAGAACAGGACATTCCTGCGTCGCTCCGTAGGAGTAGTAGGCAGTCTCATCCGCCCGAGAGATACTACGGTTTTCTCATAGACGGGTATAGAGAGGATTGCATCATTGATAATGATGAGCCGACTAGCTTCCAGCAGGCCATTCAGAGCATTGACTCGGTAAAATGGTTGGATGCAATGCGGACCGAAATGGAGTCCATGTACACCAACAAAGTATGGACTTTGGACGTTGCTCCAGAAGGGGTAAAACCCGTAGGCTGTAAATGGATCTTCAAAAAGAAGATTGGTGTAGATGGACAGGTTGCGACCTATAAGGCTAGACTTGTTGCAAAGGGTTTTCGTCAAAGACCTGGAATATCTGTTTTGATGAGACAGACCCGTAGGCGGTCTTTACGTCTATCTGCCAAACCTTTTCTCCAGTGGCTATGCTCAGATCCATTCGGATCCTTCTTGCCATTGCTGCCTTCCACGATTATGAGATTTGGCAGATAGACGTAAAGACCGCCTTTCTAAATGGAAATTTAGAGGAGTGTGTCTATATGGACCAGCCAGAGGGTTTCATTCAGAGTGGGAGCAGCGGGAAAGTGTGCAAGTTGCTTAAGTCCATTTATGGACTGAAGCAGGCATCGCAGAGTTGGAATATCTGTTTTGATGAGACAGTCAAAGAATTTGGCTTTATCAAAAATCTAGATGAACCATGCATCTATAGTAAAATTGTAGCACGAACTGTCGTATTCCTCGTTTTATACGTGGATGAAATTCTCTTGATAGGAAATGACATTCCTATGCTACAATCTGTCAAAGGGTTCTTGTCACACAGGTTCTTCATGAAAGACCTGGGTGATGCCTCTTACATTCTGGGGATCCGGATCCATCGTGATAGGTCCAAGAGGATATTAGGACTTTCACAGTCCAGGTACATCGGCACCATACTGAAAATGTTCAGTATAGAAGATTCCAAGCGCGGTAATCTACCGGCTTGTCACGGGATCACCCTCTCCAAAGAGATGTCTCCCAAGACTGATTTGGAAAGGGATCGCATGTCTATTATACCCTACGCTTCTGCGGTAGGCTCTATAATGTATGCGATGTTGTGTACCAGACCAGATGTAGCTTATGCACTGAGTGTGGTAAGCCGGTATTAGTCAAACCCTGGGGAGAAGCACTGGATAGCGGTAAAGAACATTCTAAAGTACCTGAGAAGGACTAAGGACATATTTTTGGTTTACGGCGGAAAAGACCTCCAGATTGAGGCCTTTGCTGACTCCAGCTTCCAGAGGGACAAGGATGACTCCAAATCTATGTCGGGTTATGTCTTTCCCTTCAATGGAGGGGCGGTGTGTTGGAAGAGTTCTAAACAGGAAACCGTTGCTGACTCGACGATGGAAGCGGAATATATCGCTGCATCTGATGCCATAAAAGAAGCCGTCTGGATGAGGAAGTTCTTGACTGAACTTCAGGTGGTTCCGTCCATTGTTGATCCAATACCTCTGTATTGTGACAACAACGAAGCTATAGCTTTAGCGAAGGAACCCAGGTCCCATCAGAAGTCCAGACACATCTTGAGGCGGTATCACCTGATCAGGGAGATCGTGGATCGCCGGAAGATCGAGGTTCGGAGGGTTGCTACAGAAGATAACACTGCAGATCTATTCACGAAGGCCATACCCCAGACTCAGTTCGAGCGGTTGATCGAGATGATAGGTCTTTGATACGCCAGTACATGGCCTCAGTGCAAGTGGGAGATTGTTAGTATATATGCCCTAGAGGCCATTACTGTATCATACTAGTTTGTATATTACTTGATGGAAGCTTGGGATATTCACAGTTGTATAGACAATCTTGCTCGAAATGGTAGTATGCTACTTGGTTTGTTTCTACTTTAATATGTGCATGTGTTTCTTTTAGTATATCGCCTATACACATTAGTGGAGCCCTTAGGAGCTTTGCTTGATTACCAGCGTTGTGATGGCAGTCACACTAGTGAGGACTGGGTAATCTACAAGCACATCCTTATACAGGTCCCTAGTCATAGGATTATCGAGACAGGGCATCGATACTCCAGAGTAGACTAGTGTATACGCTTCTCATCCTATGAGAGGAGATGATCTGTCCCACAGCCATCAGTACGTCGTACTGGAGATAGTATGCAGGTGCTCGTTAGGTTACGAGTACACTGGACAGGACTCGCTAGGAACTGTTGGTTTGGTATTATACCTATCGTCAGTTATCAGTTCCCAGGTGACATGAGTACAGCATAGTCTGTTGACTTGACACTGTCACTTCCCCTCGAGTGTGTTCCCATTGTTCTTAGATTACTACCCTACCACGGCTCAAATAAGTCGTGCAAACAGGTAGTAGTTGGGTGCAGTCCCGAAGTACTTGGAGGCAATGACAGTTAGACAGGATTCGTCTCTCCCGGTATTGGGGGTTGATATCGCGCTGTGTCTAGAAGAGCCATTACACAAAGTCCCTGGCCAGGGCAAGCGGGATATACTAGTAGCGTTTCCAGTGTTATCTCAGGGTGTTCTGGGCTACACTCCGACACGACTTGTACCGCTATTAGGGACTGAAGTTTACCGCCCCTAGGCCCGACATGCGATACTCTCAGACGAACAGACCGGAATGTACGGAGATTGTCACATTCAGGCTCAGTAGGGGTTCGGATGGGTTCACCTCATCAGTCTTCTTATCGGCATCTACCTGGAGACCGTTATGTATAGTTAGTACTGCTTGCGGCCTGTGGTTAAACCCACTGCCATCGTAGTGTCGAGTCTTTAGAGTCCCACACAGTGGGCTATTCGCCTTTGGGCAAAACAGAGTAGAGGTCGCATGGTTTTGCGACAGGGTTCGTTCACATCTGCGCACTTGTGTACGTTTGGTGTCCGGGCAGTTATTACTAGCGGGCTTTGGTTTAAGCCAGATCCTTGTATATGTTTTGGGATTGGTTTTATCTCATTGTATTCTAGTTCCTCGGAACACGGATGCGGGTGTGTATGCACAATTGACAGAGGCAGAGGCAGAGGATTCTCATTAGGGTTGTTGGCCGTTGACTTTTTCTAAACCCTAATGAGAATGGGAAATATGATTAATAATATTAATTAAGGATTATTGTGCCATGGTTGAGTTGAACATTTGACTTTTGTTGATTTGTTGACTTTATTGACCGGTTGACCATAGTGGACTTGTTGACCATCATCATTTCTTTTCAAAGATGCTTCTTGTTCTTTGCAAAATGCATTTAATGAATGAAATGATAATGGTCATTCATAAACTAACCATCACACATTTTCTTAATTATTATTATTATTACCATAATTCCTAATATGAGAGAATGGTTGTAAAATTGTATCATTCTCACTTGCTCATTCTCTCTCTTCCAAAGCTCATCCTCTTCCTCTCTCTCAAAGCTCTCATGTCTCATGTGTTGAGAATCATGAGCTATTGAGGTAAAACCACTAAAACTCTTCTCTACTCACTCTAGAGTTCTAGGTTTAGCAAGCCAAGCACTTTAGTTTCCTCTCGGTTGAGGTAGGAGCTCAAGGTAGAAGCTTTCGGGTGGATCCTTCTTCGACAAAGAGGAGACTACGAGGTGGAGCCGTTCAAACCATCCCAAGGAGCAAGAAGAGAAGGAGTTCAAGACCTAGGTATAACCCTCTAACCGAGTAGTTAAACTTGTAGTTAGTTTGCTAGGTTTTTGTTTAGCAAAGATCCTCATTTCTAGTCCATGTTGCCTTGTCATAAAAAATCGTTTTTTACCGTTTTCGCCTCCCTGAAGGAACCGGGGTGGGCAACGTGGACTTACATTATATACCGTTAATTTCGATTGCGATATCTGATATTGTTTTCACGCACCTTGTGCATTGGATTTGAATTCTTGTGCATATTTGGGCGCTTGATGCGATATTGGTGCACACCAGATGCACTAAATCGAAATTCTTCGTGCATATCAGATGCACCTGTTTTTGCTGTCTGGCACACACGTTGCCTCTGACAGGTGTTTCGTGCATACCCGTTGCACTTAGATGTTGTTTCTGTGCACATGTATGGCACATTCATGGATTTGATTTCCGTGCACACCAGACGCACGCGGTATTCTTATGCACCTTTTGGGATTGATTTCTTATGGAGCAGTACGTTTTTATGATATTTACTATTGTTTCGTACTGAGCAGGACTAGTCAGAGGACAGTACCTGGATGTATTCTGCATGCATTGATAGTTATCGAAGGGATTTCCAAAAAGAGAACTATAGTCTCAGTATTTATCTACGTGTCCGATATAACACGAAACGTTTAAAACAAGAGAACCCTTCTAAATTGTTTTCAAAAACGGCGGGACGTGCATATTAAACAAAAGATATATACATATATGATTATTTTCTTACAATAGACGTCTGCCCATGTGCAGTGTTATGCGTATCACACAGCAACATGAAAGGTTTGGCATGTATTTCCTTCAGATGTTTACATGTATAGTTTTGATGTATATCATATTGGGTTCGTTTTGGATTTGACAATTGCATCTTCACCATGACTCCGATGATTGCGGGATGCTTGACGGAGTTTTGTTTTTGAGTTATCTGCTCTTGTTCATGCGCACGCATTGCGCTACGACGTGTTTTATGTATTGATGGTTTCGGGACCCCGACGGCTTAGTCTTTTACTGAAATGTTTTAGTATTGAGGGGTTTAAATTTAAATTCGGGGACCGAATTTCTTTAAGGGGGGAAGATTGCAACATTTCAGAAAAATAAAATATTATTTTGGGAATTTTTATAATTAAATAATAAATATAATGAATATTTTAATAGGGCGGTATAATTAAATACCGATAAATTGGGAAAAAAATTGGAAAATTATAGAAATTACCGAAATGAGGGTGTTTTATGTGATTTAGGCGAATTATGAATTTTTATGATTATTTATATGCACTTTTAACGCTAATCATGTATTAAGCGTGTTTTGTGTACATGACATGCACATGTCACATTATTCACACTTGTTACATTTTTCTATCATGTTTTTTTCCTTATGTTTATCATGCATGGCTTTGTAAATAGAAAAAAGAACAAAAAGAAAAGAAAAAGAAAAGTCAAAGGGAACACAAAGATTGCAAGAGGGATGGGCATGAGAGAGAGAGAGGGTGAGGGGTCAACCAAGCATGGCTCTCATTTTGTTCCATTCATCATTCATCTTCTTCATCTTTTCTCTCCTCTCTTAACTCCCATGGCAACACGTCCTCCCTCCCCCTCTTCAAGCCTTACTTCATCACCAAAACAAACCCAAAACCCCATCTCCTCTTCACAAAAAATGTGCACAAGCCCTCAAAGCTACACTTTGGACCAAGAAAGTTTGCATTTTGGCGTTGTAGGGGTTTCTTGAGTGCTAAATGAGATAATCCCTTCACACTTAGTGTAGTTTTTCTTTCACTTTAAACCATATATGTGTTTAGTTGTGATGTTGTGCGATTTGGTGAACTTTGAAGATTTCTAGAGAGGGTTAGGGTTAATTTGAGTTAAGTTAGTGTAATTGAACTCTTGAGGTGACCTTAAACCTCCCAATTTGTCAAAAACCCAGACCTAACCAAACCTGAAAACTAAAATACGGAAAAACAGAACTTTTCATGTCGGTTTGTGAACTTTTAGGGTGTGCAGGGGAATCTGGGATGACCTGGAACATTTTTGAGTTAAGCAAACAACTCTAGTGGCCCAATTAAGACCCTAGGAGGCTACCCTGAGAGTACGAGGCTATTCCACCATGCCAAAACCGATATGGCCGGTTTTCCCTTGAATGTGCTCGACCACTTGGTGAGGGATAGGGTCCAGGTTGCTTCAGTAGGTCATATACACCCTATATATCACCCTAGTGTTGTTTGCATACCTTGTTTTCACCTGAGACAAAATCTGGAGCATGTTTTCTTAGTTGCTGCTTTACGTTTCGTGATGTTTATGGATTTAAGTTTTGGTATTTGCGTTTAGCATCGATCACTTGACGTTTGTACGTCTCTATCGGGTGTTATTTGGTTAAGTTGCGAGGGCAAACCATAGGTTTGGACCTATGTGAGTTTCGCGTGTCGTTTTGGTTTCAATTTGGATTTTAATATGATACGATACGTTACTATATGTAGGTACCCTCACGAAGACTTCAAGACGAAAAGCGAGCGCGTGGCGATATTGGCATCGGCAAGCGAAGGTCAAGATGAGTAGATTTATATCTACGGGGAGAAGTCGGGTGGATGGCGTATAGCACCCCAGCAGTTCGTAGTATATTTATGATATATAACTGGATATACATGTGGTTTATGATACGTGGATGATTATCAAGATATGATTATGTGTTCATGGTTAGTGTGGGGTTATTAGAAATGAACAAGCATGGCTTCTTAGTCACGAAACCTAGAATAGGCTTACACCTACATGCACACACCTGCATTCATTCTATTACCTGTGCGTATATGGGGATATGTACACACACACACACACACATGGGTATGAGACTATATATATATATATATATATATATACACACACACACGGATTATGATGATAGTACTTGGGATCGGAGATGAGTCGAAGAGATTGGGCTTGAGGCCGTAAGATTGGTGATGTGACATGGTTCGTATTTGAGATACGACGTGATGTTTTAGCGGGTCCTTTCGACATGGTGTTTTCAGACACACGCATGCATATACATATGTGGTATCAGTATTGTAATAGACGTAGATCAGTACCCCTGATCATGATAATTGATAAAGAGGATACCAGATGAATAGTGTGATTGATGTGACATTGACCCGTACCCAGATTTGGGATGCCGTACGACGGATTTACCGTACGAGCTATATTGATGATAGTTCCGCACTCTTGACTTGAGAATGTCATGTTGTATTAAGGTATCGTATGGGATACTATTGAGGCGGGATTATCGACTATTATATACATATATATATATATATATATATCGACTCAGATGTTAGGCGGTTTTCTTACCTTTCGATCAGCCGGTTTAGTTTAGTCCGGTAGTTTACATATACATGATAGATTAGACTCGAGTCATACCTATTTAAAAACTAACGAATCGTGAGTATTTTAAAAACAGGCCAAGGGGTTTTACGAATATTTCAAAGGATGTATCTTTTCTTAAGAACATCATAGCCCTTATTTTCAAAATACCACGATTCGTATTATTTCAAATGACAAACCTGTATGACTCATATTTATATAAATGCAGATTAGTTATCATTGTGTTTATTATTCAGCTCCTGCATATTCTTGTTGTTCGCTTCGCACCGCATGCTTATATTGTGTTTTCATATTCCATTATTGAGATCATGCTGTCAGGACACCAGCACCATTACCGATGATGCGTATGTTCCACATACACTTACTTGACGGCTCACACACATCATCATCGGTAATTGCCATGTCATGAATACTTTAGAGAATATTACTCATTGACATAGCTTATTAACTGATAGTTTGACATGGTATTAGCGCACTCGTCTTTATATGCTAGTTTAGACATTGCAGTTATTACTTGCTACTGCATGCATATTATTATTCACTGTTATGCAGTATTATGGAGTTTTATGCCGATATTCATTGTTTACGTGCTATTGATGATTGGATTTCGGATTTTCATGAGATTTTCTGGATTTGGGAGAAAATCGCAAGAATATATATAAAGTTCTCTCTCTCTCTCTCTTTAAAATGAAAAGTGCGGTTTTCTCGTGATGTATGAGTCGTCCACCATGATGTTTTCTCGGTTATGAGATGGATTTCGAGACCCGATTCGAGGTGTTGGATAACCGTCTGCGGGTACATGGTGGACCCGGTAAGGTACCCCGGGGCAAGAAGATCGAGGTGTAGATGATGAGCCCGGCAGGGGCAAACTGCCTACCGGTGATTTTACCTGGCGCGTCGGATATCCGGAGGATACCGTTCGTGGTCGTGTGATTGATGTTAGGGCCGATCTGGACTGACGGAGCCCTAGATAGTGAGATTTGAGACACTGAGATTTTGAGATATTGAGGTATTGAGATTTGTTGATGCAGGCCAGTCCGGATAGCCGGAGCCTGAGATATTGGGATTTATGATTTGTGTCGATGCTAAACACTGTTTATGTTGATTTCATTGATGATACCTCGTTTTAAATATACAGAAATCTCACTAAGTTATGAAAGCAGTTTCTTCATTTACATGTATTCTGTTTTCGTGCATTCATACATCATTCATATGATATGTTGCTACCTGAAGCACTGACACGAGCACATGGGATTACACTTATGTATAGATGTTTACCCTTGCCACTTTTTCTTGCTTCAGACTTATCATTTAAGGTTATATATATGTATATTGATCGTATTGACCTAGGATAGCGTTATGCATGCGATTCCTACTCGTAGATGTTTTCTACTCACGAGTTGGCAACTCACCCCCGTTGTGCCACAGTTTCTTGCAGGTTTTGCCGCACAGGTTTTGTTGCGGTTTTGCTGGCACACTGTCCCTTCCGGGTGATTGCTTTGGTAGGTGGGTTCTTTTGCATCAGGACCACCATTGTATATTTGTTATTTCAGTTGTATCTAGTAAACTCCATCAACCAGACTTGTATATTTGACAGAGATAGATGGCCGGTGTTTATTCTTTCGACCTTAGAGTCGTGCACTATATTATTATGGTTTCATCTGGTTTTCTTGATGATGTTGGATCTTTATCCTGTGTTTGATCCTCGCCCTTTGGCGTTGTATATTATATTGCTTGCGTGGTTGTGGCCATCGATTGACGAAGAGCTAGCTCCCACTTGGGGATGCCTTTTATCATTATGCATATAATTATCATGTTGTACCCCGTTCGAGACCAGTATTTACAAAGGAAACTCTGCCGAAATTTTCAGAAAAGACTTGTGATTTTAAAAATACATACTTCGGCTTATGTTGTTAAACTACTTAATTTAAATTGGTTTTTCCTTCACTCTACTGCTTTACTTGGTTTTGATTTCTGGGTTTTGGCTTACTTAGATTACGTACACCATGAGACATTTCATAGTTTAAGTGCCGGTCATGTTCCGTATTTTTCGGGTCGTGACACTGGACATCCCAGCGCCACTCCGCAGGAGTAGCAAGCAGTCTCATCTGCCCAAGAGATACTACGATTTTCTCATAGACGGGGATCGAGAGGATTGCATCATTGAAAATGATGAGCCTACTAGCTTAAAGCATGCCATTCAGAGCGGCGACTCGGTAAAATAGTTGGATGCAATGCGGACCGAAATGGAGTCCATGTACACCAACAAAGTTTAGACTTTGGACATTGCTCCAGAAGGGGTAAAACTCGTAGGCTGCAAATGGATCTTCAGAAAGAAGATTGGTGTAGATGGGCAGGTTGAAACCTATAAGGCTAGACTTGTTGCAAAGGGTTTTCGTCAAAGACCTTGTTTGGACTATGATGAAACCTTTTTTCCAGTGGCTATGCTTAAATCCATTTAGATCTTTCTTACCATTGCTGCCTTCCACGATTATGAGATCTGGCAGATGGACGTAAAGACGGCTTTTCTAAATAGTAATTTGAAAGAGTGCGTCTATATGGATCAGCCAAAGAGTTTCATTCAGAGTGGGAGCAGCGGGAAAGTGTGCAAGTTGCTTAAGTCCATTTATGGACTAAAGCAGGTATCGCAGAGTTGGAACATCTTTTTTGATGATACTGTCAAGGAATTCGACTTTATCAAAAATCCAAATGAACCATGCATATATAGTAAGATTGTAGGGAGAACTGTGGTATTCCTCGTCTTGTACGTGGATGACATTCTCTTAAAAGGAAATGACATTCTTACGCTACAGCCAGTCAAAGAATTCTTGTTACAAAGGTTCTCCATGAAGGACCTGGGTGATACCTCCTACATTATGGGGATCCAGATCTATCGTGATAGATCTAAACGGATAGTTGGACTTTCACAGTCAAGGTACATCAACACTATACTGAAAAGATTCAGTATGGAAGATTCAAAGCGCGGTAATCTACCGGCTTGTCACGGAATCACCCTCTCTAAAGAGATGTCTCCAAAGAATGATTTGGAAAGGGCTCGCATGTCAACTATACCCTACGCATTGGCGGTAGGCTCTATAATGTATGCGATGTTGTATACCAGACTAGATGTAGCATACGCATTGAGAGTTGTAAGCCGGTATCAGTCAAACCCAGGAAAGAAGCACTAGATAGCAGTAAAGAACATTCTCAAGTACCTGAGAAGGACTAAGGAGATGTTCTTGGTGTATGGCGGAAAAGACCTCCAGATCAAGGCCTTTGCTGACTCCAGCTTCCAGAGTGACAAGGATGACTTTAAGTCCATGTCGGGTTATGTCTTTACCCTCAATGAAGGGGCGGTCTATTGGAAGAGCTCTAAACTGGACACCGTTGCTGGCTCGACGATGGAAGCGGAGTACATAGCTTCTTGTGATGCCGTGAAAGAAACAGTCTGGATGAAGAAATTCCTTACAAAACTTCAGGTGGTTCCAACCATTGTTGATCTAATACCGCTGTATTGCAACAACAACGGCGCTATAGCTTTAGCAAAGGAACCCAGGTCCCATCAGAAGTCCAGACACATTTTGAGGCGGTACCACCTGATCAGGGAGATCGTAGATCGCCGGGAGATCGAGGTGAGGAGAGTAGATACGGAGAATAACACTGCAGATCCACTCATGAAGGCCATCCCTCAGACACAGTTCGAGAGGCTGATCGAGATGATAGGTCTGCGATACGCCTGTACATGGCCCTAGTACAAGTGGAAGATTTTTAGTGATGTATGCCCTAGAGGCCATTATTGTATCATACCGGTTTGTATATTACTTAATGGAAGCTTGGGATATTCACAAGTGTATTGACAGTCTTGCTCAAAATGGTAGTATGCTACTTGGTTTGTTTCTACCTCAATATGTGCATGTGTTTTAGCATATCGCATATACATATTAGTAGAGCCCTTAGGATCTTTTCTTGATTACTAGCGTTGTCATGGCAGTCACACTAGTGGGGGCTGGGTAGTCTATAAACACATCCTTATATAGGTCCCTAGTCATAGGATTATCAAAACGGGGCATCGATACTCCAGAGTAGACTAGTGTATACGCTTCTGATCCTAGCAGGGGAGATGGTATGTCCCACAGCCATTAGTACGTCGTATTGGAGATAGTATGCAGGTGCTCATTAGGTTATGAGTACACCGGACAGGACTCGTCGAGAACTGCTGATGGGTATTATACCTATCGTCGAGTAGCAGTTCCCAGGTGACATGAGTACAGCTTAGTCCGTCGACTTGACACTGCTACTTCGCCTCGAGTGTGTTCCCACTGTACTTTGATTACTACCCTACCACGGCTCAAAGGAGTCGTGCAAACAGGTAGTGGTTGGGTGCAGTCCCGAAGCATTTAGAAACAGTGGCGGTTAGATAGGATTCGTCTCTCCCGGTATTGGGGGTTGATTCGCGCAGTGTTTGGAGAGCCATTACACAAAGTCCCTGGCCAGGGCAAGTGAGATTTACTGGTAGCTATTCCAGTAGTTTCTCAGGGTGTTCTGGGCTACACTCCGACACGACTTATACTGCTATTAGGGGTCTGACGTTTACCATCTCCCTAGGCCCGATATGCGATACTCTTTGACGAACAGACCGGACTGTACGGAGATTTTCACATGCAGGCTCAGTAGGAGATCGGGTGGGTTTGCACATCGGCCTTCTTATCGATAGATACCTGGGTAGCCGTTACGTGCAGCTAGTACCGCTTGTGGTTTGTGGTTAAACCTACTGTCAGCGTACTGTCGAGTCTTTAGAGTCCCAAACAGAGGGTTTCCCTGCATCGGGCGAAAGATGTAGAGATCGTATGGTTTTACGACAGGGTTTCGATCACGTACGTGCACTTGTGTGTGTATGATGTTCGGGAGGACGATACTAGTGGGCTTTGGTTTAAGCCGGATCCTAGTATTGTATTGATGGATTGTTTCATCTCTTTGTATTCGTATTCTTTGGAATGCGGATCCGGGTATGTATATACGGATGAGGGGCATTTTCGTAAATACTTCGGGAAAGCTTCTAGAAGGGAGACCTATTAGGGTTTTGATTTCTTTTTGAGATTAAAACAATTAGGTGGAGAAATGAGGTGGATTGTGAACATTGAATCAAGCATGGCTACAAGTTGACTCACACTTGACAAAATAGATATTTTGTGAAGCTTGTGAGATATTTATCTCCAAAATATCTCATATGACTCATTCTTTATCTTTACGGCAGCCATCTCTTTTCAAGGGGTTCACAAGTTCCTCTCTCATTCTCAAGTTCACTTCTACTCTCACACAAACCCTAATTGTCTCATGAGTTGAGAAACCTAAGGTTCAAAGAGACAAAGCATTCCATCTTCACTCTCTACATCACCTAGGCCATCTAGTCTAGCAATCTACTTGCCCAAGTTACCTCGGAGTTGAGATTGGAGCTCGGACTATAGACTCTCGAGTGGATCGTCTTTGACTCGAGGAAGCTGACGAGGAAGCTACGATCCGTTTCGATCATCGGAGCCTACGATGACGAGGAGGACAGCGATGAAGACCTAAAGGACTTGTATCGTGAGGTATAATCACTTATCCGAGTAGATAACCTCTTTACAAGTCATGCTAGTTAGGGTTTAGACATGATCCGGGAGCTCGAGTCCGTGTTGCGATGCTTTGATAATTGTTTTTCACAACTTCCGCCTCCCCGCGGTCACGTGGGGTGCGTGACACGGACTTACACTGGAAACTCCCAAAAGGTTGTTCATAAGCAATGTCTATGGAAGGTGTAAATGTCGGGTAGGACTGGTAGGAATCGAATGGTTGGACAGGAGTAGGATCAACATTTGGACAAGAAGGTGAATAGAATTGTTGATCCAAAGAATTGGAAGTGGTTAAAGGAGTGAAAGATTGACTTCGAGATTGTTCAATACGTTCAGCAATAAACATAGGTCTTAGAGTTACAACAGGACTCTCAAAAGGGGTATCAACATAAGAAGGTGGAGAAGGTTGAAATGATTGATACAAGGTGGATTGCGGAGTCCAGTTGTTTGTCCTAGACGCGTCTATTTGATCTTTCAAAGAAATTTGGGCATGAATGGATCGTTCGAGGTATGACCAAAGCAAGAATCGTAAGAAGTGATGTCTGGTTGTGCGTACCAAAGTTCGCCAAGAGTTTTTCAAGGTGGGGTACCCATGATATGAAGAGAAGAAGAAAAGAAAATGAGAGAAAAAAGAATGTGGGGTTTTTTTATTTTTATTTGTAAGTTAGTTATTAACAAAAGAATGAAGTATACACACAAAAAGAATCTGGAGAAAAAACAATCACGACACAATACCACACTTAATCGGTCTAGGGTTCACTTAGGTCAACTAGACCTGCTCAAGAACTTGGTTGTTGAAGTAAAACTGTGTCGAGAAACGGGCTCAAGATATACTGATCACGAGGCCAGGTAAGTGCAGAGATAAGGGGAGGTTTTCTAATGCTTTCGCGAAGGTCTTAATTAGATAACCCTTTCTCTTTTGGCGGTTTCGCCGTGAACACTTTCCTAGACACCCTGTAAACGATATACCGTTAAGCGGTGTTCTAAACAAAGTTAACCGTTAAGCGGTGTTCTAAACAAAGTTAACTTCTCCTGATGAGCGCGAAGTCCTTAAATGCTTAAAGTCTAGTTTCTTTTAAAATTGGTGCGTGTAAACGTTATGCTCAATTCGTGATTTGTGTGCCACGGAAAAGGTGATGAAATCCGTTACCGTATGTTGTGGGGTTCGCTTGCCCTTAAGTCCGTATTAATGGATGCAATGTACAAATCAATGAAAAGGTTATTAAAAACATAAAAAAATCGATTTTTATGTTTAAGCACGGTACTGCAACAAATACGGGTTAGTCAATTTTAGCATTTGCTAGCGAACTTGCAAAGAATCCTGCAAAGATATTATATTGGATGCGTCGGATTTGAGAAGGTGTTAGGAAAATACGTACCGATAAGTTTTTGGGTTAAGAAACCCCCGTTGAAGTGAATCCGGTTAGCTTGAAAAGTTCGCTTGCACGGGTCAAACTACCCGGATCTTTGGCACTGTACTTCGTAATCACCATAGCTTTGAATGTACACTTTGCTCCACACGATCGCAATTCGCAAATCCGTAAAAATCTGTAAATGTCGGAAAATGGATATTTAGTGCGAAAAAGCGATATGAATGCCCAAACACTTGCACGCTAAAAATTATAAAAATCAAGCAATAAAATTGGGACAATAACAGAACAATGGAGCGGAGAAGAAAAAATTTGGAGCAAACAGAGATCAAAAATCCGGCGGCGCCGGTTTTTATAGGTATCTCGCCGGTTCAATTAATGAATTTGGGCTCCAAATTTCTTCTGTTGCCTCAGTGTTCTACTATTGTCTCAATGTCATTGTTTAATTTTTCAGTTTAGTTCCAGAGTGCAAGCAGGTCAAAAGTCCAAAGAACAAAAATGTTAGGAATGTCAATTTTTGTTTTGGTTTTGAAATTTTTTGAATTTTTTTAGTTTGTTTTGTTTTTAAAAAAAATGGTGTTAGATGATATAAACAAGATTAACCCGAAATGACAAGAATAAAATCGTTACCGTCTCCCTTGCAACGGCGCCATTTGATTGCACACTTTTGGCGTGTCGTGTTTTAAAAGTTCTAAAGTTAACCGCAATCAGGACGATATCGCTTTGCGGATAGCCGCGATGAGTACGGGTCGTCCGTAGGGAGATGAAGCGTTTCAAGTTCTTATTTTCACGAGTTAATGGGTGTGGCGGAATTGTCCGTATCTAACCTATGTGTATATTGTTAGTGTATATGCCCTAGAGGCCATTACTGTATCATATTAGCTTGTATATTACTTGATGGAAGCTTGGGATATTCACAGTTGTATAGACAATCTTGCTCGAAATGGTAGTATGCTACTTGGTTTGTCTCTACTTCAATATGTGCATGTGTTTCTTTTAGCATATCACTTATACATATTAGTAGAGCCCTTAGGATCTTTTCTTGATTACCACCGTTGTGATGGCAGTCACACTTGTGGGGGCTGGGTAATATATAAGCACATCCTTCTACAGGTCCCTAGTCGTAGGACTATCGAGACAGGGCATCGATACTCCGGAGTAGACTAGCGTATGCGCTTCTCATCCCAGCGGGGGAGATGGTCTGTCCCACAGCCGTCAGTACGTCGTACTTGAGATAGTATGCGGGTGCTCGTTAGGTTACGAGTACACTGGACAGGACTCGTCGGGAACTGTTGGTTGGTATTATACCTATCGTCAGTTATCAGTTCCCAGGTGATATGAGTACAACTTAGTCCGCTGACTTGATACTGTCACTTCGCCTAGAGTGTGTTCCCACTGTACTTTGATTACTATCCTACCACGGCTCAAAGGAGTCGTGCAAACAGGTAGTAGTTGGGTGCAGTCCCGAAGCACTTGGAGGCAGTGACGGTTAGACAGGATTCGTCTCTCCCGGTATTGGGGGTTGACATCGCGCTGTGTCTAAGAGAGCCATTACACATAGTAGTCCCTGGCCAGGGCAAGCGAGATATACTGGTAGGTTTCCAGTGTTATCTCAGGGTGTTCTGGGCTACACTCTGACACGACTTGTACCGCTATTAGGGGACTGACGTTTACCACCCCTTAGGCCCGCCATGCGATGTTCTCAGACGAACGGACCGGACTGTATGGAGATTGTCACATACAGGCTCAGTAGGGTTCGGATGGGTTTACCTCATCGGCCTTCTTATCGACATCTACCTGCGGACCGTTACGTACAGCTAGTGCCGCTTGCGGTCTGTGGTTAAACCCACTGCCAGCGTAGTGTCGAGTCTTTAGAGTCCCACACAGAGAGTTTCCCTGCACTGAGCGAAACGTGTAAAGGCCGTATGGTTTTACGGAAGGGCTACGATCACTTACGTGCACTTGTGTGCGTATGTTGTTCGGGCAGGCAATACTAGTAGGCTTTGGTTTAAGCCGGATCCTAGTATTGCACGGATGGATTAGTTTTGTCTTCTGTGCATTCGCATTCTACGGAATGTAGATGCGGGTTTACGGTCAAAACCCTAATGAGGCGGACTCATTAGGGTTTTGGCAGTTGGTTCGGTCAAAACCATTATAAGCCGGGGACATTATTTACTAATCTTTTTAGTGATAATTGTGTTATGGCTAATTACTTTGACCATTTGACCATACTTGACTTTGTTGACCGTTTGACCAAAGTTGACTAGCATCTTCATGTGAGGTCTAGATTCTTTTTTGGTTTTCTTTTTCTTTAAATGATATGAAAATGGTCAAGTCAGTTGTTGCCATTAACTTTATCATGAAAAGATTAGTCATGATGATGTTTATGTATTATTGAACCATGGTTCATTTTCTTAGTTCATTCTTGATTTCTCATTCTCTCTCTTGAAAATGAAATGAGAAAGCTCCATGGTTCTCCTTCATCTTCCTCCTCTTGAAAATTTCCTTTGATCTCATGTGTTGAGAGAAAAAGGATCCTAGTTGACAAAAACATCCATCTACTACTTCTACACAACCTAGGACATCAAGACTAGAGATCTTGTTACCCTAGTTGCCTCGGCTCGAGGTGGAGCTCGGAGCACAACTCTCGGGTGGATCGTCTTCGACTCAAGAAGGCCGCGGAGGTGATCAAGATCCGGATCGATCCTCGGAGCTCAGATGGACGAGCAGGACAGCGGAGAGAAGACCCGAAGGACCGGTATCGTGAGGTATAATCTCTATGGCATAGTAGATAGCACTTCAAGTAGTTTGCTAGTTTGTCGTTTAGCAAAGATCCTTCTTTTAGTCCATGTTGCCTTTGCGCCAAAAATCGTTTTTGACCGTTTCCGCCTCCCCGTAAGAACCGGGGTGAGCAACGTGGACTTACAGCGGTATCAGAGCCTAGCTAAACACAAACTAGCTTGTTAGCAAAGTATTTGGAACTTCGATCGGAAAAAAATTAGCAAAACACGTCCGGAAAAACCTAGTTTCTGTCGATTTTTTAAACAGCTCTAAAAATAATTTAACATACATGAAAAATCGGCTCAGGGTTTTCTAAAAACACCCACCAAAAACGATCCATTGACTCGGTCAAAGCGCCGTGGATCCACGGCAAGAACAAGCTTCTTGCCGCGGATCCGCGGCCGAGTTGACTCGGCCGTGGACCGTTTTTGGTGCAGTGTTCACACTGTGATGTTTTGGGATTTTTGTGATAGTTTGTTTCTGCCCAGAATTTCCAGAGAACAAATTTATGTTTGGGGTAGTTACAAATCTATATTTTGATCGAAATTCCATAGACTTTGGCTAATGGATATTATCTGTGATGTGATATATGTATTGAACGTCTGCTAATCGCTATACGTCGATTAGTGGGGGTTATACATATCTGTGATCTGTAATGTTAATAGTTTGTGTATATGAACTCATTGGATTGTCGCGGATGAATAGCCGGGTGGATGTGAGATGAGAGTTTCTTTTTCTTTCATTCAATGTAAAATTTGTAAATTGATGTAATATTATTTGTATGGCCGCACATCCGGGATGAGGTTGTAGCCGCCATTGTATAATTTCTTTTTACTGTTTTTGCTCCTAGGATAGACCCAAGGTAGGGTGCACAAACTACCGGGTATCTCGAAGTGCCGAGTGGCCTACTCACGTTGATGAGGGAGGTTGCTTCGCTTCGGGTACTTGGCGGGTAGTTTGCCGCAACCGTGGGGGTCTAGGGGGTATTGGCTATTCTTCGCGACCGTGTAATCCGCTTTTCGTTGCAGGCTCGAACGAATCGTGGATTCCTAGTATATCCAAAATGTTCATCTATGATCTGGAATGGCTATCATTGCATCTGACGAATGTATATATCTATATATGATATCTATTTAGGCGTTGCTAATGTTTTGCATCCGCGCTAGTCCAGCTCCCGCTCTGTCGTTAGTAACCTAACGGGTGATGTCGGGGCCCCGTGGCGAATGCGGATGGCATAAGCATACGTCATATTTTCGTTGTTTTCTGCAATAGTAGGATTAAACGATAGGACGCATTAAATTAATACAAGAAAATAAACCAAAGTAAAGTCGTTGGAACACTTTCAAAACCACTCGGTTCTTTTCAAAAACCAACTTTTAAACGTGGAGCTTGAACCACTCCTTTTAAAAGCTATCTCGTTCCATCGATTATATCAAGTTCACTACGTTCACGGTTTCGCCAAAACCATTCGTAGCCCTCCGTCATTTTGTATGAATATTCAATAGTATTCAAGCTATGTTTGTTGACCTTCGTCAAGGCATAGTGATTGGTAGCTGTTAGGTGTTCATATGTAGCATAGATAGATGCGTTGGTTTGGGACAGTCGTATTACCTTGTTGACCTTCGTCAAAGGTATATACGGGTGGGTTCAAATTAACCTGGACAATGACGGGTAGAACTTGACATGTGACTTATGATTTGTTGACCTTCGTCAAGATCATAAGAGCATGGGGCAAAAATCCACATTGGGGGTTTCTAAAGAAACTGAAACTTGCTAGTGCTGCATACCATTTGGAGTGTGATGATTCTGGCAGGATTCCTTCAGTTTTATGACACGATGATATTTGGATCCCGATCCTACTGTGAGTATATGCTACTTCTCGGGAACTTTCTCACTTAACGATCAATGCTATAAACCAAGTAGGTGTCTAGAAAGGTGTTAGTGGGGCTATGCCCCCAGGGAAAAGAGGTTCTTAAATTAAGGAATTTCGCGAAAGCGTTGGAAAACCTCCCTCGAAGTACCGACATTGGCCTGGCTGAACGGTTAAGCAAATATTGTACGGTGAGATTGATTCCGACTAATTCTTCCTTTATGGTTTGAGGAGAGATTCGAGAGACAGTGGGAGCCATCCTGTTTAGATAAATTAAAAACCAATCTAAACTTGCAAGAGCATCATGCTGAGTGTTTTCTTCTCTCTCTCTTAATTGCAGCGACCCAGTGACTACACCTAGGTTACATCTAGATAATAAAATGACTGAATCTAACTGTTATGACTGGCAAAGGTCTGTCCAGATGTCCATTGCCCATGACTAGCTGGGACACCTCTTAACTAATCCAGCCCCCGCCGTCTCAGGACCAGTTTCCCCTGTCACGGATATTAATATCCGTAAGACATCGGAAAAAGACTGTGCGAAAGCCAAGTGCCTCGTGTTAGCCTCAGTTGATGGTGCATACCAGAGGCAGAACGAGAAGATGGACTTAGTTTCTATCTTCCTCCATAACAAAGATTTATATGGAGAGCAATCTCGTATCGCAAGATATGAGACCTCGAACGAATTGCTTCCAGCGAGGTTGGCTATCGGGTCATCTGTAGGGGGCAACGTCCTTACAGAGACCAGCTATTTTTAGCTCACGGACCTGAAGACCACATTGAAGAACGGGTCAGATGCTGACTTGATTCTACAGTCTCTACCTTCTACCCTGAAGGAAACCAAGGAAATAGAAGGAAAGGGAAGGGCAAAAGTATCGGGACTGGATGTAGTAAAAGAGGGACGTTCCTATTGTTACGGGAATGAACATTGGCAGAAGGATTGCAGGGCTAGCAAAGCCAGTAGCCAGGATTCGAAGCATGTTGTGGCTACGGCTTCAGGTGTGTTTGTAATAGAGAACTGTATGTCAGTTAACCCTACTTCCTGGGTATTGGATACCGGATCAGGATCTCACATCTGTAATTCGTTACAGGCTCTGAGAAACCGTAAGGTTATCAAGATAGGTGATATGACTCTTAGGGTTGCTAACGGAATGAGCATGTATGCTAAATCCGTAGGGGAATATCATCTTGGATTGACAACTGGGCAGCTATTGATTCTGCGTAACTGTTTTTATGTACCAGGTGCGACTTGTAATATCATATCTGTATCCTTACTTTCTAAGGAAGGATATGATTTTACTTTTGTAAGCGATGTGGTCCACATCTACCTAAATCAAGTTCTGATTGGGTCAGGTACATTAGAAAACGGGATATACGTATTGAATCAAGCTCAGATCTTCAGTGTCCAGAACACACTTAAAAGAAAGTCTCCGGAAACAAATCAGGCTTTCTTATGGCATTGTAGACTGGGTCACATTAATGAGACACGGTTAACAAACTTACATAAAGAGGGATACTTGAATCCGTTCGAGTATCAGTCTTATGCCACTTGTGAATCTTGTCTCATGGGAAAGATAACAAAGACTCCGTTCACTGGACACGGAGAAAGAGCAAGCGAGCTCTTGGGACTCATACACAGTGATGTGTGTGGTCCAATTTCTACACATGCGCGAAGTGGTTATTCATACTTCATTACTTTCACAGATGATTTCTCTATGTATGGACATGTCTTCCTAATGAAACACAAATCTGAGGCCTTGGAGAAATTTAGGGAATACAAGAATGAAGTTGAAAAACAAACAGGCAAAAGTATCAAGACACTGAGATCTGATCGAGGTGGTGAATACTTGAGTGCCGAGTTTCTGGACTACTTAAAAGAGAATGGAATTCTCTCTCAGCTTACTCCTCCATACACACCATAACACAACGGTGTATCGGAAAGACGGAATCGAACCGTATTGGATATGGTTCGTTCCATGATGAGTAAGGCTGAGTTGCCTTTCTGGGGTTAAGCACTAGAAACAGCTGCATATCTCTTGAACAAGGCTCCAACCAAGACTGTGCCTACCACCCCATATCTGATGTGGAGTGGGAAGAAACCCTGTCTTAAGTATCTTAAGACATGGGGATATCCAGCTTTTGTAAAGAAGCTGCATGCGGACAAGCTCGAGGCACGCTCAGTACTGTGTAAGTTTGTGGGATACCCAAAGAACTCCAGAGGGTATCTTTTCTATTCCGCAGAGGAACAAAAGGTTTTTGTTTCTCAGCATGCCCACTTCTTGGAAACTGAATTTTTAGAAAATCAGATAAGTGGGAGCGCAATAGAACTGGAAGAAATTCCAGAACCACAAGCTATTACTGAAAGCTTGGAAGAACCAGAAGTTTCAAGAGAACCGGACATCCCAACGCCACTCCGCAGGAGTAGTAGGCAGTCTCATCCGCCCGAGAGATACTACGGTTTTCTCATAGACGGGGATAGAGAGGATTGCACCATTGACTATGGTGAGCCTACTAGCTTCCAGCAAGCCATTCAGAGCGGTGACTCGTTAAAATGGCTGGATGCAATGCGGAAATACTCCATTAATCATAAGCTTTCTACGCCCTACCACCCCCAAACCTGCGGGCAGGCCGAAGTTTCAAATCGGCAGATCAAGCAGATACTGGAGAAAACGGTTTCCAAGAACCGTAAGGATTGGTCTTTGAAACTCACTGATGCCCTTTGGGCATTTAGAACCGCTTATAAGACCGACCTTGGCATGTCTCCCTATCGGCTTGTGTACGGAAAAGCCTGCCACCTTCCTGTCGAAATCGAGCATCGCGCGTTTTGGGCGATAAAGGAGCTGAATCTGTCTCTGGAGGATGCGGGCAGCCATCGGAAGCTGCAGCTGAACGAACTGAGCGAGCTTAGGGATGAGGCTTACGACAACGCGATTGTCGTTAAGAATCGAACGAAGGTGTTTCATGATAAACACCTTTTGCGCAAAACCTTCGTACCTGGTCAGCAGGTACTTCTTTACGACACCCGACTTCACTTCCATCCTGGAAAGCTCCGATCTCGCTGGAAAGGGCCGTATTTTGTGCGGACTGTGTATCCGCAGGGCGCTGTGGATTTGGAAAATCCAAAGGACGGTTCACTCTTCAAAGTGAACGGACACCGATGCAAACCGTACCTTAGCGCCGAACCAACAGAGAAGCTCCTGTTCTTACAGGAGCCGGTTTACCTTGCTTGATCTTCCTCTGCCTACCTCCAAACTTCGGTTATCCAGCCAAGAACAGTGGACACTGTTCCAAATAAGTTTGGGGGTATGTACAAACCATTTTGTTTATATTTGTGTATATTCTTTTTTCTTTTCTTTCAAAACAAAAACAAATAAAACTTGTGTATCGCTAACCAACAATTTTGAACCTTCAAACTACTCTCTTCATGCAAAGACAGTGAGGACACTGTCCAGTTTAAGTTTGGGGGTACGCTCGGTACGCATTTCTTACCTTCGCATTCATATGTATATTTTGCATCTGCATATTAAAATCCATAAAATCCATAAAAATTTGAAAATTTTCCAAAAATATAAAAACTTTTTTGTCAAGTTAGCTTGTGGAAGAACTCTGATTCAACATTCGACGGTTTTTGTTTGAAAAAAAATAGGAATAACTAGATCTTATGTTTGGATTTTGAAAACCTGAAAGATAACTCTCCTTTGAGTTAACTATAGCTGATATACGTCTTTACATCACACTACACGTGTCGTGAGTTTTGGGAATTAGAAGACAAGTCTTTCATGTTCAAACTTTTAAACAGATAAATGATTTTCTGAGAATCAAATAGGTTTGTTCTGAAATAAGTAATGACAAGAATAGTTTATGAAGTAAAGCGAATATGAAGGAATGTTATTGATGCCGTAATAGGAGCTAAGTCTGAAAAATAACCCATCTAAAACTTGATTGGAATGATTACACACCAAACCCACTAAACACGTCTTTTATCCAAAAAAATATTTGAACTGCCGGTTATATCTCCGTTCGTATTAAATCATCTGATTTTCACGCCAAACTGTCTTTTGTTTTTGGACCTAGGTAACTTGAGTAATTAAGTCCGCTGGGGTGTTTCTACACCTAATGCCCTAAAACCAACTGGTTTGGGTGCATTGGCCCAAAGCTCGCTAAGAAGCCTAGAAAGTCCAGTTTAAAACAAAGTCAAGCAAGTGTTCTCTCCGATTTAAAATTCCTAACGGTTCTTTGTGTGAGAATAATCTTGATAAAAGACAGACTTTTATAAAAAAAAAATTAACGGAGATATGAAGGTTTTATTCTATGATAAAGACTTTTGTACGTTCACAGAGGTGTGTATGAAATGAAAACGAGAAAAAGGTGGAGTGAAAAATACGACTTAGTTTCCTGTTAAGGAAGATAGAAATTCTGAAGTTGAAACCTTACGGGAAAACGAAACTTGAAAGATGCTTAACTCTTTATAAAACTTATGTGATCCTTTTTAAATTGTTATCTGGGCTTTATTGTGCGACATGATGACTTTAATCGATCCTTCTGGAACTTAACGACACTATTTGCACTGCACGTAAAGACATATAAAATCTGTAGTTAAAAAAAAGAAGCGAGGTGTGAAAAATAAAGGTTCGATGGTCTAGACTTAGGATTATAGAATTTTTATTTTCTAAAACAAAACTTTAGGGTTTGAAACTTAGTCATTTTTACAAACCAACTTGACCGGATTTTGTGGGTAGTATCCGCTGAAAACCCTCAGGAGACAACACTCCTCCTACTAGGGACACCTAGAGGTTTAACGGCTTGTTGCACATGCTCAGTGCAATCGCGTTCCCTGCGAAAGTGAGGTTAGGAAAATTTTTGTGAATAAATGGACTTTGCTCGGGACGAGCAAATGATAAGTTTGGGGGTATTTGTTCATATCAGATTTTTGCATTTTCATACCGCCCAATTTTTATCACATTGCATATCCGTAGATACTCTTGAGCCGTGTTTGCTAGTCAATTGCAGGATACAGGTTCTCGGTTCTAAAACAGTGAAATTCATGGAAAATCCGGGTTCCTGCCAACCACAGATAAAACACGGTCTCCGCCCTTCATCCGTATGCTGCCAGACACCAGTTTAGGAAGACAAAATGTCAAATCAATGTCGTTTTCAGGCACAAGGCTCAATGGTAGCACAAGATCCAAGAGATCTACGCGGTGCTCGAGACAATCATGACAAAATCTTGACAAAAAGTCCACCTTTCCTTCAACAGAAATTCTGGAAAAATCGTGGAGCCAAATTGAGAAAATATATGTTCCAGAATGAAGTACACAGAAAACCAGGCCAGCACCAAAAAGAACATAGCCCAACTCCACAATACGGCCGCGGAACCGCGGCCAAAGGGGGGTCCAGGCCGCGGATCCGCGGCCATTCTGGCGCCAAACAGGAAGTTGTTTTGGGGGTAGAATGGTCTTTTCGTATGCATTCTGAAGGTTGCCCTAGATTTCCATTCCCCAGCCTATAAATAGCCCAGAAGTTTGAGAAGGAAGGGGTCCATAATCTTGTATTTCTTTTGCTAGGTTTTAGTTACATGTTCTTCTTCCTCTTCTCACCTCTTCTCCATTAAACTTGTAAGTGAGCTTTTGAGTGAAGAGTGATGAATAAAGAAGACCATTTTTATTATCATGCTTGTCTCTTTCTTTACTTGTTATAATTGTTGTAATTTTAATTGTTAAGTAGTTGTTGTTATTTTCTTGTTGTTTGTTTCTTCTCTCTTTTTCTTTATCCTTACATACGACAATGATACTTACGCTTGATCCTCGCCAAGGTGAGGTCGCAAACAGTTAGTCGTATTCTTCTAATCTCCTTCTTTCTATCTTCCTCTTTGTGTTGTTTTATTTTTCCGTATTATGATGTGTGAGTAGTTCATTCTTGTTAGGGTAGGATAAGGGAAGTTTGAGAGAAGGAAATCTCTCTCACTCTTTCCTTTCCCAACATCTTAAATCAACTCCCGTTAACCCAACCACAATCCGCTCCTTACGGCACCCGATCCTACATGATAGCGGTGATTCCGTAGTGAGACCGGTTGTGGTTGGATTAACCAGAGGTTATGGCTAAGAGCCAAGAACGGACGGACAAGCACCAAAAGGAAGACTTATGCGTTGGAAAGCCTAGCTTATACTCGCAAAGTCCTTCCTAGTCGTGCTAATCCCCGTTGTTGCCGATTACCGTAACACGATATTAAGAAGGGAAACAAAAGATGTGGAGACTCCTAACTCAAACTAACCTAATCCTAACCCTAACATGCTCTCTTTAAATATCAACTCAACACTTAGATAACTACAAACAAAATCTGAACAACCGGACTTAACTCGTCGAAAAACACATAGAAAAAGATTCCCATCTCCCTGCGGACGACCCGTACTCAACCGGCTAGCTACGTGCGAAACCGTCTTGGTTGCGGTATTTAGAACTAAACTTGACACGCTCGTAACATTAACAATCAGCAACCGTTACGTACAGCCAGTACCTCTGACGTGCTAGTGGTTATACCCAGTGCCAGTGTGTTGATGAGTCATTAGAGTCCCCCACAGACACTTTCCCAAGTTCGGGCGAAACGTTGTAGAGGCCGTATGGTTTTATGGCAAGGTTCGGAAAATGCACGTGCGTTTTCGCACGTGTCATTTTTCGGGCAGATAATACTGGTCGGCTTTGGTTTAAGCCGGATCAGAGTATTATACTGTGTAGATATAATATCTTTGTCTCAGATGCATTTGTATTCGGTCGTAATACAAATGCGGGTATGTTTATACCATTACGGGGTTATCCTGAAATTCGTTTCAGGATCACTTTTGGAAGTTGTCAGTTTCCAGTTTTCTATCAGCCGTATTTAACATTCGGTTAAAGACGGATTTATCTTTTCTTGAGATGAGTGTGGAAGCTTCTAGAAGGTGACTAGGAAGATGACTAAGCTTGTGAGTCATTGATGCATTAAGTGTTCATTTAATGTTGTGATGACTAGGTTTATTATCATTGGTTTGCATTAATTGTGTTCATACAAGGTGTTATGATAAGTATTGTGCTTATGGTCACCTCCCCCTCTCCTACACTCACCCCTACCTCCTTATATAGTGGTCGGCCACCCCTTGGTGAGGGATCATGGTTGCTAGAAAAAAAGATATAGTTATTTGGTTCATGGAAATTAAGCATACTCATTTCACATTTCCACCCGATCCAAAAGGCAACTTCATTAACCGTTCGTCCATAGCTTTGGACGTAACGAGACAAAGTGTTCTACTCATTCTCTACATCATCTTGGTCGTCTCTTTTAGCAAACTTGACGATCGAGTTGCCTCGGTTCAGAGGCGGGAACCCGTTTAAAGATCCGTCGACGTGGTGCCACCTGGATGAGAAGACTGGAGATTCAGGAGATCAGAGCAGCCGCAACAAAGCGTGGGATGATGGTTGAAGACCGAAGGACTCGGATCGTTCGGTATAGCTCTTCTACCCACTTTGTAGTTTGTTAGTTTAGGTTTAATGGCAGATCCGGGTTATAGTACGCGATAGCGCCAGTTGTAAAAGTTTTTGTTCCGCATTTGGCGTCTGTTAGACGGCCGGGGCGCTACCGTAGACTTACAGTGGTATCAAAGCCTCACCATTAAGCTATACTAACTTGTGCTAACGCGTTTACAAGATCGATCGAACGGAATTTCCGAAATCACAATTTTCAGCACACAAGTTTCTGTCGATTTTTTAAAGGGCCTAAAAATAATTTTGCATATCACAGAAAAGCGTGCAGGGTTTTATAAGAATTTTGGGAAAATTTGGGCGCGTGATCCGACATAACCACCGCGGATCCGCGGTCAGACCTAGGGTTAGACCGCGGAACCGCGGCGACTTTGTGGGAACAGTACTCCAATTTTTCCAGAGAGCTTCGCATTGGAAATTGTGGTTTTTTGGTATTATTCTTTTGGGCCCAGTTTTTGTTACTGTACAACAGATGTTCGTGGGGCCCACTTCGGAAAGTTTTTGTCGATCGAAATTTTAAACTTGTTAGTATACAGTACTTACTTTATATCTCCGACCGGGAATGTCATTTGGGCGGTAAATTGCGTCTAATTGCTATAGCTCTTTTAGACGGGTTTGCGAACGTGACATTCGCGTTGATATTCTGTGTTGTGCTGTGATGTTGCGGATATGTCGTGGTGGATAGCAGTGTGCAATGGTAGTACAGTTTGGATTTATTTGTACATTTGATATTGAGGGGTGAGCGTCCAACATGTGGACTGCCGTCACTGCCTGTTTGTATAATATTCTTTTGGGGCACGACCAGGTTGAGGTCGATGTACCCGTTGTATATATTTTTATTTTTGTACTAGGTTTACCCCGCGACGGAGTGCACGGATAGCCGGGTTCTGGTGGGCAACGGGTCCGTATCTCATGGCTTTGAGAGGCAGAGGGACCTCACTCTAGAATTGGCAGACTATTCGCCGCACTCGTAGGGGGTACAGGTTGACCCGAGGTGGGGTGCTCAAGTTACCGGATTCCGTGAAATGCCGGGTGGTCCATTCATTTTGCTGTAGGGGGATGCCTCGCTTCAGGTTTTTGCGGGTAACTTGCCACACCCGTAGGGGTCTAGGTTTCATTGTACAGGCTATCTACACGACTAGGGGAACGTCGGGTTTCAGTAGCGGCTCTGTGAAACCCGGGGATCCCAGATTATCTGTATTGTTCTGTGATGCTTATTACTTTTCTGTAATGTTGCATATTATCACGCCTGGAGCGATTATTGTATATTGGTATATATACTATTAGATGTTGTATATGTTTTACACCCGCGCTAGTCCAGCCCCCGCTCTGTCGTTAGTTAAGTAACCTAACGGGTGATGACGGGACCCAGTGGCGAATGCGGATGGCATATACGTACATTATATTTTTGTTCTTTTCTGGTGTGATTGATTGATGGGACTGCATTGATTTTTATCAATGCAAGGATAAAACAAACCTATATTTGATGTTGTTGGAACAAATTTTAAAAGGTGTTATTACAAAGATGTTTACTTTTGTTTTGTATAGTGATATTCGGTTGGAATATCCTGCACCGCATTCGACGAGGCAAGGGCTGATATCCTTTCACCAGGAGAGACCCCTTGGGCAGAAGCTTACGTCAGGGTAATAACTTCAATATAGTTGGAATATCCTGCACCTCATTCCACGAGGAAAGAGCCGAGATCCCTTGACCGGGAGTGACCTCTTTAGCAAAACGTTTTCGCCACTATATTTTTATAAAAATCTATCAGGTTCCTTCAACGAGATCAAGTTCATTACGTTAAAGGTTTTTCGCCAAAAACCAGTCGTAGCCCTCCGTCATTTCTTTTGGGTATTCAGTAGTATTCAAGCTATGTATTTTGACCTTCGCCATGGCATAGTGTTTGGTAGCTGCTGGGTATTCATTTGTTGCATAGATAGATGAGTTGGTTTGGGACAGTCGTTTTGCCATTTTGACCTTCGCCAAGGGCATGTGCGGGTGGGTTCAAATTAACCTGGATAATGATGGATAGAACTTGACATGTGACTTATGATATTTTGACCTTCGCCAAAGTCATAAGAGCATGGGGCAAAAATTACATCGGAAGTTTCAAACATACAGCAAACTTGCCAGGCATGCGCATACCTTCTGGAGTGTGATAACTTGAGTGGCTTCCATCAAGTTATCATGCGATGATAGTTGGATCCCGATTCTCACTGATGAGTTAGTTTACTCTTCGGGTGATCCCGACTAATTCTTCTTTCAGGTTTGAAGGAGAATTTGATATTACAGTGGGAGGTTTCCTAATTAGATAAAGTGATAACCATTCTAATCTAGGTTAGAGTGCACGCAGAGTGTTTCTTTTCTCTCTCTCTCTTTGGCAGCGACCTTTGACCGACCCTAGACTATGACTCAGTGACCAAGTTGACTGAACCTTCTTAAAATACTGGCTTTTGGATTGTCTATAGTTGCATAAGTCATTGCCGCTCCTTCTTTTACCCTTTGTATTTCTCAGAACACCCCGTATTACTATGGATATCCACTTCCATTAGATAGATCCATCGTATAGTTATATACGAACTCGAAGGGACTTCTTCGAGAATGGATCCAGGTTTAGGAGAAATAGAATTGGTTTATTCAGTTGTCTTTTATTATCACCTTCTCTCAGGTTGCGAGTGCTCCTTAGTTTAGGAGAGTACACCTATTACGCTTATTGGATAGTCTTATTCCAAACCATAGGCTGGTGCCGAAAAGTAGGGAATAAAGAAAACCAATTAGCCTAAGTAGGGTGTACAGAAAGTAATATGTAAAGACAAAATGAAGGGATTAGAAAGATGGCAAAGTAAATTGCGACTGTAATCATTCACGACCAAACCGCGTACTTCATCGCCACTCCTATTTCACCTTTACTTTTTCCCTAGTTTGGGAGAAATAGAATAAGGTTTTATTCAGTAGTCTTTTATTATCACCTTCTCTCAAGTTGCGAGTACTCCTAGGATTATGAGAGTACACCTATTATGCTTACTGGATAGTCTTCTTCCAAACCATAGGCTGGTGCCGAACGGTAGGGAAGGAAGAAAACCATTTAGCCTAACGAAGGTGTACAGAAGGTAACAACTAAAGACAAATAAAGGGATTTGGAGAGATGGCAAAGAAATATACGGTTATAGTCATGAATTGGATTATGGAAGAGGTATTACTAAGAATACCAGGATACCCCTACGAAACATTTTAATGTTACAGTGCATTGTTAAAGGAAAACTGATTTCCCGATTAGATACTTACTCCAGAGTATGTATTTACCAGGTTTCTTTCTCATATCTGTATGGTTTTACAGATGATGAGTGGGAGTAAGTTATTAGGAATAAGGTGATCATCCTCATTATATCGGAATTCGTTGTAATTGGTGATATTTGAGGAAATCGCCTGGGTACAGTTTTCAACCTACGACACACAGGTTTTGAGTTATTCAACTCAGCGGACTTATACAAAGTATTGTATATTGTCCAGTATCCGTCAGGACAGAGGGGTAGATCCTCGTACTATATTCTGTTTACTTATGACTTCTCTAGTTTTTAGACAAGTGTTTCGTAGAAATACAATGTCTAAGAAGTTGTGAGTATAAGAATAAAGTAGAGAACCAGGTATCGCAAGTATCGGTATTCTTCAAAGAGATCGAAGATATAGATTCTTGTGATTGGTATTCAGTTGATGGTAACAGTTTTAAGAAACTTGTTTCTCTTTCAGGTTACTCATAATTGGATGGATTCCTAAGTTGAGTAATGCTGATTAGCCTCTCTCCATTAAGTTGATATGCACTGGAGACAGCTGCATAGTTTGAATCTGGTTCCAATTAAATTAGTGCCTCTATTTCTATATTGTATATATAATGGTTCATATCTTAACGATGTTAAGATACGGGGATTTGTCCAGCTTATGCTTAAAACCAGACACTGGATAAATCAAGGCACGTTCCTGTAATGGCAGTTTATGGGTTGACCTGGCTTTGACGAGGGTTGACATTTCTACCATCTGGAAGATCAATACTGATATTGTTCTTGACTCGCCACAGTTTTAGTAAAATGGATTTTTTCAGAAAACAGTAGTGGCAGTATGGTAGAACTGGAAGTGATTCCAGAACCGCAAACGATTACGGAAAATTTAATAGGACCTATATATTCAATCAAGTTTGACATTCCATTAGCCACTCCGCAGATATGGTGGGTTACCTCAGACACCCGAGAGGTACTCAGGTAGCCTCAAGGACGGTGACAGGGAGGTTCTTGTTTACCAAGACTTGACACTACTGTTGTTCCAGACTATGAGACCCGGCAGGAGGATAAGTATAGCGTCGTTCTAAACTAGCTTTAGAAGTATACGTATATATTATTCTGCCAGAGGGTTGTTGTAATCAGTGGGAGCAGCGGAAGAATAGTGGACAAGTAGCTTATGTCTATTTATAGACTGAAGCAGTTATAGCGGAGATAAATCATCTAATTTTGATGTGACGGTCATGGCTTTGACTTCATCAGAATAGGGGATGGATCTGTTGAGAAGGTAGTAGGGTGTAATGTCCTGGTATTTGGATGACATACACAGATTAGGAAGTAAAATTTTTATACTACAATCGATTGTACTTTGGTCGTCACACAGTTGTTTCTCCGCAAAGGATATGGATTTAATATCAGACATTCTGGTTACTAGATCTATGGTTTTAGATCTAGATTTGGGTAGTTTCCCAATATGGGTACTTTGACAATATTCTAATAGTATTTTAGAATAGATAACTCCCGGCATGGTGGTGTACCTACAGGTGATGGAGTCACCCTCTCTAAAGGTGTCTTAGAGACTAAAGGGGAGAGGGATGTGCATGATTGGCAGATCACTTGCTTAGGCAATTGAGTCAATCATGAGATGTCAAGTACCACATCAGATGTTGTTTTTGCACTAGATGCAATAAATTTATATTAATCCAATCCTGGAGAAACATAAGGAAGCAGTTTTAGAACATGAGTGAATGTTCTACGGAATTGATGACGGCAGCCTCCTTCAGGAGACGGTTATCATTCCAGGCTTCAGAGGTGATATGGTTGACAGAGTGATTGTCAGAGTTATAGTTTTCCCTCTGACGAGGGACAGTATTATGGACAGGTGGTCCAAGATGATACCGTGGGAGGCATGGTGCTGGATACTGATTAGGTTCAGTGATCGATACAGTCTAAGAAGTTTGGATTTGGAGTTCATTTATGAACTAGGTCCCATCAGATATTCAGACATATTCTAAGACAAGTATTACTCGATTCGGGAGATGGCTTTCTCCGCGAACTTGAGATTTAGAGAGACATAGAAAGAAACATCAGGGCGGATCCACTCACTGAGGCTATTTCTCGAACACAAGAGTTTTACAAACTAGCTTTGTGAAACTGATTAGTAGAGGAGTTGGATGTTCGGTATCACACGGGCTATGAGTATGCGACATCACAATAATTAGCCTTAAGTGCAAGTGGGAGATTGTTGGAGATAGTGCCCTCAAAGTCAATTATTGGATCGCAGGTACGTGATTGCAATAATTGAGGCAGGACCTATACCGATATGACAGTCTTGCTCGAGATGATAGTATGCTATCTGGTTTGTCTTTATCATCGTATACATGCTTTAGTTCACTATTGTATGATGATAGAGCCCATAGGATTCATGCTTGACTGCCAGCAGTATGATGGCGATCATATACGTGGGAGCTGGAGTCTATAAGCACATCCTGAAATGTGTCCATAGTCGTAGGAGTTTCGACACAGGGCATCGATACTCCAGAGTAGACTAGTGTATACAGTCGAGACCCCGACGAGGGGCGGTGGCCGGTCTCACAAGCCACTGGTGTCAGTTGGATCACCTAAGATGTATACAGGTGCTCATTAGGTTATGAGTACACCGGACAGGACTTGCCGGGAACTTGCTAGTTGGTATTATACATATCGTCAGATAGCGGTTCCCTGGTGACATGTGTACAGGTTAGTTTGTCGACCTGAGATCGTCATTTGTCTCGTGTGAGTTCCCACTGTGCTTAGATTACTACCCTACCACGCTCAAAGGAGTTGTGCAAAAAGGTTTTAGTTGGGTACAGTCCCGAGCCACATGGAGGAAGTGAGCGGATCGTTGGGGATTCGTCTCTCCCGGTATTGGGGGTTGATGTCGCACAGTGCACGGGTGGCCATCACTAGAAATCCTCGGCCGAGATAGTGGAGAATTACTGATTTGGATCAGTAGTTTCTCAGGTGGTGATGGGTTTCATGCCGATACGATTTATCGCGTTATTAGGGGTGTGACTTTATCCACCCCCTAGACTCGATATGCGATACTCTTTAGACGAACGGACCGGACTGTATGTATATTGTCACTATTAGGCTCAGTAGGGTTTATGGATGAGTTCGCTCGTCAGCTTCCCTTCCAATCAATACATAGGCAACCGTTACGTACAGCCAGTACCTCTGACGTGCTAGTGGTTATACCCAGTGCCAGTGTGTTGATGAGTCATTAGAGTCCCCCACAGACTTTTTCCCAAGTTCGGGCGAAACGTTGTAGAGGCCGTATGGTTTTATGGCAAGGTTCGGAAAATGCACGTGCGTTTTCGTACGTGTCATTTTTCGGGAAGATAATACTGGTCGGCTTTGGTTTAAGCCGGATCAGAGTATTATACTGTATAGATATAATATCTTTGTCTCAGATGCATTTGTATTCGGTCGTAATACAAATGCGGGTATGTTTATACCATTACGGGGTTATCCTGAAATTCGTTTCATGATCACTTTTGGAAGTTGCCAGTTTCCAGTTTTCTATCAGCCATATTTAACATTCGGTTAAAGACAGATTTATCTTTTCTTGAGATGAGTGTGGAAGCTTCTAGAAGGTGACTAGGATGATGACTAAGCTTGTGAGTCATTGATGCATTAAGTGTTCATTTAATGTTGTGATGACTAGGTTTATTATCATTGGTTTGCATTAATTGTGTTCATACAAGGTGTTATGATAAGTATTGTGCTTTTGGTCACCTCCCCCTCTCCTACACTCACCCCCACCTCCTTATATAGTGGCCGGCCACCCCTTGGTGAGGGATCATGGTTGCTAGAAAAAAAGATATAGTTATTTGGTTCATGGAAATTAAGCATACTCATTTCACATTTCCACCTGATCCAAAAGGCAACTTCATTAACCGTTCGTCCATAGCTTTGGACGTAACGAGACAAAGTGTTCTACTCATTCTCTACATCATCTTGGTCGTCTCTTTTAGCAAACTTGACGATCGAGTTGCCTCGCTTCAGAGGCGGGAGCCCGTTTAAAGATCCGTCGACGTGGTGCCACCTGGACAAGAAGACTGGAGATTCAGGAGATCAGAGCAGCCGCAACAAAGCGTGGGATGATGGTTGAAGACCGAAGGACTCGGATCGTTCGGTATAACTCTTCTACCCACTTTGTAGTTTGTTAGTTTAGTTTTAATGGCAGATTCGGGTTATAGTACGCGATAGCGCCAGTTGTAAAAGTTTTTGTTCTGCATTTGGCGTCTGTTAGACGGCCGGGACGCTACCGTGGACTTACATAAAGCTAGACTTGTTGCAAAGGGATTTCTTCAAAGACCTGGTTTGGACTATGATGAGACCTTTTCTTCAGTGGCTATGCTCAAATTCATTCGGATCCTTCTTGCCATTGCTGCCTTACACGATTATGAAATCTGGCAGATGGACGTAAAGACGGCTTTCCTAAATGGAAATTTAGAAGAGTGCGTATATATGGATCAGCCAGAGGGATTCATTCAGAGTGGGAGCAGTGGTAAAGTGTGCAAGTTGCTCAAGTCCGTCTATGGACTGAAGCAGGCATCGCGGAGTTGGAACATCTTCTTTGATGATACTGTTAAAGAATTCGACTTTATCGAAAACCCAGATGAACCATGCATTTACAGTAAGATTGTAGGGTGAACTGTGGTATTCCTCATCTTGTATGTGGATGACATTCACCTAATAGGAAATGATATTCCTATGCTACAGTCAGTCAAAGGATTCTTGTCGCAGAGGTTCTCCATGAAGGACCTGGGCGATGCCAACTACATTCTGGGGATCCAGATCTATTGTGATAGATCTAAGAGGATGTTGGGACTTTCGCAGTCCAGGTACATCGACACCATACTGAAACGATTCAGTATGGAAGATTCCAAGTGCGGTACTCTACCGGCTTGTCACGGAATCACCCTCTCCAAAGAGATGTCTCCCAAGACTGATTTGGAAAGGACTCGCATGTCATTTATACCCTACGCATCTGCGGTAGGCTCTATAATGTATGCGATGTTATTTACCTGACCAGATGTAGCATACGCATTGAGCGTTGTAAGCCGGTATCAGTCGGACCCAGGGGAGAAACACTGGATAGCGGTAAAGAACATTCTCAAGTACCTGAGAAGGACTAAGGAGATATTCTTGGTGTATGGCGGAAAAGACCTCCAGATCGAGGCCTTTGCTGACTCCACCTTCCAGAGTGACAAGGATGACTCCAAGTCCATGTCGGGTTATGTCTTTACCCTCAATGAAGGGGCGGTTTGCTGGAAGAGTTCCAAGCAGGAAACCGTTGCTGACTCAACTATAGAAGCGGAGTAAATAGCTGCTTACGATGCCGCAAAGGAAGCTGTCTGGATGAAGAAGTTCCTCACGGAGCTTCAGGTGATTCCTACCATTGTTGATCCAATACCGCTGTATTGTGACAACAACGGTGCTATAGCTTTAGCGAAGGAACCCAGGTCCCATCAGAAGTCCAGGCACATTTTGAGGCGGTACCACCTGATCAGGGAGATCGTAGATCGCCGGGAGATCGAGGTGAAGAGAGTAAATTCGGAGAATAACACTGCTGATCCACTCACGAAGGCCTTACCCCAGACTCAGTTCGAGTGGCTGATCGAAATGATAGGTCTTTGATACGCCAGTACATGGCCTTAGTGCAAGTGGGAGATTGTTAGTGTATATGCCCTAGAGGCCATTACTGTGTCATACTAGCTTGTATATTACTTGATGGAACCTTGGGATATTCACAGTTGTATAGACAATCTTGCACAAAATGGTAGTATGCTACTTGGTTTGTCTCTACTTCAATATGTGCATGTGTTTCTTTTAGCATATCGCTTATACATATTAGTAGAGCCCTTAAAATCTTTGCTTGATTACCAGCGTTGTGATGGCAGTCACACTTGTGGGGGCTGGGTAATCTATAAGCACATCCTTCTACAGGTCCCTAGTCGTAGGACTATCGAGACAGGGCATCGATACTCCGGAGTAGACTAGCGTATGCGCTTCTCATCCCAGCAGGGGAGATGGTCTGTCCCACAGCCGTCAGTACGTCGTACTTGAGATAGTATGCGGGTGCTCGTTAGGTTACGAGTACACTGGACAGGACTCGTCGGGAACTGTTGGTTAGTATTATACCTATCGTCAGTTATCAGTTCCCAGGTGACATGAGTACAGCTTAGTCCGCTGACTTGACACTGTCACTTCGCCTCGAGTGTGTTCCCACTGTACTTAGATTACTACCCTACCACGGCTCAAAGGAGTCGTGCAAACAGGTAGTAGTTGGGTGCAGTCCTGAAGCACTTGGAGGCAGTGACGGTTAGACAGGATTCGTCTCTCCCGGTATTGGGGGTTGACATCGCGCTGTGTCTAAGAGAGCCATTACACATAGTAGTCCCTGGCCAGGGCAAGCGAGATATACTGGTAGGTTTCCAGTGTTATCTCAGGGTGTTCTGGGCTACACTCCGACACGACTTGTACCGCTATTAGGGGACTGACGTTTACCACCCCCTGGGCCCGCCATGCGATGTTCTTAGGCGAACGGACCAGACTGTACGGAGATTGTCACATACAGGCTCAGTAGGAGTTCAGATGGGTTTACCTCATCGGCCTTCTTAACGACATCTACCTGGGGACCGTTACGTACAGCTAGTGCCGCTTGCGGTCTGTGGTTAAACCCACTGCCAGCGTAGTGTCGAGTCTTTAGAGTCCCACACAGAGAGTTTTCCTGCACTAAGCGAAACGTGTAGAGGCCGTATGGTTTTACGGCAGGGCTACGATCACTTACGTGCACTTATGTGCGTATGTTGTTCGGGCAGGCAATACTAGTGGGCTTTGGTTTAAGCCGGATCCTAGTATTGCACAGATGGATTAGTTTTGTCTTCTGTGCATTCGCATTCTACGGAATGCGGATGCGGGTGTGTATGCACAGTATTGAGGAGCGAAGAAGAAGGAGGTGCCTCATTAGGGTTTTGACAGTTGATTCGGTCAAAACCATTATGAGGCGAACTCATTAGGGTTTTGGCAGTTGGTTCGGTCAAAACCATTATGAGCCGGGGACATTATTTACTAATCTTTTTAGTGATAATTGTGTTATGGCTAATTGCTTTCACCATTTGACCATACTTGACTTTGTTGACCGTTTGACCAAAGTTGACTAGCATCTTCATGTGAGGTCTAGATTCTTCTTTGGTTTTCTTTTTCTTTAAATGATATGAAAATGGTCAAGTCAATTGTTGCCATCAACTTTATCATGAAAAGATTAGTCATGATGATGTTTATGTATTATTGAACCATGGTTCATTTTCTTAGTTTAATCTTGATTTCTCATTCTCTCTCTTGAAAATGAAATGAGAAAGCTCCACGGTTCTCCTTCATCTTCCTCCTCTTGAAAATTTCCTTTGATCTCATGTGTTGAGAGAAAAAGGATCCTAGTTGACAAAAACATCCATCTACTACTTCTACACAACCTAGGACATCAAGACTAGCGATCTTGTTGCCCTAGTTGCCTCGGCTCGAGGTGGAGCTCGGAGCACAACTCTCGGGTGGATCGTCTTCGACTCAAGAAGGCCGCGGAGGTGATCAAAATCCGGATCGATCCTCGGAGCTTGGATGGACGAGCAGGACAGCGGAGAGAAGTCCCGAAGGACCGGTATCGTGAGGTATAATCTCTATGGCATAGTAGATAGCACCTCAAGTAGTTTGCTAGTTTGTCGTTTAGCAAAGATCCTTTTTTTAGTCCATGTTGCCTTTGCGCCAAAAATCGTTTTTGACCGTTTCCGCCTCCCCATAAGAACCGAGGTTTGCAACGTGGACTTTCATATATATGCAAGGTATACGTTTGTTAGGAATAGATTGGTTAGTTGAAGTTAAGAAAATCCGTACTTAATCCTTTGACCCATGCTCGACCACTAAAGCTAGAGCAATCGGCAACAACGTGGATTAGGGTACTTAAGCACGGTATTAGTGAAATCCGGCTCATTGACCCTTGTACGTCCGTTCTTGTCGCTTGTTTTCGCCTCCGGCCAATCCGAACGTAACCGGTCGCGGTTAGGAATCACCGATACCTTGGTAGAGTAGGGTGCTTAACGGAGCGCTTGTGTGAGATTTGGGAGGAGTTTAATGGAAAATATCGGGAAAAGGAAATGAGAAAGGAAATCTTAACTTACAATATCGTTTTCTTTCCTAACAACATCAATATTCACAAACAATCAAAACCACAAAAAGAGAGAGCAAATGAAAGATAAAAAGAAAATGGCAACATTACAAGAAAGTAAATTGCATGGAATTAAAAGAGCAAGTAAGTAAATGGCAAGAATGAAAATTGCAAGTAAGTAAAACAAGATAGAAATAATACTAAGAACCCAAGAATGAAAGCTTCATTAACTCAAAATGATAATACAAGCCATGGGTTCAATAATCTAATCTTAAACTTGCAAGATCAATGAAGAGATTGCAAGATCAAGAGAAGGCAAAGAACTCAAGGTGAAGTGAAGGTAAAATGAAAACTTTATCAATCTTCAAGTAATGATACAACCTTTGAGATCAATAACCAAAACTTAAATTTGCAAGCTCAATGAAAATGTTGCAAGATCAAGAGAAGGCAAGGAGCTCAAGGGGACTAGCTATGTACAAGAACAAAACAAAAAGAGAAACAAAAAGAAAAGTTGAGTGTAACAAATGTGAGGCAATGTAAGACCCCTCTTCCCTTGCTCACTGATTTGCTCTTATAGGCACAAAAAATAAACAAGCAATAAAAATAGGTTGATTTGAGCGCAAGGGATCGACAGTAGAAAAATGGGGCTCATTAGGACAAGGGGGCCAGCAAGCTCGGTAATATTGGTCATGTCGTCGAGCTTAGACCGAGCAAATGGGCTCGTATTTATGCTGTGGTCTTGTGTTCTCTCGACAAGTCCACTGGTGCTGCTAGATTTGTCTCTATGAATTTGGTCTGCACTCAGGGATTTGGAGGGAAACTTGATGCTATACATCACATCACATCTTTTTGCATTAAACACACATCACCTCACTTGCACAAGTTGTGTGCCATGGGCAGCCCCCCTCTCTAGGTCCATGAACCAACAAGCTAATGTACACACTTGTATATGTTGGGCCATTTAGATAAAAAGTGTGTACACATGCATGTTGCAAAATGAAACTTATGAAATATCGGTCGGTTTCCAGTTCCGGTTGCAGTGTCGGCTCACAAACGTTATATCCGTGATTTGAGTGTATTTCCAGTATTTGTCACGGATACCTGTAATCTGTATTTACTGAGAAAACATTGGTTAAAAGTACCGATATAAACAAAAATAGATAATGAATGGGTGGTATTAAAATGCAGTTTTCTGAGATGAACAATGCCCTCACCGTATATACATACCCGTATTCGTATTCCGAAAAATACGAATACAATGAGACGAAAATAATCCAACAATATAATACTAGGATCTAGCTTAAACCAAAGCCCACTAGTATTATCCGCCCGAACATCATCCGTGCACAAGTGCAGGTTTGTGATCGAAACCCTGTCGTGAACCATATGGCCTCTACATCGTTTCGCCCGAACAAGGAAACCCTCTGTGTGGGACTCTAAAGACTCGACAGGATGCTGGCAGTAGGTTTAACCATAAGCACGTTAGCGGTACTAGCTGCACGTAACGGCTACCCAGGTATTTGTCGATAAGAAGGCTGATGAGCAAACTCATCTGAACTCCTACTGAGCCTATCTGTGACAATCTTCGTACAGTCTATTCTGTTCGTCTAAGAGTATCGCATATCAGTCCTATGGGGGCGGTAACCGTCAAACCCCTAATAGTGCAATAAGTCATGCCGGAGTAGAGCCCAAAACACCCTAAGAAACTACTGGAGTACCTACCAGTAAATCTCGCTTGCACTGGCTAGGGACTTTGTGTAATGGCTTTCCGAACACAGCGCGATATCAACCCCCAATACCGGGAGAGACTAATCCTATCTAACCGCTACTGCCTCTAAGTGCTTCGGGACTGCACCCAATCTTTTGAGCCGTGGTAGTGTAGTAATCTAAGAACAGTGGGAACACACTTGAGACGAAGTAGCGATGTCAAGTCAACGGACTAACCTGCACTCATGTCACCTGGGAACTGCTACCTGACGATAGGTATAATACCAACCAGCAGTTCCCCATGAGTCCGTCCAGTGTAACTCATAACCCAATGAGCACATGTTTACTATCTTCAGTACGACATACTAATGACTATGGGACAGACCATCTCCCCTGTTGGGATGAGAAGCGTATACACTAGTCTACTCTGGAGTATCGATGCCCTGTCTCGATAATCCTAAGACTAGGGACATGTATAAGGATGTTCTTCTAGACTACCCAGCTTCCACTAGTGTGAGTGCCATCACAACGCTGGTAGTCAAGCAAAGATCCTAAGGGCTCTATCAATATGTATTAGCGATACGTTAAAAGAAACATATACACATATTAAGATAGAATCAAACCAAGTAGCATACTACCATATTGAGTAAGACTGTTATTATATCCACGTATATCCCAAGCTTTCAAAATGTAATATACAAACAGGTACTATACAATAATGCCCTCTAGGGCATATATCACTAACAATATCTCACTTGCACTAAGGCCATGTATTAGCATATCGCAGACCTATCATCTTGAATAGCCTCTCAAACCGCGTCTGAGGGATGGCCTTTGTGAGTGGATCTGCAGTGTTGTTCTCCGTGTCTACTCTCCACACCTCAATCTCCTGGCGATCAACGATCTCTCTTATCAGGTGATACTGCCTCAAGATATGTCTGGACTTCTAATGGGAACTGGGTTCCTTTGCTAAAGCTATAGCCCCGTTGTTGTCAAAATACGGAGGTATTGGATCAACAATGGATGGAACCACCTGAAGTTCTGTTACGAACTTCCTCATTCAGACTGCTTCTTTTGCGGCGTCATAAGCAGCGATATACTCCGCTTCTATCGTCGAGTCAGCAACGGTGTCCTGCTTGGAGCTCTTCCAATAGACCACCCCTCAATTGAGTGTAAAGACATAACCCAACATGGACTTGGAGTCATCTTTGTCACTCTGGAAGATGGAGTCAGTGCAGGCCTCGATCTGGAGGTCTTTTCCGCCATACACCAAGAAAATCTCCTTAGTCCTTCTCAGGTACTTGAGAATGTTCTTCACTGCTATCCAGTGCCTCTCCCCTAGGTTTGACTGATACCTGCTTACAACACTCAATGCATAAGCTACATCTGGTATGGTACACAACATCGCATACATTATAGAGCCTACCGCAAATGCGTAGGGTATAATTGTCATGCGATCCCATTCCAAATCAGTCTTGGGAGATATCTCTTTGGAGATGGTGATTCCGTGACAAGCCAGTAGATTACCACGTTTTGAATCTTCCATACTAAATCTTTTCAATATGGTGTCAATATACCTGGACTGTGAAAGTCCGAACATCCTCTTAGATCTATCACGATAGATCTGGATCCCCAGAATGTAGGAGGCATCACCCAGGTCTTTCATGGAGAACCTTTGTGACAAGAATCCTTTGACTGATTGTACCATAGGAATTCCATTTCCTATCAAGAGAATGGCATCCACGTACAAGATGAGGAATACCACAGTTCTCGCTACAATCTTACTGTAAATGCTTGGTTCATCTGGATTTTTGATAAAGTCGAATTCTTTGACCATCTCATCAAAACAGATGTTCCAATTCCGCGATGCCTGCTTTAATCCATAAATAGATTTAAGCAATTTGCACACTTTTCTGCTGCTCCCACTCTCTATGAAACCCTCCGGCTGATCCATATAAACACACTCTTCCAAATCTCTATTCAGAAAAGCGGTCTTTACGTCCATTTGCCAAATTTCATAATCGTGGATGGCAGCAATGGTAAGAAGGATCCGAATGGATTTGAGCATAGCCACTGGAGAAAAAGTTTCATCATAGTCCAAACCAGGTCTTTGACGAAAACCTTTTGCAACAAGTCTAGCCTTATAGGTTTCAACCTGTCCATCTACACCAATCTTCTTTCTAAAGATCCATTTGCAGCCTACGGGTTTTACCCCTTCTGGAGAAATGTCCAAATTCCATACTTTGTTGGTGTACATGGACTCCATTTTGGTCCGCATTGTATCTAGCCATTTTACCGAGTCTCTGCTCTAAATGGCTTGCTGGAAGCTAGTTGGCTCATCATCATCGATGATGCAATACTCTCTATCCCCGTCTATGAGAAAACCGTAGTATCTTTCGGGCGGATGAGACTGCCTACTAGTCCTGTGGAGTGGCGCGGGGATGTCCGGTTCTTTCGAAACTTCTGGTTCCACCATGCTTTCAGTAATAGCCTGTGGTTCTGGAATTTTTTCTTGTTCTATTGCGCTCCCACTTATCTCTTTTTCTAAAAATTGAGTTTCCAAAAAATGGGCATGCCGAGAAACAAAGACCTTTTGTTCCTCTGCGTAATAGGAAAGATACCCCCTAGAGTTCTTTGGGTATCCCACAAACTTACATAGTACTGAGCATGCCTCGAGCTTGTCCACATGCTGCTTTTTTACAAAAGCTGGACATCCATATATCTTCAGATACTTAAGATAGGTTTTCTTCCCACTCCACATCTCATATGGTATGGTAGGCACTGACTTAGTAGGAACCTTGTTCAAAAGATATGCAGCTGATTCTAGTGCATAACCCCAGAAGGATCGCGGTAACTCAGCATTACTCATCATGGAACATACTATATCCAATAAGGTTCAGTTCCACCTTTTCGATACACCGTTGTGTTAAGGTGTGTATGAAGGAGTAAGCTGAGAGAGAATTCCATTCTATTTTAAGTAATCCAGAAACTCGGCACTTAAGTATTCACCACTTCGATCAGATTAAGTGTCTTGATAATTTTGCCAATTTGTTTTTCCACTTCATTCTTATATTTCCGGAATTTCTCAAAGGCCTCAGATTTATGTTTCATCAAGAATACATGTCCATACCTAGAGGAATCATCCGTAAAAATAATGAAATAGAAATAACCACTTCTTGCATGTGTAGACATTGGACCACACACGTCATTGTGTATAAGTCCTAAGAGCTCGCTCGCTCTTTCCTCGTGTCCAGTGAACGGAGTCTTTGTCATCTTTCCTTTGAGATATGATTGAAAAGTTATACAAGATTGATATTCGAATGGATCCAAATATCCCTCTTTATGTAACTTTGTCAACCGTGTTTTATTGATGTGACCCAGTCTACAATGCCAGAAGAAAGCCTGATTTAATTCTGGAGACTTTCTTTTAAGTGTTTTCTGGACGTTGAAAACTTGGTGTTGGTTTAATACATACATACCGTTATTTAGTGTACCCGACCCAATCAAACCGTGATTAAGATGGATGTTTACGACATCGCTTAGAAATGTAAAATCATAACCTTCTTTAGATAATAAAGATACAGAAATGATATTACAAGTCAAACTAGGTATACAAAAACAGTTGCGCAAAACCAAAACATGTCCTCTTGTCAATCCTAAGAGATATTCCCCTACGGATACAGCATCCATGCTCGCTCCGTTAGCAACCCTGAGGGTCATATCACTCGCCTTCAAAACTCTACGGCTTCTCAGTGCCTACAATGAATTACAGATATAAGATCCTGATCCTGTATCCAATACCCAGGAAGTAGAGTTGATTGACAGACAGTTTTCAATCATAAAAACACCTGAAGCCGAAGTCACAACTTTGCTTCGAATCCTGGTTCTGGGATTTACAGGCCATGTAGTCCTTCTTTCAATGGCCCTTTTTGTGACAATAGAAGCATTCTTCCTTTCCTACTATTCCCCCCCCCAACTTTTTCCTTGCCCTTCCCCAGTACCTTACTGACACCACTTTTCGGCTTGGTGGAGGCCTTCTTCTTCTTCACATTGGCTTTCGCCTTGGATCTAGAAATGGAAGATCCCCCAATAAGTAGAGCGGGTGTCTCCCTAGATTTCTATAGGGTGCCCTCAGTGCTCCTCATCATGTTGAGGGGTTCTGGAAGTGTAACTTCCTTCCTTTGAATGTTGAAATTCAAGATAAACTGGGAGTATGTAGAAGGGATGTTGGATATATGTATGCCCTAGAGGCCATTATATGATAGTGGATGTATCGGTATTTGTATATATATATTCAGATGACATTCTTGCTCGACATGATAGTATGCTATCTGGTTGTACTTTATCTTGACAAGCCCATTTGATCATGCATCTTACTCTTTTGGTACATGTTGATAAAGCCCTTAGGATATTTTCTTGACTCCTGGGACTATGATGCAGATCATATTAGTGGGACATGTGTAGTTTATAAGTATATCCTTGAAACGTTCCTAGTCGTAGGTGTATCGAGACGGGGCATCGATATTCCAGAGTAGACTAGCGTATACCGTTCTTGTCCCATATGATGGGCGATGGATGATCCCATATCCATTGGTGTGGTGACACCAAAGATTGTATACGGGTACTCAGTGGAGACTGGGTACACTGAACGGACTCACCGAGAACTCCTATGTGGTATTATATCTATCGTCGGATAGCAGTTCTCAAGTGACACTGGTACAGGTTAGTCTGTAGACCCGAGATCGTTATAGAGTCTTGTGTGTCCACCCACTGTACTTTGATCTCCACCCTACTACGGCTCTACTGAGTCGTGCAAACAGGTGGATTTTGGGTACAGTCCCGAGGCACATGGAGATAGTGAGCGATAGGAGGGGTTTCGTCTCTCCCGGTATTGGGGGTTGATGTTGCGCTATGCTTGATTGGCTATAACAGGAAGTCCCTAGTCAGGGCTGATGAGATTTACTGATAAGTGTTATCAGTAGTTTCTTGATCTATTATAGGCCATATACCGACATGACTTATTGAGTTATTGGGGTCGACGATACCATCCCTAAACTCGATATGCAGTATATCTGATGAAGAGACCGGACTGTACAGTAAGCGTTTCCAGTTGGCTCGACGGGAGTTTTGATAGGTTCGCTTGTTTTTCTTCTGATCGTTCAATACCTGGGAGCCGTTACGTACAGCTAATGCCACTGACGGTTTGTGGGTATGTGATATGATCACTGCCTACTGCTAGCGTATTGACGAGTTTTAAAGTCCCATAGACGGGTTTCCTAGCTCAGGAGAAATGATGTGGGGTGCATATGGGATATGCGTGGGAGCTCGATTAAATGCGAGTATATGATACCGTATTTTAATCGGGTGTTTACTATTGGTCGGGTCGTATGTGATATGATCGGTTTATTAAATCAAGTGTTGATTTAATATTGACTTTTAGCTCATTTATTTAAACCTTTTCTATTTGGATGTGTGCATGAATGTATGTATGTATATTTACATGTTGATATGAATGCACACATACATGCATACATGTGTCATGGTTGTTGATACATTAGAGATGGTAATGCAAGACTCACATGGTGTGTGTGTGTGTGTATATATATATATATATATATATATTTGTTATTGAGAAAAAGAAAAAGGATTAAATCATGGTTGAAAGTTTCTACACCCTTCTTTGCTTAACTTTGTTTACAACCATGGTTTAATTTCATTTGTTCTTTAACTCACTAACTAAAATATCTAGATATTTATTGACCATGGTTCTATGTGAGTGTAACTCATATATTTAAATTTTCTTTTCTCATTTGTCTTGAGAATTATCACAAACAAAAGAGCTCAAGCTTAGCCATCTCCTTCTTCTTCCACGTTCATGCTCTCTACCCTTTTCAAGTGAGTGAAGGAAACAAAAAGGAAAGGTTTTTAAGTGAGATCCAAATCCACATCACCAATCTATATTAGTTTAGCCCACTTGTGTAGATTGTTTGCTCCACTTCTTCAAAGATCAAGTGAAGCTAGGAGCATGAGCAAAGGGACTTCGTGGTGGATCGTCGTGGACTTGGAAGGATTCAAGCAAACCGTTTCAAACCCTAGTTGATCCAAAGGAGTCAAGGAGGGAGGTCTACAAAGGTTGTATTACTTACCTCTTAGTGTTAAAATACTTCTAGTATGTGATATTAGTTGCTTGTTACCCTAGATTTCTAGTTCGATTCATGGTTGGTATTGTTTGGCACCCCTAAATTTTGATTATAGCATGTGTGATGCAACCTAAACCCTAAGCATGGTGCTAAAGAATCTCTACAGTGGTATCAGAGCCAAGCTAAAGCTTTAGAGTAACCTAGACGGCGTTAAAAACTTCGAACGAATATTGATTACTCCGAAAATTGCTCTCTGGAAATTTTTCAAAATGTTGGAATTTTTCACATTAAAAATATTCAGAAAATCATGCAGGTAATTCTATAAACCTTCTAGAAGAACGATACCCTAACTCGATCAAATGACCACGGAACCATGGCCGAAGTATGCTTTTAGCGGCGATTCCGCGGCGCCATTTGTGAGGCACAGGTCGACCCTTCTACGGTTGGTCCATAGATATTGTGGCATGCTTCTGGGTATTTTTAATACTGCTAAGGTGTTGAGATTCTCTGTGGGTTTTTGGGTAATTGATCGATCGATCGAATGGTTTAACATCACCTAGTTTATTTGAATGTAATACAATAATTGGAATCTACACTGATTAGTTTTGTGAAAATTAATTATTTCTTGTAAATTTATCATTTCAGTCACGGATGGAATCGGGAATCTTATTGAATTACTCGGTTTCTTTTGAAAAGGTGTTTTCATTGTTGAGACCCAAATGTAAGATTTGCAGTGCAAGGCATGAAATCCAGAATATAAGATATTCCGGGTTTATGAAATCTAAGGAAAGTGACGATTCTAAATATTGTAGATTGACATTCTTTTCTGCGACCGTAAGTGTAGTATGTGGTGTATCGCCGGTTTCGTTGCTATAGGTCAACGACAATTGGGGTACGCATACTTACTTACATTGATGATATGTGATGTTATGTGTTGCTGAGATATGATGTACAGGATCGTCGTGATTGAATGGCCGGGGGTTTTATGTGAGATAAGAGTTTTTCTTTTCATTCATGTAAAATTAATTGTGTGTAATATTCTTTTATTAGGGCACTTCCGGGTTGAGGATGATGTCACCGTTGTTGTATATTATTTACTTTTCCGCATTAGGATAGACCCAAGGAGTGGAGCATAAGCGACCGGGTTTTAGGGTTCAGTGGGAGGCCATCTCGAGGAGTCGAGACCGGGTCTCCTAAACTCTAGAATTGGTAGGGTCACTTGCCGCACTCGTAGGGGTCTAGGGGTGTAGGCTTGGCTATTCATCGTGACCGTGGAATCCGTATTTTCTATTGTTGGCTAAATACAGACCTCCTAGTATATCCTATATTTTCATATATGTGCTTCTGCTGTTGATATTCTGTGGTGTGATCACTTTATATATTGAGACGAATGGTGCATTATATATATGATATATAATAAACGTTGCTTATGTTTTGCATCCGCACTAGTCCCGCCCCGCTATGCCGTTAGTTAAGTAACCTAACGGATCATAACGGGACATTGTGGCGAATGCGGATGGCATAAGCGTACGTTCTATTTTCGTTTCTTTTCTGTGATGGCTTAAGGACTTAAATGATAGGACTACATTAATGAGATTAATGTAAATAAAAATGTACCTAAAAGATGTTGTAGCATCGGATTTGAAACCTACTCAGCTTTTTATGAAAAAGCAAATTTTCAAAGTGCGGAGCTTAAGCCACTCCTTTTAAAACCATTAGATTCTACAACGATATCAAGTTCAAAGCGTTAAAGGTTTTCTTAAAAACTATTTGCAGCCCTCCGTCATTTTAGGAAGTAGAGTACTTAGTATTCGTACTACGTATGTTGACTATAGTCAAGGCGTAGTGTACGGTAGCTAAGTGATGTCTTCCTACACAGCATATGATGTGATTAATTAGGACAGTTGCATGATTATGTTGACCGTAGCCAAGGGTCATGTGGGTGAGTCTAATTAATCATGAAATGACGGGTAGAACTTGACTAGTGCTTATGATATGTTGACTATAGCTAAGGTCATGAGTGCTAGGGGTAAAAACCATATCGGGAGTTTCAAGAGTTGAAATTTGCAATGAGATTGCATACCTTCTATGTGATAGTAGGATCCCGATCCCACTGTGAGCAAGAGTTACTCCCGGGAGAGTTTTGCACTTTACAATTAGCTAACCTATTAGGTGTCTAGAAAGGTATCAACAGGGCTACGCCTCTGGGAAAACGAGGTTTATTCTAATTAGGTCCGTGCGAAAGCACGGGGAACCTCCCTCAAAGTACCGGCACTGGCCTACCTGAACGGTTGGCGAAGTTATAGAATGTAATTAATCCTGGCTAATTTTCTTTTTAAGGTTTGAAGGAAAATTTGATAAAAGCAGTGGGAGACATCGATTAGATAAGATAATAACCAATCTGATCTTTGCAAGAGCTTTCACTGAGTGTATTCTTTTCTCTCTCCTAATGGCAGATTACCATGACTGGACTTAAGCTACTGTTAGAGAAAAATAAGCTAACTGGGCCAAACTATAAAGACTGGCTGAGGAACATTAACATTGCTCTCACATATGATAAAGTATCATATGTCCTCACTGCCTCAGCCACGCCCAGCCCAGGCCCTGAATCTTCTGTTGCGGATAAGGAGAACCGCAAAACATGGGATATTGACTGTGCTACTGCCAAATGCCTCACGCTTGCATCGATGGACAATACACATCAAAAGTAGCACGAGCAGATGGATGTTCAATCCATCTTTCTCCATACAAAAGAGTTGTATGGGGAGCAATCTCAGACCCTGAGATACGAAGCATCTTGAAAGTTGTTTCAGATGCAGATGGCTCCTGGCACACCAGTAGGCGATCACGTTTTGAAGATGATAGCTCTTATTGAAGAGCTTGAGGACCTCGGATGGACAATGGAGAATGAACAGTATATTAATAGTGTTCTTCAGTCTCTTCCCCTTGCCTTTGCTCAATGCATAGTGAACTTCAACATCCATAACATGGAGAAGTCACTGCCCGAACTTCTCAATATGTTGAGAAGTGCGGAGAGCACGCTTAAAGCGAGGTCTCCCTCTCCGATTGTTGGACAATCTTCCTCTTCCGTCCCAAAAGCCAAGGCTAAAGGAAGAAATAAGAAGAAACCCACCAAACCGAGAGGTGGAATCAAGAAGGCACAAGGAAGAGACAAATCCAAGGTTGAGAAGTCAGGAAAAGGGGAATGTTTTCACTGCAAGAAGACGGGGCATTGGAAGCGGAACTGTACTGAATACCTTGATCTCAAGAAAAGGAAGCATGGTGAAACTTCAGCTTTAGGTGTGTTCGTAACTGAAAACTGTTTTTCTATAAACTCTGCTTCCTGTGTATTGGATACCGGTTCAGGTTCTCATATCTGCAATTCTGTGCAGGGCTTGAGAAATAGCTGAGTTTTGAAGACCAGTGATCACACTCTCCGAGTTGGAAATGGTTCCAATGTACATGCAGTTTCAGTGGGAGAGTATCACCTAGGGTTGCCGTCGGGTTGTATATTGGTTTTGAACCCATGTTATTTTGTACCAAGCATGCTTTGTAATATAATATTTGTTTCTTTGTTAGAAAATGAAGGATATCATTTTGTATTGCAGCACAATGTTATGAACATTAAACTGAATCAAGAGTTGATTGGTTCTGGTATAGTTAATAACGGGATATACATCCTAAATCAACACACAGTTTTTAACATACAACACACACAAATAAAAGAAAATTTTCAGATATAAATGAAGCTTTTCTTTGGTATTGTAGAGTTGGTCATATTAATGAAACAAGACTAAACAAGCTTCATAAAGATAGATATTTAAATCCTTTTGAGTATAAATCTTATGCGACTTGTTAGTCTTGTATCAAAGAGAAAATGACCAAAACTCCATTTACTGGACATGGAGAAAGAGCTATAGAGCTCTTGGGCCTCATACATAGTGATGTATGTGGGCCAATGTCTACACATGCGAGAGGCGTTATTTCTTACTTCATAACTTTTACTGATGATTTCTCAAGATTCGGTCATGTGGTTTTATTAAAGCATAAATCTGAAGCTTTTGAGAAATTCAAGGAGTACAAACTTGAAATAGAAAAACAAACAGGAATGAGCATCAAAATACTTCGATCAGATCGAGGTGGAGAGTATCTTAGTACAGAGTTTTTGAACTTCCTAAAAGAGAATGGGATTCTCTCTCATCTCACTTCCCCTTACACACCACAGCACAACGGTGTGTCAGAGCGGTGGAATCGTACCTTATTAGATATGGTACGATCCATGATGAATGATACTGAGTTGCCTCTCTCCTTTTGGGGGCATGCATTGGAGACTGCAGCTTTTCTGTTGAACAAAGTTCCAACCAAGACTGTGTCTACCACTCCATATGAGATATGGTATGGGAAGAGACCATCTCTTAAACGAGTTAAGATTTGGGGTTGTCCGGTTTTTGTCAAAAAGCAGAATCCAGACAAACTCGAGACACGATCGATCAAATGTATATTTGTGGGATATCCAAAACATTCGTTTGGATATCTTTTCTACCATAAGGAGGAACTAAAGGTGTCTGTTTCTCAACATGCCACATTTTTAGAAAATAAGTTTTTTTCCAAATGATACAGATGGCAATGTGGTAGATCTAGAAGAGGTTCTAGAGACACAAGTTATAAATGACGACTTGGTTGAACCTGAGGTTGCAACAGAATCTTATGAACCTCAGCCACTCCGTAGATCTGGTAGGACTTCTCGCCCACCGGAGAGATACTATGGTTTTCTCATTGATGTGCATCATGGATGATGATGACCCTACCAGTTTTCAGCAAGCTATCATGAGTGGTGACTCTGTGAAGTGGCTGGATACCATGAGATCCGAAATGGAGTCTATGTACACCAACAAAATATGGACTTTGGATGTTGTACACTCTAGGGTAAAACCCGTAGGATGCAAATGGATCTTTAAGAGAAAGATCGGTGTAGATGGGCAGGGGGAGACCTATAAGGCAAGGCTTGTGGCGAAAGGACTTCGTCAAAGACCAGGTCTGGCCTATGATGAAACTTTTTCTCCTGTAGCCATGCTTAAATCCATTCGGATCCTACTTGCTATTGCTGCTCACTACGACTATGAAATATGGTAGATGGACGTTAAAACGGCTTTTCTAAATGGTGATTTAGAAGAATGCATTTATATGGATCAGCCAGAGGGCTTCATTGATGGTAGGAGCAACGGGAAAGCGTGTAGGTTGCTTAAATCCATTTATGGATTAAAGCAGGCATCACGGAGTTGGACATCTGTTTTGATGATGTTATCAAAGAGTTTGATTTTGTCAAAAATCCAGATAAACCTTGTGTTTATAAGAAGATTGTAGGAAGTACTGTCATATTCCTCGTATTGTACGTGGATGACATTCTTCTGATAGGAAACGATGTTCCTATGCTACAATCGGTCAAACTGTTCTTATCACAAAGGTTCTCCATGAAAGACCTGGGTAATACCTCGTTCATACTGGGCACGAAGATCTATAGGGATAGATATAAAAGATTGTTCGGATTGTCTCAAACCAGATACATTAACACCATCCTAAAGAGGTTTACTATGGAAGACTCTAAGCGGGGTGCCTTACCCGCTAGTCATGGAGTCACTCTCTCCAAGGACTTTTGCCCAAAGACCGATGAAGAGAGAGCTCGTATGAGCATTATACCCTACGCTTCAGCCGTAGGATCTATAATGTATGCGATGATATGTACACGCCCTAATGTAGGTTATGCACTAAGTGTAGTAAGCAGGTATCAATCCAACCCAGGGGAGAATCACTGGACAGTTGTGAAGAACATTCTTAAGTACCGAAGGACTAAAGAAATGTTCTTGGTGTATGGTAATGGGGATCGCCAAATGGAGTCCTTTACCGATTCGAGCTTCCATAGTGATAAGGATGACAACAAATCTATCTAAGGATTTGTATTTACCCTCAATGGAGGGGCGGTATGTTGAAATAGTTCCAAACAGGATACCGTTGCAGACTCAACGATGGAAGCTGAGTACATTGCTGCAAATGATGCTGCCAAGGAAGCCGTCTGGATGAGGAAGTTCATCTTGGAGCTAAGAGTAGTTCCAACCATTATTGATCCAATACCATTGTATTGTGATAATAATGGGGCTACGGCGTTGGCCAAAGAGCCCAGGTCCCATCAGCGATCCAGACACATCCTGAGACGATATCATTTGATCCGGGAGATAGTTGATTGCCGCAAGATCGAGATTCGGAGAGTAGATACAAAGAATAACACTGTGGATCCACTCACCACGGCCCTCCCTCTGCCGCAGCATGAGCGATTTTTTGAGATATTAGGTATGAGATACGCCAATAATTGGCCTTAGTGCAAGTAGGAGATTGTTGGATATATGTATGCCCTAAAGGCCATTATATGATAGTGGATGTATCGGTATGTGTATATATATATATTTAGATGAAATTTTTGCTCTACATGATAGTATGCTATCTGGTTGTACTTTATCTTGACATGTCCATTTGATCATGCATCTTACTCTTTTGGTACATGTTGATAAAGCCCTTAGGATATTTGCTTGACTACTGGGACTATGATGCAGATCATATTAGTGGGACACGTGTAGTTTATAAGCATATCCTTAAAACGTTCCTAGTTGTAGGTGTATCGAGACGGGGCATCGATATTCCAGAGTAGACTAGCGTATACCGTTCTTGTCCTATATGATGGGAGATGGATGATCCTATATCCATTGGTGTGGTGACACCAAAGATTGTTTACGGGTGCTCAGTGGAGACTGGGTACACTGAACGGACTCGCCGAGAACTCCTATGTGGTATTATATCTATCGTCAGATAGCAGTTCTCAGGTAACACTGGTACAGGTTAGTTTGTAGACCCGAGATCGTCATAGAGTCTTGTGTGTCCTCCCACTGTACTTTGATCTCCACCCTACCATAGCTCTACTGAGTCGTGCAAACAGGTGAATTTTGGGTACAGTCCCGAGACACATGGAGCCAGTGAGCGATAGGAAGGGTTTCGTCTCTCCCGGTATTGGGGGTTGATGTTGCGCTATGCTTAATTGGCTATAATAGGAAGTCCCTGGCCAGGGCTGATGAGATTTACTGATAAGTGTTATCAGTAGTTTCTCGATCTGTTATAGGCCATATACCGATATGACTTATTGAGTTATTAGGGTCGACGATGCCATCCCTAAACTCGATATGCAGCATATTTGATGAAGAGACCGGACTGTACGGTAAATGTTACCAGTTGGCTCGATGGAAGTTTTGACAGGTTCGCTTGTTTTTCTTCTGATCGTTCAATACCTAGAAGCCGTTACGTACAGCTAGTGTCGCTGACGGTTTGTGGGTATGTGATATGATCACTGCCTACTGCTAGCATATTGACGAGTCTTAAAGTCCCACAAAGGGGTTTTTCTAGCTCAGGCGAAATGATGTGGGGTGCATATGGGATATGCGTGGGAGCTCGATTAAATGCGAGTATATGATACCGTATTTTAATCGGGCGTTTACAATTTGTCGGGTCGTATGTGATATGTCCGGTTTATTAAATCAAGTGTTGATTTAATATTGACATTTAGCTCATTTATTTAAATCTTTTCTATTTGGATGTGTGCATGAATGTATGTATGTATATTTACATATTGATATGAATGCACACACATGCATACATGTGTCATGGTTGTTGATACATTGGAGATGGCAATGCAAGACTCACATGGGGTGTGTGTGTGTGTGCGTTTGTTATTGAGAAAAAGAAAAAGGATTAAATCATGGTTGAAAGTTTCTACACTCTTCTTTGCTTAACCTTGTTTACAACTATGGTTTAATTTCATTTGTTCTTTAACTCACTAACTAAAATATCTAGATATTTATTGACCATGGTTCTATGTGAGTGTGACTCATATATTTATATTTTCTTTTCTCATTTGTCTTGAGAATTATCACAAACAAAAGAGCTCAAGCTTAGCCATCTCCTTCTTCTTCCCCGTTCATGCTCTCTACCCTTTTCAAGTGAGTGAAGGAAACAAAAAGGAAAGGTTTTTAAGTGAGATCCAAACCCACATCACCAATCTATATTAGTCTAGCCCACTTATGTAGATTGTTTTCTCCACTTCTTCAAAGATCAAGCGAAGCTAGGAGCTTGAGCAAAGGGACTTCGTGGTGGATCGTCGTAGACTTGGAAGGATTCAAGCAAACCGTTTCAAACCCTAGTTGATCCAAAGGAGTCAAGGAGAGAGGTCTACAAAGGTTGTATTACTCACCTCTTAGTGTTAAAATACTTCTATTATATGATATTAGTTGCTTGTTACCCTAGATTTCTAGTTCGATTCATGGTTGGTATTGTTTAGCACCCCCTAAATTTTGATTATAGTATGTGTGGTGCAACCCAAACCCTAAGCATGGTGCGAAAGAATCCGTACAAGGGATGGACTGTAGAATCAGGTCTGTGTACAACTCATTCTCCAACGTGGTCCCCAGGTCCGTGAGCTCCATAATATAGCAGATCATCTTAAGGACGTGGTCCCCTATGGATGACCCGACAGCCAACCTCGCTTGAAATAATTTCTTCGAGGTTTCGTATCTTTCGATACGAGATTACTCTCCATATAAATCCTTGGTACGTAGGAAGATAGAAGCAAAGTCCATCTTCTCGTGCCGCCTCTGGTGTTCATTATCCATAAAGGCCAACACGAGGCACTTGGCTTTCGCATTGTCAATTTCCCATGTCTTACGAATCTCAATATCCGTGACGCTGGAATCTGGACCTAGGAAGGCGGGGGCTTTAGTAGTAAGGAGATTGCCCAGCTTGTTATAAGTTATGGCCATCTGGACATTCCTGAGCCAATCTTTATAGTTTGGCCCCGTCAATATGTTTTTATCTAATACTAACTTAAGGCCGGTCATCTTGGTCGCTGTAATTAGGAGAGAGAGAAGAAACACTTAGCATGATACTCTTGCAAGTTTAGATTGGTTATTAGTTTATCTAAATAGGATGTCTTCCACTGTTTCTCGAATTCTCCTTCAAACCCCAAAAGAAGAATTAGTCAGGATTAATCTCACTCAACAATTCTTGCTCAACCTTTCGGCCAGGCTAGTGTTGGTACTTCGAGTGAGGTTTTCCAACGCTTTCGCGAAGTTCCTTAATTACACAACCTCTTTTCCCTGGAGGCGTAGCCCTGCTAACACCGTTCTAGATACCTATTTGGTTTATAGCATTGATTGTTTAGTGAAAAAATCTCCCGAGGAGTAGCGGATACTCACAGTAGGATCGGGATCCAAATATCATCGTATGATAACCTTGAAGGAATCCTACCAAAATCATCACACTCCAAATGGTATGCAACACTAGCAAGTTTCAATTTCCTTAGAAACTCCCGATGTGGATTTTTGCCCCAGGCTCTTATGACCTTGACGAAGGCCAACATATCATAAGCCGCAAGTCAAGTTCTACCCATCATTGTCCAGGTTAATTTGAACCCACCCATACATGCCCTTGACGAAGGCTAAAATAGTAGTATGACTGTCTCAAACCAACGCATCTATCTATGCTACAGATGAATACCCAGCAGCTACCAATCACTATGCCTTGGCGAAGGTCAAAATACATAGCTTAAATACTACTGAATACCCATCTGAAATGACGGAGGGCCACGAATGGTTTTGGCAAAACCGTGAACGTAATGAACTTGATATAGTCGAAGGAACCATGATAGCTTTTAAAAGGAGTGGTTTAGGCTCCGCATTTAAAAGTTGCTTTTTGAAAAAAACCGAGTGGTTTTTAAACTGCTCCAACGATTTAAGCTTTAGTTTGTTTTGCTTGAATTAATCAATATCAATGAGGTCCCATCATTTAACCCTATCATTGGAGAAAGAAACGAAAATACAACATACGCTTATGCCATCCGCATTCTCCACGGGGCCCCGTCATGCACCGTTAGGTTACTTAACTAACGGCAGAGTGGGGGCTGGACTAGCGTGGGTGCAAAACATAAGCAACGTTTATTATATATCATATATATATATATATATATATATATATCCATTCGTCTCACGCAATAATAGGCATTCTAGATCACAGATGAATATATTGGATATACTAGGAATTCCGCGTTTCGTTTAAGCCTATAACGAAAGACGGATTCCACGGTCGTGATGAATAACCAAACCCTATCTTAGACCCCTATGGGTGTGGCGAACTGCCTGCCAAATTCTCAAAGTGAAGCAACCTCCCTCAATAAAATGAGTAGATCACTCGGCACTTCAAGAACCCGGTAGTTTGTGCACCCCACCTTGGGTCTATCCTAGGAGCAAGAAACAGTAGATAAAATAATACAATGGTGGCTACAACCTCAACCCGGATGTGCCTCGCAAAACAATATTACATCACTTTACAAATTTACATGAATGAAAGAAGAACGCTCTTCTCACATCCCCCAGCTATTCATCCACGACGATCCAATATTCCATATCCACAAACCATCACCACAAGATCACAGATATATGCAACCCCCACTAATCAACGTATAGCAATTAACGAATGTTTCGAAACACATATAAACTGAAACAAGTAAACGACGTTAAAATTGCGACTTTGAAATACTTCAAATTGTCACAACACAAAGATAACATTATATGCAATCTTGGAAAAAACAAACATAACCTGAAACCCTAAATCCAAGTGTCCAGAACACCAAACAAAACACGACACCAAAATCCATCATGGGGCCGGCCATGCCGGGAATTTTTCAACTGTTGCCGGCAAAATTTTTGAGTCATGGCCTTGTTTTTCTATGGTGTTCAATATACAAGTAAAGGAGCACTCTGCAATTTTTTAAAAAAAATTAGAGCCTCTGAAAATTTTGACAGAAACTTGGACATTGATTTCGATGTTTCGGAGTTATTTCAGTTTCATAGTTCTATACATCATCTAAACTATTAGTTAAGATTTAGTAGGCTTTGACACCACTGTAAGTCGATGCCACGCACCCCGTGGGTTCGCGGGGAGGCAAAATACGTAGAAAACGATTTTTACGTGCTTCGCAACACCGACTAAACTCCAGGATTGATACTTAAACCTTAACTAACTATACTAATAGGAGGTTTAGCAACTCGGTGAGAGTTTTATACCTTCGTGAATAAGTGTCACGACCCGAAATATTAGCTCGTGACCGGCACTTGAATCACGCTACGTCTAAAGGCGTAACGTAATTCAAGTAAGCCGAAACCCTGAAATCTAAACCTTTTTAACAAAATAAAAGAGGTGAAGTTTTGAAAATAAGGTATAATGAAATCAAAAGTTTTCCAAAATGCATACACAATGGGACATAAAAATGCAAGTGGGTGTTACTAGTTGAAAACATGTTTCGACTTTTAAAAATTTGGGCAGCACCTCCTTTGTATTTTTTTGATCCAAAACCATAATACATGATAATATAAAGGCATCCCCAAGCGGGAGCTAGCTCTTCGCCAATCGGCGAATCCACGACCACTCAAAGTATAAATATAAGTATACGACGCCCAACGGCGAAGTTCACTACAAAAGATAAAGAAATAAGAAAGACATCAAAACCACAAGTAGCGGAAAACCCCTCGCTCTAAGTCTCGCAACCACAAGTCTCACTAAGTCTCATTACTTATACAAATACTAGTTTGATTGATGGAGTTGACTACATACAATATGAGTAATAAATACAAGAGGGGTATGATCCGACATGTACCACCTACCAAAGCAATCGCCCGAAAGAAACCGTGTGCCAGCAATGCCGCTACTAATCCAAGCGGTCAACCTGCAAGAACTGTAGCACAACGGGGGTGAGTTGCCAACTCGTGAGTAGAAAAACATCAACAAGTAGAAATCGAATAAACAACGACTCCTAGGTCAACTGTATCATAAAGAGAATACTATGATATCTAGGGTGACCGTATCTGCATATGTGCTAACAACATAAATAAACGCCTAGCAGCAGGTGTATATCATCCAACCATAAAATCAAAGTATGTATGCATGTGGATCTCGTCCACGTGTCAACCAATGACACAACAACATCATGCATGAAAATATCATAAAAGCATACGCATGAATGTATGAGGATATAAATCAACGTGTGTCCCTCGCGACACATCAAAATCATCGAACCTGAATGTCCAGCATCGACACTCAAAACATCATGTGTTGGATATATGTATGCCCTAGAGGCCATTATATGATAGTGATGTATCTGTACATGTATATATATATTCAGTGTACATTCTTGCTCGACATGATAGTATGTTATCTGGTTCTTCTTTATCTGACATGTTGATTTGATCATGCTTTTATTCATTCATACATGCTGATAAAGCCCTGAGGATATCGGCTTGACTACTGTGATTATGATGGAGATCATACTAGTGGGACATCTGTAGTTTATAAGAATATCCTGAAATGTCCCTAGTCGTAGGTATATCGAGACGGGGCATTGATATACCAGAGTAGACTAGCGTATATGATACTAGACCCATACGATGGGCGATGAATGTTCCCACATTCATCAATGTTTGACATCGAGATCGTATACGGGTGCTCAGTGGTGACTGGGTACACTGGACGGACTCACCGAGAACTCCTATATGGAATTACATCTATCGTCGGATAGCAGTTCTCAGGTGACACTGTGCAGGTTAGTCTGTAGACCCGAGATCGTCAAAGAGTCTTGTGTGCTCTCCCACTGTACTTTGATTACCACCCTACCACGGCTCTACTGAGTCGTGCAAACAGGTGGCCGTTGGGTGTAGTCCCGAGACACACGAAGGCGATGAGCGATAAGAGGGGTTTCATCTCTCCCGGTATTGGGAGTTGATGCTGTGCTGTGCTCAACTGGTTATATCAGTAAGTCCCTGGCCAGGACTGCTGAGATTTACTGATAAGTGTTATCAGTAGTTTCTCGATCTGTTATAGACCATTCACTGGCACGACTTATTGAGTTATTGGGGTCGACGTTACCATCCCTAGGCTCGATATGCAGCATATCTGACGAAGAGACCGGACTGTACGGTAGTGTTGCCGGTTGGCTCGACGGGAGTTGTAGCAGGTTCGCTTGTTTTTCTTCTGATCGCTCAATACCCGGGTGGCCGTTACGTTTAGCTGACCGCTTGCGGCTTGGGGGTGCTTGATATGATCATCACCCACTGCCGGCGTATTGACGAGTCTTAGAGTCCCACAAAGGAGTTACCTAGTCCAGGCGAAACGTTGTGGTGCGCGTATGCGATATGCGCATGGACCCGGTTAAAATGCGCGTATAAGATACCGTATATTAATCGGGCGGCTTGCTTTTGGTAGGGTCGTATGTGATATGGCCGGATTGATAAATCAAGTGTTGATTTATCATTTAACCATTATTTTCTCACTAGAAATCCTTTCTTGTATTTTTTGGATGTATGCATGCATGTATGCATTCATTCTTGTTCATGCACATTTGGATGTGCATGCACACATACATGCATACATCATCCTTCATGGTTGTATATACATATAAAATGGTGGCAATATAAGACTCACACCATGGTTTTATATATGGATTATTATTACATTTGTATTTGTTTTAAAAACAAAAGAAAAGATAAAGATTAATACATGGTTTCTACACTCTTCTTCAACTAACCATGCTCACCTACTTATTAACCATGGGTTAATCTTTCTTTTGTGTTTTAAACTCAAATACAATAATATCTTTATCATTTAACCATGGTTTGAGATGAGAAGTGAAAAATATATATACATATATTTTCTATTTTTTCATTAGAGATTATCTTTTCTCTTGTTCTAAAAAAAAAGGCCATCATCTTCTTCCTCCTTCTTCTTTTTGCTCTCTAGATTTTTCTAGTGAGCAAATTACTCACCAAGTTAGGATTTTGAAGTGAGAAAAGCCACCACAACATCATTCTATACAAGTCTTGCCCACTTGTTTAGAGTGTTAGCTTCATTTCTTTCTCTTGATCAAGTGAAGTTTCAAGCTTGGACAAAGCGGACTCCGGGTGGATCATCGTGGACCTAGAGGAGTTCAAGCGGACCTTTTCCATACCCCAAGTAGCCGAGGAGTCTAGCGTAGGGAGCTACAAAGGTTGTACTCTCAAAACCCTAGCTTTACCTACTTGTGATGATGTGTTGTTATGAAACCCTAATTTTTCTAGGAATGATTCTTTGTATGCTTACTTAGCACCCAAAAAATTTAATCTTTGGTACATGTGATGCTTCCAAACCCTTCATGAGGTGCTAGGTAAACCTAACATTGGTATCAGAGCCGACCTAGAACATTAGGCGACACTTTAGCGAAGTAAAAACTCCAATTGAACCGAAATACGGTTTTTTGGGACACTCTCTGGACAATTTTTCAAATCTGTTATTTTCCAGAATTAAAAATATGTAATAAATTCAGCAGGTAAATCTAAGAAACACTGTAAAAAATGATGCAGTGAAAAGTACTTTCCGCCACGGAAACGCGGCCAAAGCTTGCTTGGGCCGCGGTTCCGCAGCCGTACAGATGAGTCAATGCATGGTTTTTGGACAGCAATACTTATAACTGCTTTTTGATATTTTTGGGTATTTTTAATCTGGTCTAATTATTATTTGTTCTGGAGATTGTTTTGAGTTCAATAATTCGATCGGAATTTTAACTTCATGTTTTTTCCGGATAATTAGAAAGTATTGAATTGTTCGAACGAGTGTCGTTTGCTCACTTTTCACGGGGTTTAAATCTTTCGGAAATATGTGCAAGTTTTGTGGTGGACCCTCTAGAAGACAACAAACCTTAACTCGATTATGTGACCGTCTTGAACTACCTTTTGAACCTTAGGGTTTGGGGCAGTACGGCGTGCCACATGTGAGGCGTTGGCTTGACCCTTCTACGGCTGGACCGCTACTACTGTGACACACTCCGGATTTTTTGAACTCTGCTCAAGTGTTGAGCTTTAGGGAATTTTGGGTATTTGATCATTCGTTCGAAAACTTTAATACTGTCTATTTATCTGGAATGTGATGCAATGTGTGGAATTCATATAGCTAGACATGAAATACGAAGTATGTGATATTTCGCATTTACGATGTCTAAAGAGAATGTGGATTCCAGATATTGCAGTTTTACACTTTCTTTTCTGTGACCGTAAGTGTAGTATGTCGATATCGCCGGTTTCGTTGCTATACATCAACGACAATCGGGGTACACATACTTACTTACATTGATGATATATGATATTATGTGTTGCTGTGATATGATGTGCAGGATTGTCGCGATTGAATAGCCGGGTTTATTTTATGTGAGATGGGAGTTTTATTTTTCATTCATGTAAAATTCAAATGTAATGTAATATTCTTTTATTTTGGGCACTTCCGGGTTGAGGTTGCCGCCACCAGTGTTGTATATTATTTACTTTTCCGCATTAGGATAGACCCAAGGAGGGGAGCACAAGTGACCGGGTTCTGGGGTTCAGTGGGAGGCCATCTCTAGGAGTCGAGACCGGGTCTCTTAAACTCAAGGATTGGTAAGATCGCTTGCTGCTCTCGTAGGGGTCTAGGGGTGTGGGCTTGGCTATTCATCGTGACTGTGGAATCCGTATTTTCTATTGTTGGCTAAATACTAAATACGGCCATCCTAGTATATCCCACATTATATATATGTTTCTGCTGCCTGTGTTCTGTGATATCTGAGACGAATGATATATTATATATGAGATATATAGTAGACGTTGCTTATGTTTTACACCCGCGCTAGTCCCGTCCCGATATGCCGTTAGTTAAGTAACCTAACGGTGCATAACGGAACATTGCGGCGAATATGGATGGTATAAGCGTACGTGTTATTTTCGTTTCTTTTCTGTGATTGGCTTAAGAACTTAAATGATGGGACTACATTAATATGATTAATGTAAAGAAAATAAACCTAAAAAGATGTTGTAGAATCGGATTTGAAAACCACTCGGCTCTTTATGAAAAAGCTACATTTCAAAACTGCGGAGCTTAAGCCACTCCTTTTGAAAACCTTTTGATTCTACAACGATATCAAGTTCAAAGCGTTAAAGATTTTCTTAAAAATCATCCGCAGCCCTCCGTCATTTTAGGAAGTAGAGTACTTAGTATTCGTGCTATGTTTGTTGACTTTAGTTAAGGCGTAGTGTACGGTAGCTAAGTGATGTCTTCCTATACTGCATATGATGCAGTGTAATTAGGACATTCATACGACTTTGTTGACCATAGTTAAGGGTCATATGGGTGGGTCTAATTAATCAAGAAAAGACGGGTAGAACTTGACTGGTACTTATGATTTGTTGACCTTAGTTAAGGTCATAAGTACTACGGGTAAAAACCACATCGGGAATTTCAAGTGTTGAGATTTGCAATGAGATTGCATACCTTCCATATGATGGTTGGATCCCGATCCCACTGTGGGCAATAGTTGCTCCCAGGAGAGTTTTGCAGTTTACAATTAGCTAACTCATTAGGTGTCTAGAAAGGTGTCAACGGGGCTATGCCTCTGGGAAAACAAAGTTTACTTTAATTAGGTCCGTACGAAAGCACGGGGAACCTCCCTCAAGTAACGACACTGGCCTGGCTGAACGATTAGCGAAGTTGTAGACTGTAATTAATCCTGGCTAGTTTTTCTTTTTAAGGTTTGAAAGAAAAACTCGATTAAAGCAGTGGGAAACATCGATTAGACAAGATAATAACCAATCTGATCTATGCAAGAGCTTTCGCTGAGTGTATTCTTTTCTCTCTCTTAATGGCAGATACCCATGACTGGACTCAAGCTTCTACTAGATAAAAACAAACTGAATGGGACCAATTATAAAGACTGGATGAGGAATCTGAAAATAGCCTTGACTTATGATAAAGTATCATATGTCCTCACGGCTTCAGCCCCGCCCGTCCCAGGTCCAAAATCCTCAGTTGCGGACATTGAAGTCCGCAAGACATGGGACGCTGACTGTGCCACGGCCAAATGCCTCGCGCTTGCATCGATGGATAACACACATCAAAAGCAGCACGAGAATATGGACATTCAAACCATATTGCTCCATACAAAGGAGTTGTATGGAGAGCAATCCCGTGTATTACGATACGAAGCATCAAAGAAATTGTTTCAGATGCGAATGGCCCCTGGCACACCAGTAGGAGACCATGTTCTGAAGATGATAGCTCTTATAGAAGAGCTTGAGGACCTTGGATGGACGATGGACAATGAACAATATACGGATATTATTTTGCAGTCCCTCCCCTCCACCTTTGCTCAATTCATAGTGAACTTCAACATGCATAACATGGAGAAGGAACTACCTGAACTCCTTAATATGTTAAGGAGTGCAAAGAGCACTATGAAATCAGTAAACACTCCCGTTATGACTGTTGGACAGTCTTCCTCTTCTCGCCCAAAAGCTAAGGCCAAGGGAAAGAAAAAGAAGAAGCCCACCAATCCTAAGGGTGGAGTTAAAAAGGTGAAGGGAAAGGAAAAGTCCAAAGCTGGAGACTCGGGGAAAGGGGAATGTTTTCATTGCCACAAGACAGGACATTGGAAGTGCAACTGCACGGAGTACTTAAATCTCAAGAAGAAGCATGGGGATGCTTCTGCTTCAGGTGCGTTTGTAACAGAAAACTGTTTTTCAATAAACTCTGCTTCCTAGATATTGGATACTGGTTCAGGTTCTCACATTTGCAATTCTATACAGGGGCTGAGAAATAGCAAGGTTTTGAAGACAGGTGACCATACTCTCCGCGTTGGAAATGGTTCCAATGTACATACAGTCGCAGTGGGAGGTATCACTTGGGGTTGCCATCTGGGTGTATATTGGTTTTGAACCATGTTATTTTGTACCAAGTATGCTTTGTAATATAATATCCGTTTCTTTGTTAGACAATGAAGGATATAATTTTGTATTGCAGAACAATGTTATGAACATTCACCTGAATCAAATGTTGGTTGGGTATGGTACGCTTAATAACGGGATATATGTCCTAAATCAACACACGGTTTTCAGTATACAACACACTAATAAAAGAAAACTTTCAGAATTAAATGAAGCTTTTCTTTGGCACTGTAGACTTGGTCATATTAACGAAATAAGACTAAACAAGTTACACAAAGATGGATATTTAAACCCTTTTGAATATAAATCTTATGCGACTTGCCAGTCTTGTATCAAGGGTAAAATGACCAAAACTCCGTTTACCGGACACGGAGAAAGAGCTACTGAGCTCCTAGGCCTCATACATAGTGATGTATGTGGGCCAATGTCTACACAGGCTAGAGGCGGTTTTTCATACTTCATTACGTTCACTGACGATTTCTTAAGATTTGGTCATGTATTTTTATTAAAGCACAAGTTCGAAGCTTTCGAGAAATTCATTGAATATAAACAAGAAGTAGAAAAACAAACCGGCTTGAGTATCAAGATGCTTCGATCAGATCGAGGTGGAGTGTATCTCAGTACAGAATTTGCAAACTTTCTAAAAGAGAATGGGATTCTCTCTCAGCTCACTCCTCCTTACACACCACAGCACAACGGTGTGTCAGAACGACGGAATCGGACCCTATTAGATATGGTCCGTTCCATGATGAGTGATGCTGAGTTACCCGTCTCATTTTGGGGGCATGCATTGGAGACTGCAGCGTTTCTACTGAACAGGGTTCCAACCAAAGCCGTGTCTACCACGCCATATGAGATATGGCATGGGAAGAGACCATCTCTTAAAAGAATTAAGATTTGGGGTTGCCCGGCCTATGTTAAAAAGCAAAATCCGGACAAACTCGAGACACGGTCAGTCATGTGTAATTTTGTGGGGTATCCAAAGAATTCTTATGGATATCTATTCTACCACAAAGAGGAACAAAAAGTGTTTGTTTCTCAGTATGCCACATTCTTGGAAAAAGAGTTTTTCACAGATAAAGATGATGGCAAGGTGGTGGATCTAGAAGAGGTTCTAGAGACACAAACTACAAATGACGACTTGGTTGAACTGGCTGTTGCAATAGAAACTGAGGAACCTCGGCCACTCCGTAGGTCTGGTAGGACTTCTCGCCCACCGGAGAGGTACTACGGTTTCCTCATTGATGGTGACGGAGAAGATTGCATCATGGATGATGATGATCCTACCAGTTTCCAGCAAGCTATCACGAGTGGAGACTCTGTGAAGTGGTTGGATGCCATGAGATCCGAAATGGAGTCTATGTACACCAACAAAGTATGGACTTTGGACGTTGTACCCCCTGGGGTAAAGCCTATGGGGTGCAAATGGATCTTTAAAAGAAAGATTGGTGTAGATGGGCAGGTGGAGACCTATAAGGCAAGACTTGTGGCGAAGGGTTTTCGTCAAAGACCAGGTTTGGACTATGACGAGACTTTTTCTCCCGTAGCCATGCTTAAATCCATTCGGATCCTACTTGCTATTGCTGCTCACTATGACTATGAAATCTGGCAGATGGACGTTAAAACAGCATTTCTAAATGGAAATTTAGAAGAATGCGTTTATATGGATCAGCCAGAGGGCTTCATTGACAGTGGGAGCAGCGGGAAAGCATGTAAATTGCTTAAATCCATATATGGGTTAAAGCAGGTATCACGGAGTTGGAACATCTGTTTCGATGATGTCATCAAAGAGTTTGATTTCATAAAAAATCTAGATGAACCTTGTGTTTATAAGAAGGCTGTAGGGAGAGCTGTCACATTCCTCGTATTGTACGTGGACGACATTCTTCTGATAGGAAATGATATTCCTATGCTACAGTCGGTCAAATCTTTCTTATCACTAAGGTTCTTCATGAAGGACCTGGGTGATGCCACATACATTCTGGGCATAAGGATCTATAGGGATAGATCCAAAAGGTTATTGGGATAGTCCCAAACCAGGTACATCAACACTATCCTAAAAAGGTTTAGTATGGAAGACTCCAAGCGGGGTGCCTTACCCGCTTGCCATGGGGTCACTCTCTCCAAGGACTCTTGCCCAAAGACCGATGAAGAGAGAGCTCGCATGAGCGTTATACCCTATGCTTCGGCAGTAGGATCTATAATGTATGCGATGTTATGTACACGCCCAGATGTAGCTTATGCACTTAGTGTTGTAAGCAGGTATCATGCCAACCCTGGGGAGAATCACTGGACAGCTGTGAAGAACATTCTTAAGTACTTACGAAGGACTAAAGAATTGTTCTTGGTGTATGGTAATGGAGATCTCCAAATGGAGGACTTTACCGATTCGAGCTTCCAGAGCGATAAGGACGACAGCAAATCTATCTTTGGGTTTGTATTTACCCTCAATGGAGGGGCGGTAAGTTGGAAGAGTTCCAAACAGGATACCGTTGCAGACTCTACGATGGAGGCTGAGTACATTGCTGCAAATGATGCCGCCAAGGAAGCCGTCTGGATGAAGAAGTTCGTCTCGGAGCTAGGAGTAGTTCCAACCATTATTGATCCAATACCATTGTATTGTGATAATAATGGGGCTATGGCATTAGCCAAGGAGCCCAGGTCCCATCAGCGGTCCAGACACATCATGAGGCGCTTTCATTTGAACCTGGAGATTGTAGATCGCCGCGAGATTGAGATTAGGAGAGTAGACACAAAGAATAACGCCGCAGATCCATTCACCAAGGCCCTCCCTCAGCCGCAGCATGAGCGACTTTTTGAGATGTTGGGTATGAGATACGCCAATAACTGGCCTTAGTGCAAGTGGGAGATTGTTGGATATATGTATGCCCTAGAGGCCATTATATGATATTGGATGTATCTGTACATGTATATATATATTCAGTGTACATTCTTGCTCGACATGATAGTATGCTATCTGGTTCTTCTTTATCTGACATGTTGATTTCATCATGCTTTTATTCATTCATACATGCTGATAAAGCCCTGAGGATATCGGCTTGACTACTGTGATTATGATGGAGATCATACTAGTGGGACATCTGTAGTTTATAAGCATATCCTAAAATGTCCGTAGTCGTAGGTATATCGAGACGGGGCATTGATATACCAGAGTAGACTAGCGTATATGATACTAGACCCATACGATGGGCGATGAATGTTCCCACATTCATCGATGTTTGACATCGAGATCGTATACGGGTGCTCAGTGGTGACTGGGTACACTGGACGGACTCACCGAGAACTCCTATATGGAATTATATCTATCGCCGGATAGCAGTTCTCAGGTGACACTGGTGCAGGTTAGTCTGTAGACCCGAGATCGTCAAAGAGTCTTGTGTGCTCTCCCACTGTACTTTGATTACCACCCTACCACGGCTCTACTGAGTCGTGCAAACAGGTGGCCGTTGGGTACAGTCCCGAGACACACGAAGGCGATGAGCGATAAGAGGGGTTTCGTCTCTCCCGGTATTGGGAGTTGATGCTGTGCTGTGCTCGACTGGTTATATCAGTAAGTCCCTGGTCAGGGCTGCTGAGATTTACTGATAAGTGTTATCAGTAGTTTCTCGATCTGTTATAGACCATTCACTGGCACGACTTATTGAGTTATTGGGGTCGACGTTACCATCCCTAGGCTCGATATGCAGCATATCTGACGAAGAGACCGGACTGTACGGTAGTGTTGTCGGTTGGATCGACGGGAGTTGTAGCAGGTTCGCTTGTTTTTCTTCTGATCGCTCAATACCCGGGTGGCCGTTACGTTTAGCTGACCGCTTGCGGCTTGGGGGTGCTTGATATGATCATCACCCACTGCCGGCGTATTGACGAGTCTTAGAGTCCCACAAAGGAGTTACCTAGTCCAGGCGAAACGTTGTGGTGCGCGTATGCGATATGCGCATGGACCCGGTTAAAATGCGCGTATAAGATACCGTATATTAATCGGGCGGCTTGCTTTTGGTAGGGTCGTATGTGATATGGCCGGATTGATAAATCAAGTGTTGATTTATCATTTAACCATTATTTTCTCACTAGAAATCCTTTCTTGTATTTTTTGGATGTATGCATGCATGTATGCATTCATTCTTGTTCATGCACATTTGGATGTACATGCACACATACATACATACATCATCCTTCATGGTTGTATATACATAGAAATTGGTGGCAATATAAGACTCACACTATGGTTTTATATATGGATTATTATTACATTTGTATTTGTTTTAAAAACAAAAGAAAAGATAAAGATTAATACATGGTTTCTACACTCTTCTTCAACTAACCATGCTCACCTACTTATTAACCATGGGTTAATCTTTCTTTTGTGTTTTAAACTCAAATACAATAATATCTTTATCACTTAACCATGGTTTGAGATGAGAAGTGGAAAATATATATACATATATTTTCTATTTTTTCATTAGAGATTATCTTTTCTCTTGTTCTAAAAAAAAGTCCATCATCTTTTTCCTCCTTTTTGCTCTCTAGATTTTTCTAGTGAGCAAATTACTCACCAAGTTAGGATTTTGAAGTGAGAAAAGCCACCACAACATCATTCTACACAAGTCTTGCCCACATGTTTAGAGTGTTAGCTTCATTTCTTTCTCTTGATCAAGTGAAGTTGCAAGCTTGGACAAAGCGGACTCCTGGTGGATCATCGTAGACCTAGAGGAGTTCAAGCGGACCTTTTCCAAACCCCAAGTAGCCAAGGAGTCTAGCGTAGGGAGCTACAAAGGTTGTACTCTCAAAACCCTAGCTTTACCTACTTGTGATGATGTGTTGTTATGAAACCCTAATTTTTCTAGGAATGATTCTTTGTATGCTTACTTAGCATCCAAAAAATTTAATCTTTGGTACATGTGATGCTTCCAAACCCTTCATGAGGTGCTAGGTAAACCTAACATCATGAAACCCTTGTCCAGCATCGACACGTAAATCCCCATATCTCAGGTGCCGCATCCTCAGATCAGCCCTCATATATATCTCGTCTCAGGCGCCGCCTACTCTGGTCGGCCTTCATATCCATCTCATGACTCCGGTCGGTATCCTCCCGATAACCGGCGGGTGCAAATACTATCACCGGTGGGTAGTGCTCCCCTGCCAGTCTCACCATCTAACAATACGAGTCTTCTTGCTCTGGGGTACCTCACCGGGTCCACCATGTACCCGCAGACGGTGCCTACCGCTCCTCGAATCGGGTTTCACATGCTACTCTCAGAACCGAGAAAACACATGGTGGACTCACTGAAATATCATATCAAGAGAAACCGGGTTTTTAAAACAATACATACTTTCATTTGAAATAACCACGGTTCTCAAATTCAGAAATCTCATGAAAACAGCATATCTCAATGCGTCAAATCATAAAGCATGATGTATGCGACATATAACAGAAATGTAAGCATATTCGTATATCATGCAGCATGGAACAGTAATCTGCACATATCTAGGGAAAACCGCTCTTTTAAATGAATTCGGTTTTAAAATATATCATACGGCTCCCAATTCTCCAAAGTCAAATGCAACATCATACAAAGATGCATATGTAACTATAGCAGGTAAATCATGCATGGAGTCATATCATGATGCAGTAATCCTGCTGTGTAGTGACATGGCATTATCGATGATGAAGAGTGTGAGCCGGCCAATCTGTGTAAGTGTAACATATGCATCATCGATAATGGTGTAGGTGTACTAGCACAGGTATATGTAATGCAATGAGAGTGACATGAGCGTAGTATAAAGTAAATCGTATGCGAATGCTGACAGGTATATGATCTAATATGACCGAGTCGGGGAATCTATCAATCGGCATCCAGTCTCACAACATCCTGTACGGTATAATCCATCGTACGGCATCCTCTAGTCAAGGGTATGGATCTGTCATCATAAAACTCATCACGTATGGTAACCCATCGTACGACGGCATTAAACCATCGGGGATCCTATCATCCTATATGACAATGAGGGGTACGGATCTAACGTCTTGTACGGTATATCACTCAAGATTCACAACATATATATACATATATATACCTATATCCCAGGCCACATCCATAACAATCTCATATCTGGGGACCGGCAAGGTATCAATCATCTCAATCGACTCGCATCTGTATACCAACATATCATCATATCACATCGTATTCTTTCATCGCACTAATACCTCACATCAAGTCAATTCTACATATACAATCTACCCTATACGTCAATGTCAAGTTACTTTAAAACTCATAGTTATTCTAGTGCAACTATATATCTATAAGTCGTGATTCACATTCACTTTTCATATCCCTAAAGCTTTCTTCCCAAATCTCAATATACATATTCGATCATTCACATCATCTCTAACTATCTTTTTAACCATATCCATAGTTTTCTAATCTAGGTTTCCTTAACCATGTTCAATGAATCGGTTTCCGTCAAAAACTTGCGGGGGTGCTATACGCCATCCACCCGACTTACCCCGTAGATATAGATCTACTCACCTTGATCCTTGCTTTCCGAAGTCGATGATGCTATGCTCCGTCGCCTCGGAATCCACATGAAGGTACCTACAATATCAACACATATCGCAATCACAATTAAAATCGAATCCGGAAAACCAATACGGCATACGGTTCGCTCATAGGTTAAAACCTATAACCTCGCATGCAAAACACAGCCAAATAACCCTCGTCGTTGATGTTCAAACGCCACACGATGGAATTCAAATCAAATCCAAAAACCAAAGTTTCAGAATCGCAAAACATGAAAACAGCAACATAGGAAAACCACTTCCAGATTTCACCCTAGGCCAAACTAGAACATTTTGCACATTGGGTTGCTCTAGATATCAGAAAAGACTACTGACCAAAAATCACACGAATCACCCACCACTTGGCTGCAAATTGCGGCCAAATATAATAAATCTACGGCCAGGAATTCTTATTTGGGGCTTAGGTTTCTAGGGTTGCTTCATGGTTTCTTGCACGTCTCATGGTCATGGGAACTTATTTTATAAGGGTCTCGGGTCATCCCAGATTCCCAGATACACTCATAAATCCACAAAAACCCGATATCGGCGATTCTAAAGTTCGTATTCTCTAATTTTGGGCAAGGAATCCATACTAGGGTCTTATACACAGCCACAAGGTATCATCCAATCCACACAAACACTCAAACCCTTCTCTTGAATTTTCTATGTTCACAAACCCATTCGTAAATAAATTCTAAACTAAACTAGAATGCTAAGAAAACTTGAAACTAAGCTAAGTGAAGGAATTATACCTCATTTGGGCAACTCAAGAAAAACCCTAGCTTTCCAATGTCATCAAAATCCAACTTTTCTTGGTCCATTTTGTAGAGGATGAAGAGGGGATCATTTTTAATGAAAGGGGTTTAGGGTTTGGATGAATATTTGGAGATGATATTTGGGGATTTATGTGGAGGGAGATGAGGAGGAAGAAGATGAGAAAACAAATGGGATAAGGAAAATGGGGATGCCCTCTCTCTCTCCCCTTCTCTTATTCTCACCCTCACACTCATATCTTACTCTCTCTCTCCAATCATTCTTTCTTTAACCTTTTCTCTTTTCTTTTAAAACCAAACCATATAATACCCCAAAACAACACATTATAACAACATGTAACCAAAATGCAACATGCCATGGTGCACTAGCCACGAAAAACTGTAGAAACACATATTTGGCTTAATCGCGATTAGCAGTGCACTAATCGGGTTTTCATTTAAACTGCATATAATTGATTTTAAAAATGCCAAATCCTTGTCACGACCCGAAGGTACGGAACGTGACCGGCACTTAAATTACGAATGTCTAGAGGCGCAACATAATCTAAGTAAGCCGAAGCCCAGAAATCTAAACCATTTAAAAGAAGAAGTGTAGGAAAACAAGTTTAAAAGCAACATCAAATTTCTCAAAAATTTCAGCAGAGTCTCCTTTGTAAAAACTGGCCCCAAACGGGTACAAACAGAAATATATACATAAGCAATAATAAAAGGCATCCCCAAGCGGGAGCTAGCTCTTCGCCAATTGGCGGTCACAACCACGCAAGCAATATAATATACAACGCCGAAGGGCGAGGATCAAAACTCAAAGAAAACCATCAAAACCACCAGAAAACCATAATAATACAAGCGCGACTCTAAGGTCGAAAGAATAAACAGCTGGTCTTCTAAAACTATTAAATAATACGGGTCTAGTTGATGGAGCTTACTAGATACAACTGAAATGAATAAAAGTATAACGGCGGTCACGATACAAGTGAACCAACCTACCAAGCAATCACCCTGAATGAAGTGGTGTGCTAACCAGCTACCAAGGAAACCCGTACATCTGCACCTGTAAGAAAATTTGGCACAACGGGGGTGAGTTGCCAACTCGTGAGTAGAAAACATATGCGAGTAGAAATCGCAAGCACGACGATCTCCTAGGTCATAATAATATACACATATAACACTAGTCATCTAGTAGTGACAGGATAATAATCTATGCATAAGTGCAATACTCAGTGCTCGTGTCAGTGTCACTAAACAGTAATAAGTCATATATCTGATGTATGAATGCATCATGAATGCGGAAATCCACCAGAAAATCTGAAAAATCTGATATAAAGAAATCATCAGTGAAACTTGTATAATAAAACTGAAACATCATCAGTGAAATTGACAGAAAGTCCGTGTCAAGTATCGATACAATATCTCAATATCTCAGTCTCAAAGTCTCAATATCTCGCGCTCCGTCAGTCCGGATCAACCCATATTATCAAATCTCACGACTAAGAAAGTATCCTTCGGATATCCGCCGTGCCAGACATCACCGGTTGGTAGTCTTCCCCTGCCAGGCTCATCATCTACAACTCGAGCTTCTTTCCCCGGGGTACCTTACCGGGCCCACTATGTACCCGAAACGGTTCATCCTACTCCTCGAATCGGGTCTCGAAATCCAACAGCAATCATGAAAACTCATGGTGGATGACACATACATCACGAGAAAACCGCAACTTGCATTTTAAAATGAGAGAGAGAGAGAAGTTATTATAAATTCTTGTGGTTTTCCCCCAAAATCCAGAAATCTCATGGAAATCCGAAATTCGAGAATCAAGAGTAAGTAAACAATGGATATCGGCATAAAGCCCCAGAATAGTACATGAATGCATGAAGTATCTATGTAACGAATGTAATCTCTAAGTTAACACATGAGAGCAATCACATAAATATTATGTGGTAACTAGCCTTTAGCTGATTATATCGATGAGATAAAATTTTCTAAAGTGTACGTGACATGGCAATTACCGATGATGATGTGTGTGAGCCGGCAAATATGTGTACGTGGAACACGCGCATCATCGGTAATGGTGCTAGCGTCCTAACAGATGGAATCATAACAGTTAAGGAACATATGTATAAACAAGCAATATAATGAGAATAACATGAATATAATAGAGAAGGAGTAATAACCGCTATACCGAAGAATATACAATTTTACAATACGAGTCATACCGTTTTGGTGTTTGAAAAAGCACGAATCGTGGTTTTTTTAGAAAAATAGGGGCTACAGTGTTTTTGAAAAAAAATACGACATTTGAAAAATCCATAGTATCCCTCAGGCTGTTTTTAAAATAATGTGCACGATTCGCTAGTTTTGAAAATATGTATGACTCGAGCCTAAACTAATATCCACCTAACAAACTAAGGGACTAAACTAAAGAACTAGTCGATAGGTAAGAAGAATCTCCCTACAGTCCGAGTCGATATCTTTAGTAGTCGGCGATCCAGCCTCAATAGCATCACGTATAAAGTACAACTTCCTCAAGTCAAGTATGCGGATAAATTATCACATATATACCTCGTACGGTAAAATCCATCGTACGGCATCCCAAAATCGGGGTACGGGTCAACTATCAAATATATATAAACCTATACACATTCATACATACACACACACACACACACACACACGCATATACACCAAGTCAAGTTTATGTGTTTGCGTGTGTGTGTGTCTAAATGAAACCTACGAATTCCTTCCAAAGTAATCATCCTTTGGTTAAGTCTTTCTAAATCAATACAATCCAACTTAAGGTCTTCAATAGTACCCTACTCGCCAAGAATCCAAGGTCACGTCCGACTTCCTAAGAATAATACGTAATAACCTTATTCTACATTTGCGGGGGTGTTATACGCCATCCACCCGACTTCCCCCGTAGATATATATCTACTCACCTGATCCTTGCTTACCAAAGTCGATGCTGCCATCCTCTTCTTCATCGTCTGATGTCCACATGAGAGGTACCTATATGCCAACATATATAATATCGTAAACCGAAATCGTGGACAAAACCAAAACAGCACACGAAACGCGCATAGGTTAAAACCTATGACCCGCTCATGCAAAATAACCAAATAACTCTCGACATCGGCGTACAAACGCCGATTGATCGAGAAAAACCCAAACACACCAATCGTGGTTTCACAAATCACTAATTATAATATGAAATAAGTTGTAACTCATAAAAACCTCAAAATAAATCAATTCGATTTATTTCCGAAAACCTAGAACGCCTCAAATAACCGTTCTAATTCGAAACTTGATATTTTAACGAAACTAATGGCCATAATATTCACTAATATCATAACTAAGTCATACAAACCATTATTATAATTTAATCTCATCAATTTTCATTAAATCCAAAATTCTAGTTTGCAAAATTATCCAATTTTAACACTTTTAAAGTAAAAATTCACAAATCATCAATTAAACTAAGTTTTGCATGATCTAAGTTGCTAAAAAACAAATTATAATGTTAATAATTTCATGAAAACCCTAATTATATTTTAATCTCAATTAATTAATCAATTTCTAAAAACCTAATTTGCAACATTAGCATAATTAGCATAATTTTAAACTAACAATTAGCAACTAGTAACTACATTAAGTTTTGCATTCCATTAACATGTTAATTTACTCATCAAAACCATGAGTAATTGATAAAAATCCTCACTTGATCACAAACCCAAATCTTGAATTTTCAAATTAGCAATTATATCCATAATTAAACACCGAAATTCATTAAATCGAAGTAATTAGCCTATAATTAACACTAGGGTTAGGATTATATCTCAATAAACATGAGATCAAACATGCACCCAAGCATCCCAAAGATGCTAACTTTTCTCCAAGATCCAAGCTAGATAGGCCAAAGAATAATGGGTAGAGATTGGATTTGGATTTTGAGGTTTCATTTTGGATTTTTTGTTGAATTTTTTGTGAGATTTTGATGCAAAAATGATATGGGAAAAATGGGGGCTGCCCATCATGAAGGCTCGACCAAGATGGGAGATAAAAAGAGAGAGAAAGAAATGAATGTAGAATGGTGTAGAAACTTCATCATTTATTGCATCATTTCATTCATTTCTTTAATTATTAAATTTTCTTTTACTAAATAATCCTAGAATTCTCTAGAATTATGGATACAACTCAAGAAGAGAAAAACATGTTACAAACTAAATTCTAATATGTCATGGCTCATTTTTTAAAATTAACCCATTTCTAATTTGTAATTTGCACCAATTTAATGTATAATTAAAGCATATATTATTATTTGAATTTAATTAATTTAGGAAAAATATTTAATTAAACTAACAATTTATAAGTCACTAAATAATATCAATTACTAGAAATTATATAATTAAAATAGGCATATTTAAATCTATATTGAAAAATAATTATAGTTGAGTTTTACGGAAAATACGGTTTATTTTACCGATTATCAGAAAATTCACCTAAAGGATTTTATTTATCTAAATATTTATTTATTTAATGTTTAAAATGTTACAATCCCTTAAATATATTTTTAAATGAATAAATCATTTTAATTTCCAATTATTTCACAATTATTGGTATGTATTTATACCCTTTTTCGAAAACCCCAATTTCGCAAATCGGGCAGTTTTCGGGAAATATATTATTTTAATATTAAATTCCAAAAATAATATTTTATATTTTCTGAAATGTTACAATCTTCCCCTCTTAAATAAATTCGGTCCCCGAATTTAAATTTAAACCCCCAAATACTAGAACATTTCAATAACCAGCTTAAATCAACGGGGCTCCGAAATCACGGAAGATATAGAAATTCCACAGCGAATCAAGTGCTCATGAAAACGAATACAAAACTCAAATCGAACTCCGTCAAGCGTCACGCAAATTTTCGGATTTGCGCGCATATCCTCGGAGTTACAATAGAGATACAAATCTCGAAATCCACTACTGAAATCCAATATGTACTAGTCAAATACTATAATACGTCTATAGTACGCATCTTTTGAAAAAGAATCGTCAAGAACTGAATAAAACACATGCAAAAATATTTTCTGAATCACCGTATGATGCGTAACTCACGACATAAGTGGCGGATGCTCATTGTAAAGTAATAAATATACTTTCATATTGGTTTTGCTAAAATATACGTTCCGCCCTTTTGAAATATCCCAAAAGGTTTTCCTTTTTAGCGTTCAAGTCACTCACGGACACGTAGGAAATAGCGAGACTATAGCTCCTTTTCGAAAACCTCTTGGTAACTTTTAATGCATGCAAAGTACTCAGGTACTGTCGTCAGATCAGTCTTGTTCGGCTACTACACAATATAGTGCCCATCATGAAAACAAGGTGCTCAAAAGTAAAATCAGCCTCAAAAGACGTATCCAACAATCACGTGCGTCTGGTGCGCACGAAAATCAAATCCAAATACAGGTGCCAAAATATGCACAAAAGCAAAACTAAATGCAACAGGTGTGCACGAAAGCTTCTGTCCAGTGCAACGGGTGTGCACGACAATATCATCTAGTGCATCTATAGTGCACGAAAATCTCAATCCAGTGCAACTAACATACACGAACGAGAATCCCAATTTAGTGCATCCGGTGTGCACAAAACCCACATCTCATATCATGCGCCCAACATGCGCGAAAATCCAAATCAAGTGCATCCGTCATGCACAAACGAAATCCAAATCAAGTGCATCCGACATGCACGGATAAAATCTAAATCAAGGGCATCCAACATGCACGAGTAAAACCTCACTCAAGTGCATCTGATGTGCACAAAATCCAATATCAAGTGCCTAATATGCGCAAAAAAATTCCAACCCAAGCGCGTCAGTCCATGAAAAGTATTTAGTGCAGTAACATGCATGAAAACGAACATCAAGTGCAAACGCGCACAAAACACAAATCTGGTAACACAAATGCTCAAATACATAAATCGGGTGCAACCAATGTACGGAGTAAAGTCTAGTGCAACCAATGCGCGAAATACCCACCTGGTGCAGCAAACACATGAAATGCGAATCAAATGCAACAACCGCACGAAATACGAATTTGGTGCAACAAATGCACAAAATACAAATGCGGTGCAACCAATGCACGGCGTATAAATCTAGTGCAATGAATGCACGAAATACAAATCTGGTGCAACAAATGCACAAAATACAAATCCGATGCATACAGTGCACGAAATACAAATATAGTGCATCTAGTGCACGAAATACAAATATAGTGCATCTAGTGCACGAAATACAAATCTAGTGCAGCAAAGGCACGGAAACTCATCAATCACTCAAATGCGTATAAAAGCCATGCCGAGTGTACCCAGGTGTACAAAATCATAAAACGTGTGCAACTATGCACACAAAATCCGTATCACTGCACTGCAAGCACATGTGAGCTATACCGAGTGCAAAAATCAAATCAAGGGCGTACCACATGCATAGAATCAAATCAACAGTATGAAATCCACGAAATCATAAACACGTGCTACCAAGGCACAAAATCGACATCAGGTGCAATAGGTAAGCACAAATCTCAAATCAACACAACGGTATATAAAATATATATCAAGTGCAATAACTATGCGCAAAATGTAAATACCCAGTAGGTGCAGCCATGGTGCACGAAATCAATATCATGAAACCCCATCATCAAAACTCAAATCCAAGCGATATAAGCGTGATACTCGGATCACAAACGCAAATCGCAACAAATGACATTGAGGTACACCTCCTACAATGTCGAAAAATATCGGTGCGCCCAAAACTGGCAGAGCAAGAACATCCGCTTGCCTCCTGCTCACGGTCTGGCATCCTCTGTCTCTGGGTCCTCATTTTCCCTTCAGATTACCAATCTCGCAATCCATCGGCTCATCGTCCCGGTCAGGTGTGCTAACGAGAACGATTCCGCTCTGGCATTCCTCTGGTCATTTCTCGACCGATTATCATGACCACTCGTAAAGCAACACGTCACTGGCGTCGGCCTCTGGCCCTCTGAATACACGTGACAGAACTGATCCTGAGTGCAAATCTCATCGCAGCTGTGTCCTGGAAGGAACCTGCTCAGGGTCTCTTTCGATCTCGCCTATACCGAACTATACGGAGGTTGGTACTCTTGCATAATCTTTTCTCGTTTTCTGGACATCTGTATTTTCAGCACAGCATTTCCTCGGGAACTGGCCTTATCCCAATGCTTCTGTACACATATCAAGTCTCTAATCTCAACGGGGAGTAATAACAACTCGTCAGCATCTCGCATGAACCTCTCGTTCCACTCGTCTTTATCATCGCCCACTTCGACGTCATGTCATGCTATCTGTGTACTACTATGTTCTCGGCTACAGTCAATCTGGAGTCTCTCACATGGACTCGAAATCACGAACTCGGTATCTTCATCACTCTGTAGAAGATCTCTAGCCAAACACGTCCTCGGGAACTCGTCCCAACCATCGGAGGAATACTCTGTACTCGTCCGTTCTCGATCAACTCACAACGCATCTAGGTGAGATCCGCTATCTAAAGCCGGTCAACTTGCTGATCTCTTATCACATGATATCCGAACGACCTCCAACTTTTCGATTGATTCATCAAAGTCCCATAATTCCCCGAAAGTTCAACACCAGAGCACAGTTTAATAATATCCAGTACACGCCACAGTACCTATGGACCATCCGTAGATAAGCAAACGCCTCACTGATGGTATCGCTGAACTGCTGCAAACCCTAAGGTTCAGAAGCGGTTACATGGTCATTATGTCGATTTAGGGTTTCATTCTTCTAGAGGGTCCACAGAATTACTTGCATGTTCCTTCGAATACTTTAAACTTGGAAAAATGGGTTTCTGACATTCGTTCGAACTTTTTAACTTCGCTTAGACCAGACGTGAAAACCCTTCGTCCGCACGCTAAACAATGCCTCAATCCTCCAGGAAAGACGATATATCAACGGTCATCTCTGGATCGGTCTACTCTAGATCTGAGTAAGACTCTCCACACTGGAAATCTTCAACTCAACTGGGCCTGCGTCGGCGCATCAATCTAACGGATCACCTTTGTCTCTCAACTCGGGATAGACTATGTAAGTCCACGTTGCTCACCTCGGTTCTTACGGGGAGGCGAAAACGGCGAAAAACAATTTTTGGCGCAAAGGCAACATGGACTAAAGAAGGATCTTTGCTAAACTAGAAACTAGCAAACTACTTGAGGTGCTATCTACTATGCCATAGAGATTATACCTCACGATACCGGTCCTTCGGGTCTTCATTCCGCTGTCCTACTCGTCCGTCCATGCTCCGAGGATCGATCCGGATCTTGGTCACCTCCGCGGCCTCCTTGAGTCGAAGACGATCCACCCGAGAGTTGTACACCGAGCTCCACCTCGAGCCGAGGCAACTAGGGCAACAAGATCGCTAGTCTTGATGTCCTAGGTTGTGTAGAAGAGGTTGATGGAAGTGTTTGTCTATGTGGATTCTTTTTTTCTCAACACATGAGATCAAAAGATTTTTTCAAGAGGAGGAAGATGAAGGAGAACTTGCAACCATGGAGCTCTTTTCTTTTTCTTCTCACAAGAGAGAGAATGAGAAAAAAGAGAAATGAAATTATCAAGTAAAGAAAATGAACCATGGTTGCAATAATACATAAACATCATCATTACCAACCCTTTCATGATAAAGTTGATGGCTACTAATTGAATTGACCATTTTCATAATCCAAAAATAAAAAGAAATCCAAAGAAAACTCTAGACCTCTCATGAAGGTCTAAGTCAACTTTGGTCTAACGGTCAACAAAGTCAAGTATGGTCAAATGGTCAAAGCAATTAGCCATCACACAATAATCACTAAAAAGATTAGTAAATAATGTCCCCGGCTCATTATGGTTTTGACCGAACCAACTGCCAAAACCCTAATGAGTCCGCCTCAAAATGGTTTTGACCGAATCAACTTTCAAAACCCTAATGAGGCACCTCCTTCTTCTTCACTCCTCAAAACTGTGCATACACACCCACATCCGCATTCCGTAGAATGCGAATGCACAGAAGACAAAACAAATCCATCCGTGCAATACTAGGATCCGGCTTAAACCAAAGCCCACTAGTATTGCCTGCCCGAACAGCATACGCACACAAGTGCACGTAAGTGATCGTAGCCTTGCCGTAAAACCATACGGCCTCACACGTTTCGCTCAATGCAGGGAAACTTTCTGTGTGGGACTCTAAAGACTCGACACTACGCTGGCAGTGGGTTTAACCACAGACCACAAGCGGCACTAGCTGTACGTAACGGTCCCCAGGTAGATGTCGATAAGAAGGCCGATGAGGTAAACCCATCTGAACTCCTACCGAGCCTGTATGTGACAATCTCCGTACAGTCCGGTCCGTTCGTCTGAGAATATCGTATGGCGGGCCTAGGGGGTGGTAAACGTCAGTCCCCTAATAGCGGTACAAGTCGTGTCGGAGTGTAGCCCAGAACACCCTGAGATAACACTGGAAACCTACCAGTATATCTTGCTTGCCCTGGCCAGGGACTACATGTGTAATGGCTCTCCTAGACACAGCGCGATATCAACCCCCAATACCGGGAGAGACGAATCCTGTCTAACCGTCACTGCCTCCAAGTGCTTCGGGACTGCACCCAACTACTACCTGTTTGCACGACTCCTTTGAGCCGTGGTAGGGTAGTAATCTAAGTACAGTGGGAACACACTCGAGGCGAAGTGACAGTGTCAAGTCAGCGGACTAAGCTGTACTCATGTCACCTGGGAACTGATAACTGATGATAGGTATAATACCAACCATCAGTTCCCGACGAGTCCTGTCCAGTGTACTCGTAACCTAACGAGCACCCACATACTATCTCAAGTACGATGTACTGACAACTGTGGGACAGACCGTCTCCCGTGCTGGGATGAGAAGCGTATACGCTAGTCTACTCCGGAGTATCGATGCCATGTCTCGATAGTCCTACGACTAGGGACCTGTATAAGGATGTGCTTATAGATTACCCAGCCTCCACAAGTGTGACTGCCATCACAATGCTGGTAATCAAGCAAAAATCCTAAGGGCTCTACTAATATGTATAAGCGATATGCTAAAAGAAACACATGCACATATTGAAGTAGAAACAAACCAAGTAGCATACTACCATTTTGAGCAAGATTGTCTATACAACTGTGAATATCCCAAGCTTCCATCAAGTAATATACAAACTAGTATGATACAGTAATGGCCTCTAGGGCATATACACTAACAGACTAGCTATCACCTATCGCATCTTTTGCCTGGAAGCTCCAGCGATCTCAGCTTGTAAAGTCTGGAGGCGACATCCTATCAATTTCTGCAACAGCTGGGTCATCTGTCTGCACGGTAGACGACATCACAATCTCTGAGGTAGGCTATACGTCAACAGTTCTCTCATAACAGGCAGCTCTAACAATAGCCCGATCATCCGGTGTAAAACCAAACACTCGCCTCGACAAGAGGTCACAACACAAACACTACATCGAGACGTTCCCATGTCACCAGAAAACACAATGGTCAGTCCTCGTCCACGACAAGCTCTCCCTGACCGCACCACTAACAGCAGCTCAATCTGTGCTCAAACCAAGGTGACAGGAACCTCAATCGTGTATCGATGAAGGTAGCTCAACGGAATAAAAGGAATCAACATATCCAGAACAGATACATAATCATAAGGAGGAACGAAATCAATAAGAGTATGATCATGGAAACGAATCGAATCAAGGATCTCAAATGGATGTATGATCAAGAGAACGAAAAGAATCATAAGTCTCAAATATATACATCCTAAGGTTTCTTAAGTGGAGTATCGTATCATAAATATGCCGCGGAACATACGTACGGTACGTCACTCTACCCAAGCTACCTACTCCATCAATCAGGATCAACCTATGAAACGAAAGTTCGGGTCTAATACCCCCCTGTTCAAGTCTAAGTTCCGTAAGGTCAAGCCTAGGTTCTAAAATACACACACGCCCTAGACTCCATTTAGTCAAACATAGACTCGAACAAGGTTAAACCTAGCGCTCTGATACCATCTTTGTCATGACCCGAAATATTAGCTCGTGACCGGCACTTGAATCACGCCACGTCTAAAGGCATAACGTAATTCAAGTAAGCCGAAACCCAGAAATCTAAACCTTTTTAAGAAAATAAAAGAGGTGAAGTTTTGAAAATAAGGTATGATGAAATCAAAAGTTTTCCTAAATGCATAAACAATGGGACATAAAAATGCAAGTGGGTGTTACTAGTTGAAAACATGTTTCGACTTTTAAAAATTTGGGCAGCTCCTCCTTTGTATTTTTTGATCCAAAACCACAATACATGATAATATAAAGGCATCCCCAGGCGGGAGCTAGCTCTTCGCCAATCGGCGGATCCACAACCACGCAAAACATAAATATAAGTATACGACGCCCAACGGTGAAGTTCACCACAAAAGATAAAGAAATAAGCAAGACATCAAAATCACAAGTAGCAGAAAACCCCTCGCTCTAAGTCTCGCAACCACAAGTCTCACTAAGTCTCATTACTTATACAAATACTAGTTTGATTGATGGAGTTGACTAGATACAATATGAGTAATAAATACAAGAGGGGTACGATCCGACATGTACCACCTACTAAAGCAATCACCCGAAAGCAACTGTGTGCCAGCAATGCCGCTACTGATCTAAGCGGTCAACCTGCAAGAACTGTGGCACAACGGGGGTCAGTTGCCAACTCGTGAGTAGAAAAACATCAACAAGTAGAAATCAAATAAACAACGACTCCTAGGTCAACTGTATCATAAAGGTAATACTATGATATCTAGGGTGACCGTATCTGCATATGTGCCAACAACATAAATAAACGCCTAGCAGCAGGTGGATATCATCCAACCATAAAATCAAATTATGTATGCATGTGGATCTCGTCCATGTGTCAACCAATGACACAACAACATCATGCATGAAAATATCATAAAAGCATATGCATGAAGGTATGAGGATATAAATCAACGTGTGTCCCTCGCGACACATCAAAATCATCGAACCTGAATGTCCAGCATCGACACTCGAAACATCATGAAACCCGTGTTCAGCATCGACACGTAAATCCTCATATCTCAGGCGCTGTATCCTCAGATCGGCCCTCATACATATCTCGTCTCAGGCGCCGCCTACTCTGGTCGGCCCTCATATCCATCTCATGACTCCGGTCGGTATCCTCCGGATAACCGACAGGTCCAAATACTATCACCGGTAGGTAGTGCTCCCCTGCCAGGCTCACCGTCTAACAATTCGAGTCTTCTTGCCTCGGGGTACCTCACCGGGTCCACCATGTACCCGCAGACGGTGCCTACCGCTCCTTGAATCGGGTTTCACATGCCACTCTCAGAACCGAGAAAACACATGGTCGACGCACTGAAATATCATATCAAGAGAAAGCGGGTTTTTAAAACAATACATACTTTCTTTTGAAATAACCACAGTTCTCAAATCCAGAAATCTCATGAAAACAGCATATCTCAATGTGTCAAATCATAAAGCATGATGTATGCGACATATAACAGAAATGTAAGCATATCCGTATATCATGCAGCATGGAACAGTAATCTGCACATATCTAGGGAAAACCGCTCTTTTAAATGAATCCGGTTTTAAAATATATCCTGCGTTTCCCAATTCTCCAAAGTCAAATGCAACATCGTATAAAGGCGCATATATAACTATAGCAGGTAAATCATGCAAGGAGTTATATCATGATGCAGCAATCCTACTGTGTAGTGACATGGCAATTATCAACGATGATGTGTGTCAGCCGGCCAATCTGTGTAAGTGTAACATACGCATCATCGATAATGGTGTAGGTGTACTAGCACAGGTATATGTAATGCAATGAGAGTGATATGAGCGTAGCATAAAGTAAATCGTATGCGAATGCTGACAGGTATATGTATCTAACATGACTAAGTCGGTGAATCTATCAATCGGCATCCAGCCTCACAACATCCCGTACGGTATAATCCATCGTACGGCATCCTCTAGTCAAGGGTCTGGACCTGTCATCATAAAACTCGTCACGTACGGTAACCCATCGTACGACGGCATTAAACCATAGGGGATCCTATCATCCTATATGACAATGAGGGGTACGGACCTAATGTCTCGTACAGCATATCACTCAAGATTCACAACATATATATACATATATATACCTATATTCCAGGCCACATCCATAACAATCTCATATCTGGGGACCGGCAAGGTATCAATCATCTTAATCGACTCGCATCCGTATACCAACATATCATCAAATCATCATATCACATCGTATTCTTTCATCGCATTAATACCTCACATCAAGTCAATTCTACATATACATTCTACCCTATACGTCAATATCAAGTTACTCTAAAACTCATACTTATTCTAGTGCAACTATATATCTATAAGTCATGATTCACATTCACTTGTCATATCCCTAAAGCTTTCTTCCCAAATCTCGATATACATATTCGATCATTCACATCATCTATAACTATCCTTTTAACCCTATCCATAGTTTTCTAATCTAGGTTTCCTTAACCATGTTCTATGAATCGTTTTCCGTCAAAAACTTGCGAGGGTGCTATACTCCATCCACCTGACTTCCTCCGTAGATATAGATCTACTCACCTCGATCCTTACTTTCCGAAGTCGATGACGCCATGCTCCGTCGCCTCGGAATCCATGTGAAGGTACCTACAATATCAACACATATCGCAATCGCAATTAAAATCGAATCCGGAAAACCAATACGGCATACGGTTCGCTCATAGGTTAAAACCTATAGCCTCGCATGCAAAACACAGCCAAATAACCCTCGTCGTTGATGTTCAAACGCCACAGGACGGAATTAAAATCAAATCCAAAAACCCATGTTTCAGAATCGCAAAACATGAAAACAACAACATAGGAAAACCACTTCCATATTTCACTCTAGGCCAAACTAGAACATTTTGCACATTGGGTTACTCTAGATATTAGAAAACAAGACTACTGACCAAAAATCACACGGATCACCCACCACTTGGCCGCAAATTGCGGCCAAACATAATAAATCTGCGGCCAAGAATTCTTATTTGGGGATCAGGTTTCTAGGGTTGCATCATGGTTGCCTGCACATCTCATGGTCATGGCAACTTATTTTATAAGGGTCTCGGGTCATCCCAAATTCCCATATACACTCACTAAATCCACGAAAACCCGATTTCGGCAATTCTAAAGTTCATATTCTCTGTTTTTGGACAAGGAATCCATACTAGGGTCTTGTACACAGCCATTAGGTATCACCCAATCCATACAAACACTCAAACCCTTCTCTTGAATTTTTACGTTCACAAACCCATTCGTAAATAAATTCTAAACTAAACTAGAATGCTAGGAAAACATGAAACTAAACTAAGTGAAGGAAATATACCTCATTTGGGCAACTCAAGTTGGCTTCCCGATGTCATCAAAATCCAACTTTGCTTAGTCCATTTTGTAGAGGATGAAGAGGGGGGTCATTTTTAATGAAAGGGGTTTAGGATTTAAATGAATATTTGGAGATGATATTTGGGGATTTATGTGGAGGGAGATGAGGAGGAAGAAGATGAGAAAACAAATGGGATGAGGAAAATCGGTATGCCCTCTCTCTCTCTCTCTCTCTCCTTCTCTTATTCTCACCCTCACACTCATATCTCACTCACTCTCTCTCTCTCTCTCTCCAATCATTTTTTCTTTAACCTTTTCTCTTTTCTTTTAAAACCAAACCATATAATATCCCAAAACAACACAACAAAACAACATGTAACCAAAATGCAACATGCCATGGTGCACTAGCCACGGAAAACTGTAGAAACACGGATTTGGCTTAATCGCGATTAGCAGTGCACTAATCGGGTTTTCATTTAAACTGCATATAATTGATTTTAAAAATGCCAAATCCTTTAAATATATTTTTAAATAAATAAATCATTTTAATTTTCATTTATTTCATAATTATTGGTATATATTTATACCCTTTTTCGAAAACCCCAATTTCGCAAATCGGGCAGTTTTCGGGAAATATATTATTTTAATATTAAATTCCAAAAATAATATTTTATATTTTCTGAAATGTTACAATGAGTCCTCCAGGTCTTCTTTTCCTCCTCTCCTTGGCTCCTCGAAGATTGGATCGAGCTTGCAACGTTGGCCTCCTCACGTCAAAGACGATCCACCCGAGAGTATGTATTTTGAGCTCCAACCTCTAAACCGAGGCAACTATAGTACCTAGTATGCTAAGCTAAGTAGCCTAGATAATGTAAAGAATGATAATGGATTGATTTGTCTCAAGAACCCTAAATTTCTCAACACATGAGACTTTTAGGGTTTGAGGAAGAAGGAGAGAAAACTTGGAGAGAGAATGAGAGTTTGCAAATGAACAAAGGTTAGCAAGTGTGGAGAATGGCTCACTCTCTTCACTCATTGAAGCATGGATTATTTTCACATAGAAAATAACCACTATGCTTCATTAATGAACACAAACTAATAAACAAATCCAAGAGCCATGCTTCACCCCATGCCAAGTATGTCTTTCTAATTTCCACCTCACTAATCTATTTTACAAAAATAGATAAACCAATAATGAGGTGTCCCCTTCTAGAAGCATCTCTTGCAAAATTACAAGAGTGCCCTCACCGTATATACATACCCGTATTTGTATTTCGAAAAATACGAATACAATGAGACGAAAATAATCCAACAATATAATATTAGGATCTGGCTTAAACCAAAATCCACTAGTATTATCCGCTCGAACATCATCTATGCATAAGTACACATATGTGATCGAAACCCTGCCGTGAAACCATACGGCCTCTACATCGTTTTGCCCGAAGCAGGGAAACTCTCTGTGTGGGACTCTAAAGACTCGACAGTACGTTGGCAGTGGGTTTAACCACAAGCACGCCAGTGGTACTGTAAGTCCATGTCACGCACCCCACGAACTTGCGGGGAGGCGGAATATATGAAAAACGATTATCAATGCTTCGTAACATGGACTTGAGCGCATGAATCGTTATCTAAACCATTGCTAACTATATGCTAGAGGTTTAACTACTCGGATTCGAAGTTATACCTCACGTTACATGTCCTTCGGGTCTTCATCGCGGTCCTCCACTCCTCGTAGGCTCCTTGGAACATCGGCACCTCAACGGCTTCCTCGAATCAAAGACGATCCACCCGAAAGCTCCTACACCAAGCTTAATCTCAAACTTGAGATAACTATGTTGCTTAAAGTGCTAATGTAAGCTACCTAGGGGATATAGAGTGAGGTTATGGATGTATTAGTCTAGCTAACCCTTGATCTCAACTCATGAGAGGTTAGCGTTAGGGTTTGAAGAGAGAGTGAGCTTGAAGAGAGAGAAGGTGAAGATGATAATGAGAATGAATAATGAACTCATATGAATATAACAACCATAACAATTAATCAAATAAATAATATAAATGATTAATCATCATGGTTGATGCATTCACCTTGTGTGATTCATCATATGACTCATTAACTCATTAATGAATCATTTAATGCTAAGGATGAATCACACAAATGAGTCATTAAGCATTTAATGCTCATGCCACCTTAACCCCTTAGTCACCACTCTTTTAGAAGCTTCCCGACAAATTACGAGAACGCCCCTCCAATCCGTGAAAACACGAAAAAACTTTAGACTGTATAAATCCAATAACCCGATACTGGAATCTGGCTTAAACCAAAGCCGGCTAGTAAAAACTGTCCGAAAAGTCGTACGTGCGTAAACACACGTACGCGTCCGAACCCTTGTCGTAAAACCATACGACCTCTATATCGTTTCGCCTGGAGCAGGGAAACTCTCTGTGTGGGACTCTAAAGACTCGACACTACGCTGGCAGTGGGTTTAACCACAGACCGCAAGCGGCACTAGCTGTACGTAACGGTCCCCATGTAGATGTCGATAAGAAGGCCGATGAGGAAACTCATCCGTACTCCTACTGAGCCTGATGTGACAATCTCCGTACAGTCCGGTCTGTTCGTCTAAGACTACTGCGTATCAAGCCTAGGGGCGGCAAGCGTCAGTCCCCTAATAGTTGTATAAGTCGTGTCAGAGCGAAGCCCATTACACCCTGAGAAGCTACTGGAACCTACCAGTATATCTCGCTTGCCCTGGCCAGGGACTTTGCGTAATGGCTCTCTGACACAGTGCGATATCATCTCCCAATACCGGGAGAGACGAATCCTGTCTAACCACTACTGCCTCCAAGTGCTCGGGACTGCACCCAACTGCTACCTGTTTGCACGACTCCTTTGAGCCGTGGTAGGGTAGCAATATAAGAACAGTGGGACACACTCGAGGCGAAGTAGCAGTGTCAAGTCTGCGGACTATGCTGTACTCATGTCACCTGGGAACTGTTAACTGACGATGGGTATAATACTAACCAACAGTTCCCCTGCGAGTCCTGTCCGGTGTACCCGTAACCTAATGAGCACCTGTATACTATCTCCAGTACGACGTACTGATGGCTGTGGGACAGATCATCTCCCCAACTGGGATGAGAAGCGTACACACTTAGTCTACTCCGGAATATCGATGCCCTATCTCGATAATCCAACGACCAGGGACCTGTATAGGATGTTGCTTACAGACTACCCAGCCCCCACTAGTGTGACTGCCATCACAACGCTGGTAATCAAGCAAAGATCCTATGGGCTCTACTAATATGTATAAGTGATACGTTACAAGAAACATATGCACATATTAAAGTAGATACAAACCAAGTAGCATACTACCATTTTTAGCAAGACTGTATATACAATTGTGAATATCCCAAGCTTCCATTAAGTAATATACATACAAGTATGATACAATAATGGCCCCTAGGGCATATACACTAACAATCTCCCACTTGCATTAGGGCCATGAGCTGGCATATCGAAGACCTATCATCTCGAATAGCCTCTCGAACTGCGTCTGAGGAAGGGCCTTTGTGAATGGATCAGCAATGTTATTCTCCGTCTCTACTCTCTTCACCTCGATCTCCCGGTGATCTACGATCTCCCTGATCAGATGATACCACCTTAAGATGTGTCTGGACTTCTGATGGGACCTGGGTTCCTTCGCTAAAGCTATAGCGCCATTGTTGTCACAATACAGAGGAATTTCTTCATCCAGACAGCTTCATGGCGCTATAACTATGTACTCCGCTTCCATCGTTGAGTCAGCAATGGTCACCTGCTTAGAACTCTTCCAACATACCGCCCCTCCATTGAGGGTAAAGACATAACCCGACATGGATTTGGAGTCATCTTTGTCACTCTGGAAGCCGGAGTCGGCAAAAGCCTCCATCTGGAGGTCTTTTCCGCCATACACTAAGAACATCTCCGTAGTCCTCCTCAGGAAATTGAGAATGTTCTTCACGGCTATCCAGTGCTTCTCCCCTGGGTTTGCCTGATACCGGCTTACAACGCTTAATGCGTATGCTACATCTGGTCTGGTACATAACATCGCATACATTATAGAGCCTACCGCAGAAGCGTAGGGTATAATTGACATGCGATCCCTTTCCAAATCAGTCTTGGGAGACATCTCTTTGGATAGGGTGATTCTGTGACAAGCCGGTAGATTACCGCGCTTAGAATCATCCATACTGAATCTCTTCACTATGGTGTCTATGTACCTGGACTGTGAAAGTCCCAACATCCTTTTTGATCTATCACGATAGATCCGGATCCCCAAAATGTAGGTGGCATCACCCAGGTTTTTCATGGAGAATTTCTATGATAAGAATCCTTTGACTGACTGTAACATAGGAATATCATTTCCTATTAGGAGAATGTCATCCACGTACAAGATGAGGAATACTACAGCTCTCCCTACAATCTTACTGTATATGCATGGTTCATCTGGATTTTTGATAAAGTCAAATTCTTTGACAGCATCATCAAAACAGATGTTCCAACTCCGCGATGCCTGCTTTAGTCCATAAATGGACTTAAGCAGCTTGCATACTTTACCGCTGCTCCCACTTTGAATGAATCCCTCTGGCTGATCCATATAGACGCTCTCTTCCAATTTACCATTTAGAAAGGCCGTCTTTACGTCCATCTGCCAGATTTCATAATCGTGGAAAGCAGCAATAGCAAGAAGGACCCGAATAGATTTAAGCATAGCCACTGGAGAAAAGGTTTCGTCATAGTCCAAACCAGGTCTTTGACGGAAACCCTTTGCAACAAGTCTAGCCTTATAGGTTTCAACCTGTCTATCTACACCAATCTTCTTTTTGAAGATCCATTTGCATCCTACGGGTTTTACCCCATCTGGAGCAATGTCCAAAGTCCATACTTTGTTAGTGTACATGGACTCCATTTCGGTCCGCATTGCATCCAGCCATTTTACCGAGTCACTGCTCTGAATGGCTTGCTGGAAGCTTGTAGGCTCATCATAGTCAATAGTGCAATCCTCTCTATCCCCGTCTATGAGAAAACCATAATATCTCTCGGGCGGATGAGATTACCTACTACTCCTGCGGAGTGGCATCGGGATGTCCTGTTCTCCTGAACCTTCTGGTTCTTCCAAGCTTTCAGTAATAGCTTGTGGTTCTGGAATTTCTTCCAGTTCTACTGCGCTCCCACTCTTCAGATTTTCTAAAAATTCAGCTTCTAAGAAGTGGGCATAACGAGAAACAAAAACCTTTTGTTCCTCTGCGTAATAGAAACAATATCCTATGGAGTTCTTTGGATATCCCATAAATTTGCACAGTACTGAGCGTGCCTCGAGCTTGTCCGCATGCTGCCTTTTTACAAAAGCTGGACATCCCCATGCCTTCAGGTATTGAAGACAGGGTTTCTTCCTACTCCACATCTGATATGGTGTGGTAGGCACAGTTTTGGTTGGAACCTTGTTCAAAAGATAAGCAGCTGATTCTAGTGCATATCCCCAGAATGATCGCGGTAACTCGGCGTTACTCATCATGGAACGAACCATATCCAATAAGGTTCGATTCCTCCATTCTGATACACCGTTGTGTTGTGGTGTGTATGGAGGAGTAAGCTGAGAGAGAATTACATTCGCTTTAAGTAACCCAGGAACTCGGCACTTAAGTATTCACCATCTCGATCAGATCTCAGTGTCTTTATACTCTTGCCTGTTTGTTTTTCCACTTCATTCCTGTATTCTTGGAATTTCTCAAAGGCCTCGGATTTATGCTTCATTAAGAAGACATATCCATACCTAGAGAAATCATCCGTAAAAGTAATGAAGTAGGAATAACCACTTCGCGTATGTGTAGACATTGGACCGCACACGTCACTATGTACGAGTCCCAAGAGCTCGTTTGCTCTTACTCCGTGTCCAGTGAACGGAGTCTTTGTCATCTTTCCTTTGAGACAGGATTGACAAGTTGCATATGTTTGATATTCGAACGGATTCAAATATCCTTCTCTATGTAACTTAGCTAACCTTCTCTCATTGATGTGACCTAGTTTACAATGCCATAAGAAAGCCTGATTTGTTTCCGGAGACTTCCTTTTAAGTGTGTTCTGGACACTGAAAATCTGAGCTTGATTTAATACGTATATTCCGTTTTCTAATGTACCTAACCCAATCATAACTTGATTTAGGTGGATGTGAACCACATCTCTTGTAAAAGTAAAATCATATCCTTCCTTAGATAGTAAGGGTACAGATATGATATTACAAGTCGTACCTGGTACATAAAAACAGTTACGCAGAATCAATATCTGCCCAGTTGTCAGTCCAAGATTATATTCCCCTACGGATTCAGCGTTCATGCTCATTCCGTTAGCAACCGTGAGGGTCATATCACCTATCCCGATAACCCTACGGTTTCTCAGAGCCTGTAATGAATTACAGATGTGAGTTCCTGACCCGGTATCCAATACCCAGGAAGTAGGGTTAACTGACATATAGTTCTCAATAACAAAAACACTTGAGGCTGAAGCCACAACATGCTTTGTATCCTGGTTACTGGCTTCTAAAGCCCTGCAATCTTTCTGCCTATGCCCAATCCCATAACAATAGGAACGTCCCCCTTTTACTATATCCAATCCCGAAACTTTTGCCCTTCTCTTTCCTTCTACTTCCCTGGTTTCCTTCAGGGTAGAAGGTGGAGACTGTAGAATTAAGTCAGTATCTGACCCGTTTCCCAACGTGGTCTGCAGGTCCTGGAGCTCATCAATACAGCTAGTCATTGTAAGGACGTTGTCCCCTACAGATGACCCGTCAGCCAACCTCGCTTGAATTAATTTGTTCGAGGTTTCATATCTATTGATATGAGATTGCTCTCCATATAAATCTTTGTTATGGAGAAAGATGGAAAATAAGTCAATCTTCTCGTGCTGCTTCTGGTATACACCATCAACTGAAGCTACCACGAGGCACTTAGCTTTCGCTTTATCTTTTTCCCTTGTCTGACGGATATTCATATCCGCAACAGTGGAAACTGGACCTAGGACGGCGGGATCTTGAGTAGTAATAGGGTGGTCCAGCTTGTCATAGGAAATGGACATCTGGACAGACCTTTGCCAGTCATATAAGTCAGATTCAGTCAATTTGTTATCTAGATGTAACCTATGTGTGGTCACAAGGTCGCTGCAATTAAGAGAGAGAGAAGAAAACATTTTAGCATGATGCTGTTGCAAGTTTAGATTGGTTTTTAATTCTATCTAAACAGGATGGCTCCCACTGTTTCTCGAATCCCTCCTCAAACCAAAAAGGAAGAACTAGCCAAGACTATTCTCACCGTACAATACTTGCTTAACCGTTCAGCCAGGCCAGTGTCGATACTTCGAGGGAGGTTTTCCAACGCTTTCGCGAAGTTCCTTAATTAAATAACCTCTTTTCTCTGGGGGCGTAGCCCCGCTGACACCTTTCTCGACACCTACTTGGTTTATAGCATTGATCGTTAAGTGACGAATCTCCTGATAAGTAGTATATACTCACAGTAGGATCGGGATCCAAAATATCATCGTATGATAATGTTGTAGGAATCCTACCAACATTCATCAAACTCCAAAATGGTATGCAACACTAGTAAATTTCAGTTTCTTTAGAAACTCCCGATATGGATTTTTGCCCCATGCTCTTATGACCTTGACGAAAGCCAACAAATCATAAGTCACATGTCAAGTTCTGCCCATCATTGTCTTGGTTAATTTGAACCCACCCGTACATACCCTTAACGAAAGCCAACAAGGTAATACGACTGTCCCAAACCAACACATCTATCTATGCAACAAATGAATACCTCAGCAGCTACCAAACACTGTGCCTTGACGAAAGCCAACAAACATAGCTTGAATACTATTGACCATCCATAAGAAATGACGGAGGGCTACGAATGGTTTTGGCAAAACCGTGAACGTAGTGAACTTGATATAATCGAAGGAACTTGATACATTTTAAAAGGAGTGGTTAAACCTCCGCAATTAAAAAATCTGATCTTTTTAAAATAACCGAGTGGTTTCTTTTAAATTTGTTCCAACGATTGAACTTTGGTTTATTTTCTTTGCATTATAATAATGCGTCCCATCATTAATCTTATCATTGCAGAAAACAACGAAAATACCACGTCCTTCTTATGCCATCCGCATTCGCCACTGGGTCCCGTCATCACCCGTTAGGTTACTTAACTAACGACAGAGCGCGGGCTGGGCTAGCGCGGGTGTAAATCATAAGTAACATCTAATAGCTATCATATATAGATATTGTACATTCGTCAGACGCAATAATAAGCATTCCAGATCACAAATGAACTTTATTGGATTTACTAGCAATCCGCATTTGCTTTGAGCCTGCAATAAAAGACGGATTACACAGTTTGTGATGAATAGCCATTACCCCACCCTATACCCCTACGGGTACGGCAAACTACCTGCCAAGTACCCGAAGTGAAGCGGTCTCCCTCAACAAAGTGAGTAGGACACTAAACACTTCAAAGTACCCGGTAGTTTGTGTACCCCGCCTTGGGTCTATCCTAGGAGCAAAAACAGTAAAAAGAAATAATACAACGGTGGCTACAACCGCAACCTGGATGTGCCCCGCAAAAGAATATTACATCATATTACATTTACATCAAATGAATGAATATTAAACCCATCTCAAACCCCGGCTAATCATCACAACATTCCAATCAAGTCCATATACACAAATAGTAAACATTTCAGAAATGTGCAACCCCCTGCCAACCGACATACTAGCAGTTAGGGGAGGTTTATGAACACATTAAACATTACAGATAAAAACCCAATTAACAAATATCAACATCGATCGATTACCATATTCCATGTTTACCCCAAAAGCAAAACAGCAAAGAAGCAACCTGGGTAGAAACAGAACATACTGGAAAACAGAACACCAGAAAATAGGAATTACTGAGCAAATCCGAGTCAACTCGGCGTTGACTCGGTGGTGGATCCGCGGCAGAAGCACTCTATTGCCGCGGATCCGCGGCCATAACACCGAGTTGGAACTTCGTATTTTCCCAGTATTCTTAAATTACCCTGCTGTGAATTTTAAGGTATGTCAAATCTTTTTTTCAGACACTTCTAAAATTAACAGAAACTTTGGATTTCCGGGGTTCCGTTTTCGCGTTTTCTGACGATCGAAGTTCTAATCAGTTTCTAACAAGCTAGTAATCGTTTAGTTGGCTTTGATACCACTGTAAGTCCATGTTACGCACCCCACGAACTTGCGGGGAGGCGGAATATATGAAAAACGATTATCAATGCTTCGTAACATGGACTTGAGCGCATGAATCGTTATCTAAACCATTGCTAACTATATGCTAGAGGTTTAACTACTCGGATTCGAAGTTATACCTTACGTTACATGTCCTTCGGGTCTTCATCGTGGTCCTCCACTCCTCGTAGGCTCCTTGGAACATCGGCACCTCAACGGCCTCCTCGAATCAAAGACGATCCACCCGAAAGCTCCTACGCCAAGCTTAATCTCAAACTTGAGATAACTATGTTGCTTAAAGTGTTAATCTAAGCTACCTAGGGGATATAGAGTAAGGTTATGGATGTATTAGTCTAGCTAACCCTTGATCTCAACTCATGAGAGGTTAGCGTTAGGGTTTGAAGAGAGAGTGAGCTTGAGGAGAGAGAAGGTGAAGATGATAATGAGAATGAATAATGAACTCATATGAATATAACAACCATAACAATTAATCAAATAAATAATATAAATGATTAATCATCATGGTTGATGCATTCACCTTGTGTGATTCATCATATGACTCATTAACTCATTAATGAATCATTTAATGCTAAGGATGAATCACACAAATGAGTCATTAAGCCTTTAATGCTCATACCAACTTAACCCCTTAGTCACCACTCTTCTAAAAGCTTCCCGACAAATTACGAGAACGCCCCTCCAATCCGTGAAAACACGGAAAAACTTTAGACTGTATAAATCCAATAACCCGATACTAGAATCTGGCTTAAACCAAAGCCGGTTAGTAAAAACTGTCCGAAAAGTCGTACGTGCGTAAACACACGTACGCGTCCGAACCCTTATCGTAAAACCATACGACCTCTATATCGTTTCTCCTGGAGCAGGGAAACTCTCTGTGTGGGACTCTAAAGACTCGACACTACGCTGGCAGTGGGTTTAACCACAGACCGCAAGCGGCACTAGCTGTACGTAACGGTCCCCAGGTAGATGTCGATAAGAAGGCCGATGAGGAAACTCATCCGTACTCCCACTAAGCCTGATGTGACAATCTCCGTACAGTCCGGTCTGTTCGTCTAAGACTATCGCATTCAACCCTAGGGGGCGGCAAGCGTCAGTCCCCTAATAGCTGTATAAGTCGTGTCGGAGCGAAGCCCATTACACCGTGAGAAGCTACTGGAACCTACCAGTATATCTCGCTTGCCCTGGCCAGGGACTTTGCGTAATGGCTCTCTGACACAGCACGTTATCATCTCCCAATACCGGGAGAGACGAATCCTGTCTAACCACTACTGCCTCCAAGTGCTCGGGACTGCACCCAACTGCTACCTGTTTGCACGACTCCTTTGAGCCGTGGTAGGGTAGCAATCTAAGAACAGTAGGACACACTCGAGGCGAAGTAGCAGTGTCAAGTCTGCGAATATGCTGTACTCATGTCACCTGGGAACTGTTAACTGACGATGGGTATAATACTAACCAACAGTTCCCCTGTGAGTCCTGTCCGGTGTACCCGTAACCTAACGAGCACCTGTATACTATCTCCAGTACGACGTACTGATGGCTGTGGGACAGATCATCTCCTCAACTGGGATGAGAAGCGTACACACTTAGTCTACTCCTGAATATCGATGCCCTATCTCGATAATCCAACGACCAGGGACCTGTATAGGATGTTGCTTACAGACTACCCAGCCCCCACTAGTGTGACTGCCATCACAACGCTGGTAATCAAGCAAAGATCCTATGGGCTCTACTAATATGTATAAGTGATACGTTACAAGAAACATATGCACATATTAAAGTAGATACAAACCAAGTAGCATACTACCATTTTTAGCAAGATTGTATATGCAACTGTGAATATCCCAAGCTTCCATTAAGTAATATACATACAAGTATGATACAATAATGGCCCCTAGGTCATATACACTAACAGGTACTAGCTGCTCATAACGGCTACCTAGGTATCTGTCGATAAGAACGACGATGAGCAAACTCATCCAAACTCCTATTGAGCCTATCTGTGACAATCTTCGTACAGTCCAGTCTGTTCGTCTAAGAGTATCACATATCGGTCCTAGGGGGCGGTAACCGTCAGACCCCTAATAGCGCAATAAGTCATGCCGGAGTAGAGCCCAAAACACCCTGAGAAACTACTGAAGTACCTACCAGTAAATCTCGCTTGCCCTGGCTAGGGACTTTGGGTAATGGCTTTCCGAACACAGCGCGATATCAACCCTCAATACTGGGAGAGACGATCCTAGCTAACCGCTACTGCCTCTAAGTGCTTCGGGACTGCACCCAACTACTACCTGTTTGCACGACTCCTTTGAGCCGTGGTAGGGTAGTAATCTAAGAACAATGGGAACACACTTAAGACGAAGTAACGATGTCAAGTCAACGGACAAACCTGTACTCATGTCACCTGGGAACTGCTACCTGATGATAGGTATAATATCAACCAGCAGTTCGCCATGAGTCCATCCAGTGTAACTCATAACCCAATAAGCACCTGTATACTATCTCTAGTACGACGTACTAATAGCTGTGGGACAGACCATCTCCCCTGCTGGGATGAGAAACGTATACACTAGTCTACTCTGGAGTATCGATGCCCCGTCTTGATAATCCTACGACTAGGGACCTGTATAAGGATGTGCTTATAAACTACCCATCCTCCACTAGTGTGAGTGCCATCACAATGCTGGTAGTCAAGAAAAGATCTTAAGGGCTCTATTAATATGTATTAGCGATACGTTAAAAGAAACATATACACATATTAAGATAGAATCAAACCAAGTAACTTACTACCATATTGAGCAAGACTGTTATTATATTCGTGTAGGACTACGGTAGCGCCCCGGCCGTCTTTCCGAGGCCAAAATGCGGAAACGAAATTTTTTCTCAACTAGAAAACTGGCACTACCGCATCCTAAAAACCCGGATCGAACCATTAACCTAATGCTAGCTAACCAGATAAAGGGTAGAAGGCTATACCAAGCGATCCGTGTCCTTCGGTCTTCGCCTCCACTCCGATCTCCTTGCGGAATCTCCAGTCTTCATCTCCTCGTCGGAACGAGCACCACATCGCCGGGTTCTTTTACGGGCTCCCACCTCTGGACCGAGGCAACTCGAGCACGAAGTTGGCGAGTCGACGTGCCCAAGGATGTTTTAGGCTAAGTGTAGTAATGTTTGTCTCATGGGGTTGTGAAGTTGCCTTTTGATGGAGGAAATGAACTTGTAAATGAACTTGGGAATTTAGTAGCAAGCAAAGAATATGAGATGATGAAATTTCCCCACTCACAAAATGAACCCCTCTCTCCTCAAGAATGTGGCCGGCCTCTTCTCAATGGTGGAGAAAAAAAAAAGGAATGAATAATGCAAGAGAGAAATGAGAGTGATATCAAAGAAAAAGATCATATCAATTTCAAATCCCATCCTTTCATAAAGCCCATCACAATAAATGCAAGCCATGATGAAAGAAAAAGCAAAGATGCTATATCTATCATAATCTTTCCATTTACAAGAAACCCCCTCCACAATTGCTAATTTGCAAATTTGAAAATTAGCCCTCCCATCACAAAAATCCGGCCGTGAAGGAATAAAGGAAAACTGGCCGAAACGGAATGCAAACTGGCAACTTCAGAAAACTGATCCCGTAATAAATTACAGGAAAACCCCGCGACTGTATATACATACCCGCATTTGTATTCCCAATGAATACAAATGCAAAGAGACAAAATCTATACTGTACAATACTAGGATCCGGCTTAAACCAAAGCCCGCTAGTATTATCCGTCCGATCATGATCCGTGCAATACCGCATGTATCTGATCGAACCCTGTCATATCTCCATACGGCCTTTACAGCGTTTCACCCGAAACTTGAGTAACTGTCTGTGGGGGACTCTAAAGACTCGTCAATACTTTGGCTGTGGATTTAACCACTAGCCCGTCAGAGGTATTAGCCATACGTAACGGGCTACCAGCTATTGACTGTAAGTCCATATTGCGACCCCCGGTTCTTACGGGGAGGCGGAAACGGTACAAAATCAAAATTTTTATCGCAAGAGGCAACATGGACTAACTTATGGTCGGGATCGTTACCTAAACTAAAACTAGCAAACTAAGCTAAAGATGTTTAGCTACTCGGATGAAGATGGTTATACCTAAACTTGAACTCCTTCTCTTCAAGCTCCGGTGGTGGTCCGATGGCTCCTTCTCGTCGTCTCCGTACGCCGAAGATAGATCCACTTGAAAGCTCCAACCTTTAGCTCCTTCTTCGGTCTTTGAAGAAACTAGTTCACTTGGTTTGCTAAACCTAGTGAACTAGAATGAGTAGAGAGGAAGTAGAATGGGATTTTATCTATGGTTCTTGATTCTCAACTCATGAGACAAGAGAACCATAGATCAAGAGAGGGAGCAAGAGGTTGAGGGTGAGAGCAAGGGGAGAGCTCAAGAACAAGAGAGAGAATGAGCAAGAAAGAATGAGGCTCTCTTTTCTCTCTCACCCTCTCATAATCCAAAGTGATCATAACTCATCATATCAAAAAAGTCTTTTGGTGATGGTTAGAAGCAACCATAATGTTATCATATCATGCACTCATTTTATTCAAAAAGCAAGCAAGAAAAAAGTCTTTGGCATGAAATGATAACCATGGTTATCATGATGGTCAACTAGTCAAGCCTAGTCAACCGGTCAACAAGTCAACAAAAGTCAACAAGTCACCAAAGTCAACAAGTCAACAAAAGTCAACAAGTCAACAACCATATCACCATAATACTTAATTAATATAATAGTTAATCACATATCATATTCTCATTAGGGTTGAGCAAAAAGTCAAAAGTCAACGGTCAACTGTCAACAACCCTAATGAGAATCCACTACCTCTGCCTCCCTGTCAACTGTGCATACACACCCGCATCCGCGTTCCGAGGAACACGAATGCAAACTGGATAAATCCAATCCCATAAGGTACACTAGGATCTGGCTTAAACCAAAGCCCGCTAGTGTAAACTGTCCGGACACTGTACGTGCACAAGTGCACGGATGTGACCGAACCCTGTCGCAAAACCATGCGACCTGTCGCAATACCATGCGACCTCTACTCTTTTGCCTAAAGGCGAAAAGCTTTCTGTGTGGGACTCTAAAGACTCGACACTACGCTGGCAGTGGGTTTAACCACAGACCGCAAGCGGCACTAGCTGTGCGTAACGGTCCCCAGGTAATGCCGACAAGAAGACCGACGAGGCGAAACCCATCTGAACTCCTACTGAGCCTGAGTGTGACATTCTCCGTACAGTCCGGTCTGTTCGTCTGATACATCGCATGGCGGGCCTAGGGGGCGGTAAACGTCAGTCCCCCAATAGCGGTACAAGTCGTGCCGGAGTGAAGCCCAATACACCCTGAGATAACACTGGAAACCTACCAGTATATCTCGTTTGCCCTGGCCAGGGACTACTCGTGTAATGGCTCTCCTAGACACAGCGCGATGTCAACCCCCAATACCGGGAGAGACGAATCCTGTCTAACCGTCACTGCCTCCAAGTGCTTCGGGACTGCACCCAACCACCACCTGTTTGCACGACTCCTTTGAGCCGTGGTAGGGTAGTGATCAAAGTACAGTGGGAACACACTCGAGGCGGAGTGACAGTGTCAAGTCAGCGGACTAAGCTGTACTCATGTCACCTGGGAACTGATAACTGACGATAGGTATAATACCAACTAGTCAGTTCCCGACGAGTCCTGTCCAGTGTACCCGTAACCTAACGAGCACCCGCATACTATCTCAAGTACGACGTACTGACGGCTGTGGGACAGACCGTCTCCCACACTGGGATGAGAAGCGCATGCGCTGGTCTACTCCGGAGTATCGATGCCCTGTCTCGATAGTCCTGCGACCAGGGACCTGAATAAGGATGTGCTTATAGATTACCCAGCCCCCACTAGTGTGACTGCCATCACAACGCTGGTAATCAAGCAAAGATCCTAAGGGCTCCACTAATGCGTATAAGTGATATACTGAAATAAACACAAGTACACATTGAAGTAGAAACAAACCAAGTAGCATACTACTATTTTGAGCAAGATTGTATATACAAGGTGAATATCCCAAGCATCCATTAAGTAATATACAAACTAGTATGATACAGTAATGGCCTCTAGGGCATATACACTAACAATCTCCCACTTGCACTAAGGCCACGTACTGGCGTATCGAAGACCTATCATCTCGATCAGCCGCTCGAACTGAGTCTGGGGCAGGGCCTTGGTGAATGGATCAGCAGTGTTATCTTCTGAAGCGACTCTCCGAACCTCGATCTCCTGGCGATCTACGATCTCCCTGATCAGGTGATACCGCCTTAAGATGTGCCTGGATTTCTGATGGGACCTGGGTTCCTTCGCTAAAGCTATAGCCCCGTTGTTGTCGCAATACAGAGGTATTGGATCAACAATGGACGGAACCACCTGAAGTTCTTTCAAGAACTTCCTCATCCAGACAGCTTCTTTTGCGGCATCAGATGCAGCGATGTATTCCGCTTCCATCGTCGAGTCTGCAACGGTTTCCTGTTTGGAACTCTTCCAACACACCGCCCCTCCATTGAGGGTAAAGACAAAACCCGACATGGACTTGGAATCATCCTTGTCACTCTGGAAGCTGGAGTCAGCAAAGGCCTCGATCTGGAGGTCCTTTCCGCCATACACCAAGAACATCTCCTTAGTCCTCCTCAGGTACTTGAGAATGTTCTTTACCGCTATCCAATGTTTCTCCCCAGGGTTTGACTGATACCGGCTTACTACACTCAGTGCATAAGCTACATCCGGTCTGGTACACAACATCGCATACATTATAGAGCCTACCGCAGAAGCGTAGGGTATAATAGACATGCGATCCCTCTCCAAATCAGTCTTGGGAGACATCTCTTTAGAGAGGGTGATCCCGTGACAAGCCGGTAGGTTACCGCGCTTGGAATCTTCCATACTGAATCTTTTCAGTACGGTGTCGATGTACCTGGACTGAGAAAGTCCCAATATCCTCTTGGATCTATCACGATGGATCCGGATCCCCAGGATGTATGAGGCATCACCCAGGTCTTTCATGGAGAACCTTTGTGACAAGAACCCCTTGACAGATTGTAGCATAGGAATATCATTTCCTATTAAGAGAATGTCATCCACGTATAAAACGAGGAATACTACAGTTCTCGCTACAAATCTACTATAGATGCATGGTTCATCTGGATTTTTGATAAAGCCAAATTCTTTGACCGTCTCATCAAAGCAGATGTTCCAACTCCGCGATGCCTGCTTTAGTCCATAGATGGACTTAAGCAACTTGCACACCTTTCCGCTGCTCCCACTCTGAATGAAACCCTCTGGCTGGTCCATATAGACACACTCCTCTAAATTTCCATTTAGAAAAGCTGTCTTTACGTCCATTTGCCAGATCTCATAATCGTGGAAGGCAGCAATGGCAAGAAGGATCCGAATGGATTTCAGCATGGCTACCGGAGAAAAGGTTTCGTCGTAGTCCAAGCCAGGTCTTTGACGAAAACCCTTTGCTACCAGCCTAGCTTTATAGGTCTCAACCTGTCCATCTACACCAATCTTCCTTTTGAAGATCCACTTGCATCCTACGGGTTTTACCCCGTCTGGAGCAATGTCCAACGTCCATACCTTGTTGGTGTACATGGACTCCATTTCGGTCCGCATTGCATCCAGCCATTTCACTGAGTCAATGCTCTGAACGGCCTGCTGGAAGCTAGTAGGCTCATCATAATCTATGATGCAATCCTCTCTATCCCCGTCTATGAGAAAACCGTAGTATCTCTCAGGCGGATGAGACTGCCTACTACTTCTGCGGAGCGGCGTAGGAATGTCCTGTTCTTCCGAACCTTCTGGTTCCACTAAACTTTCAGTAACAGTCCGTGGTTCTGGAATTTCTTCCAGTTCTACTGTGCTCCCACTTATCTGGTTTTCCAAAAACTCAGTTTCCAAGAAGTAGGCATGACGAGAAACAAGAACTTTTTGTTCCTCTTCACAGTAGAAGAAATATCCTTTTGAGTTCTTTGGATACCCCACAAACTTGCACTGTACTGAGCGTGCCTCGAGCTTGTCCGCATGCTGCTTTTTGACAAAAGCCGGACATCCCCATGTCTTAATGTGCTTAAGATAGGGTCTCTTCCCACACCACATTTCATATGGTGTGGAAGGCACAGTCTTAGTCGGAACTCGGTTCAAAAGGTACGCTGCTGATTCTAGCGCATACCCCCAGAATGATCGCGGTAACTCAGCATTACCCATCATGGACCGCACCATATCCAATAGGGTGCGGTTCCGTCTCTCCGATACACCGTTATGTTGCGGGGTGTATGGAGGAGTAAGCTGAGAGAGAATTCCGTTCTCTTTTAAATAGTCCAGGAACTCGGCACTTAAGTATTCTCCACCTCGATCCGATCTTAGAATCTTAATACTTTTGCCGGTCTGTTTCTCTACTTCATTCTTATACTCCTGGAATTTTCCAAAGGCCTCGGACTTATGTTTCATCAAGAAGACATAACCGTACCTTGAGAAGTCATCCGTAAAAGTAATGAAGTAAGAATGTCCGCTTCGGGCATGTGTAGACATTGGACCGCACACGTCACTGTGTACGAGTCCCAAGAGCTCGCTCGCTCTTACTCCATGTCCAGTAAACGGAGTCTTTGTCATCTTTCCTTTGAGACAAGATTGACAAGTGGCATACGATTGATATTCGAACGCATTCAAATATCCTTCTGTATGTAACTTAGTCAACCTTCTCTCATTGATGTGACCCAATCTACAATGCCATAAGAAAGTCTGATTTATTTCCGGAGACTTTCTTTTGTGTGTATTCTGGACGTTGAAAATTTGTGGTTGGTTTAACACGTATATACCATTACTCAATGTACCTGACCCAATCAAAACTTGATTAAGGTGAATGTTTACAACATTACTTACAAACGCAAATTCATAACCTTCTTTAGAAACTAAAGATACAGAAATGATATTACAAGTTGCGTTGGGTACAAAAAAGCAATTACGCAAAACCAAAACATGTCCATCTGACATTCCCAGGTGATAGTCCCCCACGGCTTTAGCATCCATGCTAGCTCCGTTCGCAACTTTGAGGGTCATGTCACCTGCCTTCAAAACCCTACGGTTTCTCAACGCCTGCAAAGAATTACAGATATGAGATCCTGATCCGGTATCCAATACCCAGGAAGTAGAGTTTATTGAAAGACAATTTTCAATAACATACACACCTGAAGCTGAAGCTGCAACCTGCTTCAATTCCTGTGTTCTGGCCTTCCAGGCCCTGCAATCATTCTTCCAGTGTCCTTTCTTATGACAATAGAAGCATTCTTCCTTATCCACAAGCTTCCCCGCTATCTTTGTTGCTTTGCCTTTTCCCTTCGTATCCACTTTACCAACACCGCCCCTTGGTTTGGCGGGGGCCTTCTTCTTCTTTCCCTTGGCTTTCGCCTTGGACCTAGAAGAAGATGATCCTCCTACAAACAAAGTGGATGTTTCCCTACCTTTCTGTAGGGTGCCCTCTGCGCTCCTCAGCATGTTGAGGAGCTCTGATAGTTCAACCTCTTTTTCTTGTAGGTTGAAGTTCAGTATAAACTGGGCGTAAGTGGAAGGAAGGGACTGGAGAACTATATCCGTATATAGCTCACTCTCCAATGTGATCCCTAGGTCAGCGAGCTCCTCAATGAAGCCGATCATCTTTAGCACATGCTCGGCTACTGATGATCCGACGGCCATTCTTGTCGAAAATAACTTTTTCGACGCTTCGTATCTTGCGATACGTGATTGCTCTCCATACAGTTCTTTTGTATGGAGCAATATGGACTCCATGTCCATATTCTCATGCCTCCTCTGATGTTCGTTGTCCATCGAGGCAAGCAGGAGGCACTTGGCCTTCGCGCTATCAATCTCCCAAGTCTTGCGGATTTCCTTATCCGCGACGCTGGAAGTTGGACCAGGGACAGGGGGAGCTTTGGTGGTAAGAAGATACCCCAGCTTGTCATAAGTGATTGCTATCGTGACATTCCTGAGCCAATCTTTGTAGTTTGGCCCTGTCAGTTTGTTTTTATCTAGGAGTAACTTAAGTCCAGTCATGTTGATTGGTCGCTGCAATTAGGAGAGAGAAGAAGAAACACTCAGCATGATGCTCTTGCAAGTTTAGAGTGGTTTTTAGTTTGTCTAAACAGGATGGCTCCCACTGTTTCTCGAATCCCTCCTCAAACCATAAAGGAAGAATTAGCCGGGATCAATCCCACCGTACAATACTTGCTTAACCGTTCAGCCAGGCCGGTGTCGGTACTTCGAGGGAGGTTTTCCAACGCTTTCGCGAAGTTCCTTAATTAGAGAACCTCTTTTCCCTGGGGGCGTAGCCCCGCTAACACCTTTCTAGGCACCTACTAGGTTTATAGCATTGATCGTTAAGTGAGAAATTTCCCGAGGAGTAGCATATACTCACAGTAGGATCGGGATCCAAATATCATCGCGTGACGAAACTGAAGGAATCCTACCAGAATCATCACACTCCAAATGGTATGCAAATCTAGCAAGTTTCAGTACTTATGAAACTCCCGATGTGGATTTTTGCCCCATGCTCTTATGACCTTGACTTTGGCCAACAAATCATAAGTCACATGTCAAGTTCTGCCCGTCGTTCTCCAGGTTAATTTGAATCCACCCGCACCTACCCTTGACTTTGGCCAACAAGGCAGTACGACTGTTCCAAACCAACGCATCTATCTATGCTGCACATGAATACCCAATAGCTACCAATCATTGTGCCTTGACTTTGGCCAACAAACACAGCTTGAATACTATTGACTATTCATGTGAAACGACGGAGGGCTACGGATGGTTTTGGCGAAACCGTGAACGTAGTGAACTTGATTTAATCGATGGAACGAGATAGCTTTTAGAAGGAGTGGCTCAAGCTCCGCATTTAAAAGTTATTTTGAAAAGAACCGAGTGGTTTTTCGAAAGTGTTCCAACGACTTTAACTTGGTTTATTATCTTGCATTAGTTCTTTTAATGCGTGATATTCTTGCATTAGTACTTTTAATGCGTCCCATCATTTAACCCTACCATTGCAGAAAACAACCAAAATATGACGTACGCTTATGCCATTCGCATTCGCCACTGGGCCCCGTCATTACCCGTTAGGTTACTTAACTAACGACAGAGCGGGGGCTGGGCTAGCGCGTCTGTAAAACATAAGCAACGCCTAAATAGTAAGCAATGATAAACATTTCAGATCACAGATAAATACATTGGATATACTAGTAATCTGTAATTTGTACGAGCCTGTAACAAAAACAGATAACACGGTCGCGGTGAATAGCCAAAACCCCACCCAAGACCCCTACGGGTACGGCAAACTACCCGCCAAGTACCCGAAACGTAGCAACCTCCCTCATCTCCATGAGTAGGCCACTCGACACTTCGGCATACCCGGTAGTTTGTGCACCCCTCCACGGGTCTATCCTAGGAGCAAAAAACAGTAAAAAGAAATTATACAATGACGGCTACAACCCCGACCCGGTTGTGCGGCCAAACAAATAATTATTACATCAATTTACAAATTTACATGAATTGCAAGAAAAGTAAACTCTCGTCTCACAACCCCCGGCTATTCACCCGCGACAATCCAACATATTTATATACACATTCCAGCACATTACAGATCATGTATAACCCCGACTAATCGACTTATAGCGATTAGCCGACGTTCAATACATGCAAACATCACAGATATAACCATCATAGTCAAAGTGCAATGAAGTTCGGAAAAATACGGAATTATAGGACCCCAAAAGGAAATTTCTTTTCTGTAAAATCTGGGCACATATAATATATCTCAAAAATCCCAAAACCAACACAGACACACACTGCACGAAAAACGACGCACTAAAGACAACAAACCGCGGCGCTTCCGCGGCGGCCAAGAAGGGTCACGCGGCGGAAGCGCGGCGGTTTAGACGAATTGGTGAATCGTTTTTCATGGGTGTTCTAACAAAACCCTGAGACGAATTTAGGAGTATGAAGTTTTTCATTTTGACCAGAAAAAATTTCAACAGAAACTCAGTTTTTGTAGTTTTCCGGTTTTGTGATTTTTTCGGTTCCGAACTTCGTTACACTTTACTACCTAGCTAGTTTAAGTTTAGTTAGGCTCTGATACCACTGTAAGTCCATATTGCGACCCCCGGTTCTTACGGGGAGGCGGAAACGGTACAAAATCAAAATTTTTATCGCAAGAGGCAACATGGACTAACTTATGGTCGGGATCGTTACCTAAACTAAAACTAGCAAACTAAGCTAAAGATGTTTAGCTACTCGGATGAAGATGGTTATACCTAAACTTGAACTCCTTCTCTTCAAGCTCCGGTGGTGGTCCGATGGCTCCTTCTCGTCGTCTCCGTACGCCGAAGATAGATCCACTTGAAAGCTCCAACCTTTAGCTCCTTCTTCGGTCTTTGAAGAAACTAGTTCACTTGGTTTGCTAAACCTAGTGAACTAGAATGAGTAGAGAGGAAGTAGAATGGGATTTTATCTATGGTTCTTGATTCTCAACTCATGAGACAAGAGAACCATAGATCAAGAGAGGGAGCAAGAGGTTGAGGGTGAGAGCAAGGGGAGAGCTCAAGAACAAGAGAGAGAATGAGCAAGAAAGAATGAGGCTCTCTTTTCTCTCTCACCCTCTCATAATCCAAAGTGATCATAACTCATCATATCAAAAAAGTCTTTTGGTGATGGTTAGAAGCAACCATAATGTTATCATATCATGCACTCATTTTATTCAAAAAGCAAGCAAGAAAAAAGTCTTTGGCATGAAATGATAACCATGGTTATCATGATGGTCAACTAGTCAAGCCTAGTCAACCGGTCAACAAGTCAACAAAAGTCAACAAGTCACCAAAGTCAACAAGTCAACAAAAGTCAACAAGTCAACAACCATATCACCATAATACTTAATTAATATAATAGTTAATCACATATCATATTCTCATTAGGGTTGAGCAAAAAGTCAAAAGTCAACGGTCAACTGTCAACAACCCTAATGAGAATCCACTACCTCTGCCTCCCTGTCAACTGTGCATACACACCCGCATCCGCGTTCCGAGGAACACGAATGCAAACTGGATAAATCCAATCCCATAAGGTACACTAGGATCTGGCTTAAACCAAAGCCCGCTAGTGTAAACTGTCCGGACACTGTACGTGCACAAGTGCACGGATGTGACCGAACCCTGTCGCAAAACCATGCGACCTGTCGCAATACCATGCGACCTCTACTCTTTTGCCTAAAGGCGAAAAGCTTTCTGTGTGGGACTCTAAAGACTCGACACTACGCTGGCAGTGGGTTTAACCACAGACCGCAAGCGGCACTAGCTGTGCGTAACGGTCCCCAGGTAATGCCGACAAGAAGACCGACGAGGCGAAACCCATCTGAACTCCTACTGAGCCTGAGTGTGACATTCTCCGTACAGTCCGGTCTGTTCGTCTGATACATCGCATGGCGGGCCTAGGGGGCGGTAAACGTCAGTCCCCCAATAGCGGTACAAGTCGTGCCGGAGTGAAGCCCAATACACCCTGAGATAACACTGGAAACCTACCAGTATATCTCGTTTGCCCTGGCCAGGGACTACTCGTGTAATGGCTCTCCTAGACACAGCGCGATGTCAACCCCCAATACCGGGAGAGACGAATCCTGTCTAACCGTCACTGCCTCCAAGTGCTTCGGGACTGCACCCAACCACCACCTGTTTGCACGACTCCTTTGAGCCGTGGTAGGGTAGTGATCAAAGTACAGTGGGAACACACTCGAGGCGGAGTGACAGTGTCAAGTCAGCGGACTAAGCTGTACTCATGTCACCTGGGAACTGATAACTGACGATAGGTATAATACCAACTAGTCAGTTCCCGACGAGTCCTGTCCAGTGTACCCGTAACCTAACGAGCACCCGCATACTATCTCAAGTACGACGTACTGACGGCTGTGGGACAGACCGTCTCCCACACTGGGATGAGAAGCGCATGCGCTGGTCTACTCCGGAGTATCGATGCCCTGTCTCGATAGTCCTGCGACCAGGGACCTGAATAAGGATGTGCTTATAGATTACCCAGCCCCCACTAGTGTGACTGCCATCACAACGCTGGTAATCAAGCAAAGATCCTAAGGGCTCCACTAATGCGTATAAGTGATATACTGAAATAAACACAAGTACACATTGAAGTAGAAACAAACCAAGTAGCATACTACTATTTTGAGCAAGATTGTATATACAAGGTGAATATCCCAAGCATCCATTAAGTAATATACAAACTAGTATGATACAGTAATGGCCTCTAGGGCATATACACTAACATTGACTAAAAAGGTGTAAGTCCACGGTAGCGCCCCGGCCGTCTAACAGACGCCAAATGCGGAACAAAAACTTTTTACAACTGGCGCTATCGCGTACTATAACCCGGATCTGCCATTAAAGCTAAACTAACAAACTACAAAGTGGGTAGAAGAGTTATACCGAACGATCCAAGTCCTTCGGTATTCAACCATCATCCCACGCTTTGTTGCGGCTGCTCCGATCTCCTAAATCTCCAGTCTTCTCGTCCAGGTGGCACCACGTCGACGGATCTTTAAACGGGCTCCCGCCTCTTAACCGAGGCTACTCGATCGTCAAGTTTGCTAAAAGAGACGATCAAGATGAAGTAGAGAATGAGTAGAACACTTTGTCTCGTTACGTCCAAGGCTATGGACGAACGGTTAATGAAGTTGCCTTTTGGAATCGGGTGAAATGAGAAATGAAGCTATTTCTAATTTCCATGAATCCAAACTATAATCTTTTCCAAAAACCACAACCATCAACCATTCATCAAGAATGGCCGGCCACTTATAGATGAAGGAGGGTGAGTGTAGGAGAGGGGGGGTGAGTGTAAGCAAAAGATCTTGATCAAAATATCATTGCATAAACAAAAATGCATTAATGTAAAGGATGACTCATTAACCTTAGTTAGCCTTTCATTAAATGCACAATTAATGCTAACAATGAATCATCAAGCCTTGTCACCTAAATCAAGAACCTTCTAGAACCATGACTCACCCTTATCAAGAAAAGATAAATCCGTATTTAACCGAATGTCAAAATACGGCTGATAGAAAACTGGAAACTGGCAACTTCCAAAAGTGATCCTGAAACGAATTTCAGGATAACCCCATATCAGTATAAACATACCCGCATTTGTATTACGACCGGATACAAATGCAACTGCGACAAAGATATTATATCTACACAGTATAATACTGGGTTCCGGCTTAAACCAAAGCCTACCAGTATTATCTGCCCGAAAATGGACACGTGCGAAAACGCACGTGCATTTTCCGAACCTTGCCATAAACCCATATGGCCTCTACAACGTTTCGCCCGAACTTGGGAAAGTGTCTGTGGGGGACTCTAAAGACTCATCAACACACTGGCACTGGGTATAACCACTAGCACGTCAGAGGTACAAGCTGTACGTAACGGTTTGCCTATGTATTGATTGGAAGAGAAGCTGACGAGCGAACTCATCCATAAACCCTACTGAGCCTGACAGTGACAATGTATATACAGTCCGGTCCGTTCGTCTAAAGAGTATCGCATATCGAGTCTAGGGGGTGGATAAAGTCAGACCCCTAATAACGCGATAATTCGTGTCGGTATGAAGCCCATCACCATCTGAGAAACTACTGATCCAAATCAGTAATTCTCCACTACCTTGGCCAAGGATTTCTATTGATGGCCACCCGTGCACTGTGCGACATCAACCCCCAATACCGGGAGAGACGAATCCCCGACGATCCGCTCACTGCCTCCATGTGGCTCAGGACTGTACCCAAAAAATACCTGTTTGCACAACTCCTTTGAGCGTGGTAGGGTAGGAATCAAAGCACAGTGGGAACTCACACGAGACAAATGACGATCTCAGGTCGACAAACTAACCTGTACACATGTCACCAGGGAACTGCTATCTGACGATATGTATAATACCAACTAGCATGTTCCCGGCAAGTCCTGTCCGGTGTACTCATAACCCAATAAGCACATGTATACATCTTAGTTGATCCAACTGACACCAGTGGCTTGTGAGACCGGCCACCGCCCCTCGTCGGGGTCTCGACTGTATACACTAGTCTACTCTGGAGTATCGATGCCCTGTCTCGAAACTCCTACGACTAGGGACACTTTAAGGATGTGCTTATAGACCCCAGCTCCCACGTATATGATCACCATCATACTGCTGGCTGTCAAGCAGAATCCTATGGGCTCTATCATAATGCAATAGTGAACTAAAGCACGTATACGATGATAAAGACAAACCAGATAGCATACTATCATCTCGAGCAAGACTGTCATATCGGTATAGGTCCTGCCTCAATCATTGCAATCACCTACCTGCGATCCAATAATTGACTTTGAGGGCACTATCTCCAACAATCTCCCACTTGCACTTAAGGCTAATTATTGCGATGTCGCATACTCACAGCCCGTGTGATATCGAACATCCAACTCCTCTACTAATCAGTTTCACAAAGCTAGTTTGTAAAACTCTTGTGTTCGAGAAATAGCCTCAGTGAGTGGATCCGCCCTGATGTTTCTTTCTATGTCTCTCTTAATCTCATGTTCGCGGAGAAAACCATCTCCCGAAACGAGTAATACCTGTCTTAGAATATGTCTGAATATCTGATGGGACCTAGTTCATAAATGAACTCCAAATCCAGACTTCTTAGACTTTATTGATAACTGAACCTAATCAGTATGGCGCACCATGCCTCCCACAGTATCCTCTTAGACCACCTGTCCATAATACTGTCCCTCATCATAGGGAAAACTATAACTCTGACAATCACTCTGTCATCCATGTCACCTCTGAAGCCTGGAATGATAACCGTCTCCCGAAGGAGGCTGCCGTCATCAAATCCGTAGAACATTCATTCATGTTCTAAAACTGCTTCCTTATGTTTCTCCACGATTGGATTAATATAAACTTATTGCATCAAGTGCAAAAACAACATCTGGTGTGGTACTTGACATTTCATGATTGACTCAATTGCCTAAGCAAGTGATCTGCCAATCATGCACATCTCTCTCTCCTTTAGTCTGTAAGACACCTTTAGAGAGGGTGACTCCATCACCTGTAGGTACACTACCATGCCAGGAGTCCTCTATTCTAAATACCATTAGAATACTGTCAAAGTACCCATATTAGGAAACTACCCAAATCCAGATCTAAAACCAGAATGTCTGATATTATATCCATGTCCTGTCTGGAGAAACAACTGTGTGATGACCAAAGTACAACCGATCGTAGTATAGGAATTTTACTTCCTACTCTGTGTATGTTATCCAAATACCATGACATCACACCCTACTACCTTCTCAACAGATCCATCCCCTATTCTGATGAAGTCAAACCCACGACTCTCATATCAAAATTAGATGATCTATCTCCGCTATATCTGCTCAAGCCTATAAATAGACATAAGCTACTTGCCCACTGTGCTTCCGCTGCTCCCACTGACTACGATAACCCTCTGGCAGAATAATATCTACGTACACTTCTAAATCTAGTTTAGAACGACGTTATACTTATCCTCTTGCCGGGTCTCATAGTCTGGAACAACAGTAGTGTCAAGTCTGGGTAAACAAGAACCTCCCTGTCACCGTCTTTGAGGCTACCGGAGTACCTCTCGGGTGACTGAGGTTACCCTCCATATCTGCGGAGTGGCTAATAGAATGTCAAACCTGTTTGAATATATTGGTCCTATTAAATTTTCCGTAATCGTTTGCGGTTCTGGAATCACTTCCAGTTCTACCATACTCCCACTACTGTTTTCTGAAAAAAATCAATTTTACTAAAACTGTGGCGAGTTAAGAACAATATCACTATTGATCTTCCAGATGGTAGAAATGTCAACCTTCGTCAAAGCCAGGGTCAACCCACAAACTGCCATTACAGAAACGTGCCTTGAGTTATCCAGTGTCTGGTTTTAAGCATAAGCTGGACAACTCCCCTTACCTTAACATCGTTAAGATATGAACCATTCTATATCCAATATAGAAACAGAGGCACTAATTTAATTGGAACCAGATTCAAACCATGCAGCTGTTTCCAGTGCATATCAACTGAATGGAGAGAAGCTAATCAACATTACTCAACTTAGGAATCCATCCAATTATGAGTAACCTGAAAGAGAAACAAGTTTCTCAAAACCATTACTATCAACAGAATACCAATCACAAGAATCTATATCTTCGATCTCTTTGAAGAATCCCGATACTTGCGATATCTGGTTCTCTACTTTATTCTTATACTCACAACTTCTCATAACTCAGACATTGTATTTCTACGAAACACTTGTCTAAAAACTAGAGAAGTCACAAGTAAACAGAACATAGTACGAGGACCTACCCCTCTGTCCTGACGGACACTGGACAATATACAATACTATGTATAAGTCTGCTGAGTTGAATAACTCAAAACCTGTGCATCGTAGGTTGAAAACTGTACCCAGGTGATTTCCTCAAATATCACCAATTACAACGAATTCTGATATAATGAGAATGATCACCTAATTCCCAATAACTTACTCCCACTCATCATCTGTAAAACTATACAGATATGAGAATATAAAACCTGGTAAATACATACCCTGGAGTAAGTATCTAATCGGGAAAATAGTTTTCCTTTTAACAATGCGCAGTGAAACTGAAACATTAAAAATGTTTCGTAGGGGTATCCTGGTATTCTTAGTAATGCCTTTTCCATAATCCTTTTCATGACTTTAACCGTATATCTCTTTGCCACCTCTCCAAATCCCTTTATTTGTCTTTATTCATTTCCTTCTGTACACCCTTTTAGGCTAAGTGGTTTTCTTCCTTCCCTACCGTTCGGCACCAGCCTATGGTTTGGAAGAAGACTATCCAGTAAGAATAATAGGTGTACTCTCCTAATCCTAGGAGTACTCGCAACTTGAAAGAAGGTGATGATAAAAGACTACTGAATAAAACCTTATTCTATTTCTCCCGAACTGGGGAAAATGCAAAGGTGAAATAGGAGTGGCGATGAAGTACGCGGTTTGGTCGTGAATGATAACAGTCGCAATTTACTTTGCCCTCTTTCTAATCCCTTCATTTTGTCTTTATATATTACCTTCTGCACACCCTACTTAGGCTAAATGGTTTTTTTCATTCCCTACCTTTCGGCACCAGCCTATGGTTTGGAATAAGACTATCCAATAAGCGTAATAGGTGTACTCTCCTAAACCAAGGAGCCCTCGCATCCTGAGAGAAGGTGATAATAAAAGATAACCGAATAAACTAATTCTATTTCTCCTGAACCTGGATCCATCCTCGAAGAAGTCCCTTCGAGTTCGTATATAACCATACGATGGATCTATCCAATGGAAGTGGATGTCCGTAGTAACACAGGGTGTTCTGAGAAATATAAAGGGTAAAGGAAGGAGCGGCAATGACTTATGCAACTCGGACAATCCAAAAGCCAGTATTTTAAGAAGGTTCGGTCAACTTGGTCACTGAGTCATAGTCTAGGGTCGGTCAAAGGTCGCTGCCAAAGAGAGAGAGAGAAAAGAAACACTCTGCGTGCACTCTAACCTAGATCAGAATGGTTATCACTTTATCTAATCAGGAAACTGTTGCGCCACGGCAGCGCCCCGGCCGTCTTACTCGAGGCAAAATTGCGGAATCAAAATTTTTCCTTACTCGGAAACCGGCGCTACCGCGGACAAAGAAAACCCGGATCGTTAACCATTAACCTACGCTAGCTAACAAGAGATGGGAAGAGAAGTATACCAAGAGATCCGGTCCTCCGGTCTTCTCATCATCGCCCCGATCTCCCGCGGAAAGTGTAGTCTCCATATCGTCGCCTCCTCGCCGGAAAGGGCACCACATCGCCTTCGTCTTTTACGGGCTCCCGCCTCAATACCGAGGCAACTCGCGCATGAAGCCGGCAACTCGACATGCTCAAGATGTGCTGTAGAATGTGTAGTAGATTGTCTCACTTGGGTTTTGTTGCCATTTGAAGATGATGGAGGAAACAAGGATTAGAAAAATGGTGCTTGCATTTTTCTAGCATGAAAAAGAGATCAAGAAAGAAACTCTCAAGAATGAAGCTCTCTCTTCTTCTTCCTCTCTTTCTTTTTCTTCTTCTTCTTTTCTAATGAAAGACTTATCATCTTAGAAAAAAGGGTGGAGGATTGAATATGAAGCATAACAATAGAAGGAAGGTGAGTGTAGGAGAATGGTGGAGGTAACCACATCAAGAGACAAGAAAACATGCAACCATGCTTTCCACTTTAAACCCATACCCTTTCTAATCAACATAAAGCAAGTTATGGTGCAAGATATGAAAGCCATCATAATCAATACAATATGCAATAAAAACCCTCCACAAAGTGTTATTTGCAAAACTGCAAATAACCCCCTCCATCGGAAAAGTCCGGCCGGGAAAGAACAAAGGAAAACCGGCCGGAACGGAATGCAAACTGGCAACTCCAGAAAACTGGTCCCGTAATAAATTACAGGAAAACCCCTATACTGTGTATACACACCCGCATCTGTATTCCGTCCGGATACAAATGCAATGAGACAAAATCTACACTGTACTAGACTAGGACCGGCTTAAGCCAAAGCCGGCTAGTAAAATCCGTTCGATCCTGATCCGTGCAATACCGCACGTATCTGATCGAACCCTGCCATATAACTATACGGCGACTAGTACAAAACTGTCCGATCCTGATCCGTGCAATACCGCACGTATCTGATCGGACCCTGCCATATCTCCATACGGCCTCTACAGCGTTTCGCCCGAAAGCGGAGAAACTGAAAGTGTGGTGGACTCTAAAGACTCGTCAATACTATGGCTGTGGATTTAACCACTGGCACGTCAGAGGTATAAGCCAATACATGACGGGCCACCAGCTATTGACCAAAGGGACGTCGATGAGGAAGCTCACCCCGACACCCAACTGAGCCTGTCAGTGACAATATCCGTACAGTCCGGTCCGTTCGTCTATGAGTATCGCATGGCGGGCCTAGGGGGTTGGTAAAAGTCAGACCCCCAAAAGCGGTACAAGTCGTGTCGGAGTGTAGCCCAGAACGCCCTGAGATACTACTGGAATACCTACCAGTAAATCTCCTGCCTCGGCCGAGGGCTTTGCGTAATGGCTCTCCTAGACACAGCGCGACCTCACCCCCAATACCGGGAGAGACGAACCCCTGAAGATCCGCTCACTGCCTCCATGTGGCTCGGGACTGTACCCAACTAAAACCTGTTTGCACGACTCCTTTGAGCCGTGGTAGGGTAGTAATCAAAGCACAGTGGGAACTCACACGAGACAAATGACGATCCTCAGGTCGATGAACTAACCTATACACATGTCACCAGGGAACTGCTATCTGACGTCAGGTATAAGACCAACTAGCAGGTTCCCGGCGAGTCCTGTCCGGTGTACTCATAACCCAATGAGCACCTGTATACATCTTAGGTGAACCAACTGACACCAGTGGCTTGTGAGACCGGCCACCGCCCCTCGTCGGGGTCTCGACTGTATACACTAGTCTACTAATGGAGTATCGATGCCCTGTCTCGAAACTCCTACGACTAGGGACCATTTAAGGATGTGCTTATAGACTACCAGCTCCCACGTATATGATCGCCATCATACTGCTAGCAGTCAAGCAAGAATCCTAGGGGCTCTATCAACGTGTAATAGCGACATGTCAGGTCACCTAAAGCAGTACACGATGATAAAGATAAACCAGATAGCATACTATCATCTCGAGTAAGACTGTCCTACTGGGATAGGTCCTCCCTCAATCATTGCAATCACGTGCCTGTGATCCAATAATTGACTCTGAGGGCACTATCTCCAACAATCTCCCACTTGCACTCAAGGCTAATTATTGCGATGTCGCATACTCACAGCCCGTGTGATACCGAACACCCAACTCCTCTACTGGTCAGTCTCACAAAGCTCGTTTGCGAAACTATTGCGTTCGAGGAATAGCCTCAGTGAGTGGATCTGTTGTGATGTTTCTTTCTATGTCTCTCTATATCTCAAGTTCGCGGAGAAAGCCATCTCCCGAAATGAGCAATACCTGTCTTAGAATGTCTGGATGTCTGATGGGACCTAGCTCATAAATGAACTCCAAATCCAAACTTCTTAGACTGTATCATCAACCGAACTTAATCAGTATCCTGCGCCAAGCCTCCCTCAGTATTGCCTTGGACCACCTGTCCAAAATACTGCCCCTCCTCAGAAGGAAAACTATAACTCTGACAACCTCCTTGTCGTCCATGTCACCTTGGAAGCCTGGAATGATAACTGTCTCCTAAAGGAGGCTGCCGTTATCATATCCCTAGAACATTCACTTATGTTCTAAAACTGCTTCCGACTGTTTTTCCAGGATTGGATCAATATCAACTTATTGCATCTAGTGCAAGAACAACATCTGGTGCGGTACTTGACATCTCATGATTGACTCAATTGCCTAAGCAAGTGATCTGCCAATCATGAGTATCCCTCTCCTCTTTAGTCTATAAGACACCTTTAGAGAGGGTGACTCCATCAACTGCAGGTGCACTACCGTGTCAGGAGTCGACCATTCTAAATACTCATAGAATGCTGTCAAGGTACCCAGATTGGGAAACCACCCAAATCTAGATCTAAAACCATAGATCTAGTAACCAGTATGTCTGATATAATATCCAAGTCCCTTGTGGAGAAACCACTATGTGACGACCTAAGTATAACCGATCGTAGTATAGGAATATCACTTCCTACTACCTTCTCAACAGATCCATCCCCTATTCTGATGACGTCAAACCTATGACTGTCACATCAGAAATGGATGATCTATCTCCGCTACATCTGCTTTAGTCTATAAATAGACATAAGCCTGATGTCCACCAATGCTTCCGCTGCTCCCACTGACTACGACAACCTTCTGGCAGAGTCATATAGACGTGCACTTCCAAAGCTAGTTTAGAACGACGCTATACTCATCCTCCTGCCGGGTCTCGCAGCCTGGAACAACAGCAATGGTAATTGTGGGTAAACAAGAACTTCCCTGTCACCGTCCTTGAGGCTACCGGAGTACCTCTCGGGTGCCTGAAGTTACCCACCTTATCTGCAGAGTGGCCAATGGAATGTCAAATCAGATTGAATCTTTAGGTTCCTTATCAAATCTTTAGTAATCGTTTGCGGTTCTGGAATCACTTCCAGTTCTACCATACTCCCACTGCTGTTTTTGAAAAAACCCATTTTTTAATAAAACTGTGGCGAGTCTAGAACAATATTTCTATTGATCTGCCAGATGGTAGAAAGTCAACCCTCGTCATAGCCTGGGTCAACCCACAAACAGCCATTACAGAAACGTGCCTTGAGTTATCCGGAGTCTGGTTTTAAGCATAAGCCGGACAACTCCCCGTACCTTAACATCGTTAAGATATGAACTGTTCTATATCCAATATAGAACCAGAGGCACTGATTTAATTGAACCAGATTCAAATCATGCAGCTGTCTCCAGTGCATGTCAACTAAATGGAAGGAGGTCGATCAGCGTTACTCAACTTAGGAATGCTTCCAATTATGAGTAACCTGAAAGAGAAGCAATCTGTCTTCATCATTACTATCAACTGAATACCATACACAAGTATCTACATCTTCGATCACCTTGAAGAATCCCGATACTTGCTACAGCTGGTTCTCTACTCTATTCAAATACCTATAACTCCTCAAAACTTAGACCCTGTGTTTCCACGAAACAGCTGTCTAAAATCTAGAGAAGTCATAAGTAAACCGAATATAGTACGAGGACCAACCCCTCTGTCCTGATGGACACTGGACAACATACAATACTCTGTATAAGTCCGCTGAGTCTAACAACTCTTTCACTGTGTGTCGTAGGTTGAAAACTGTACTTATGGTTAAAAAGAATTACACCGCTGTTTAATGCTCCTTACCTAACCATCCACTGATATAGGTAAATGTCATCGACATAATATCAAAAGGTATATCTCACTCTATGAAAATAGACGTACAGATATATCAATTTGAAATTGGTGCACAACAGCGGATATTCATAACCAAATATTTGCCGACCGGCAAACAACCCAGGTGACTTCCTCAAATATCACCGATTACAACGAATCCCGATATAATGAGGATGATCACCCAATTCCCAATAACTTACTCCCACTCCTCATCTGTAAAACCATACAGATGTGAGAATCATACCTGGTAAATACATACCCTGGAGTAAGTGTCTAATCGGGAAATCAGTTTTCTTTTAACATTACACAGTGAAACTGAAACATTGAAATGTTTCTGTGGGGAATCCTGGTATTCCTAGTAATGCCTCTACCATTATCCAGATTCACAACTATAACCGTATAATTCTTTGCCACCTCTCCAAATCCCTTTATATGTCTTTAGTCATTACCTTCTGCACACCCCTTTAGGCCAATTGGTTTTCTTCTTTCCCTACCGTTCGGCACCAGCCTATGGTTTGGAAGAAGACTGTCCAATAAGCATAAAAGGTGTACTGTCCTAATCCTAGGAGCACTCGCAACGCGAGAGAAGGTGAAGATAAAAGACACCTGAATGTACTTTATTCTTATTTCTCCTGAACCAGAATCCATCCCCGAACTGGAACTAGTTCCTTTCGAGTTCGTATATAACCATACGATGGAATATCCAATAAAATGGGATCTTCGTAGTGATACGGAGTGTCCTGGAGAAATACAAAGGTGATTTAGGATTGGCGAAGAAATACTTGGTTTGGTCGTGAATATCAGTCGCAATTTACTTTGCCCTCTTACTAATCCCTTGCTTTGTCTGAACTTAATACCTTCTGCACACCGTTTTAGGCTAACTGGTTTTCTTCATTCCCTACCGGTCGGCACCAGCCTATGGTTTTGAAGAAGACTATCCAATTTGCGTAATAGGTGTACTACTCCTAAACCAAGGAGTACTCGCAACCTGAGAGAAGGTGAAAAGAAAAGACAACTGAATAATCCTATCCGTTTTCTCCAGAACCAGAAACCATCCTCGAAGTCCTTCGAGTTCGTATATAACTATACGATGGTTTTGTCCAATGGAAGTGGACGTTCGTAGTAATACGGGGTGTCCTGGAGAAAAGGGTAAAAGTAGGAGTGGCAATGAGGTCTGCAACTCTGACAATCCAAAAACCAGTGTTAAGAAGGTTCGGTCAACTTGGTCACTGAGTCAAAATCCAGGGTCGGGTCAATGGTCGCTGCCAGAGAGAGAGAAAAGAAACACTCAGCGTGCACTCTATCCTAGATCAGAATGGTTATCACTTTAACTAATCTGGAAACCTCCCACTGTACCTCAAATTCTCCTCCAAACCTGAAAGAAGAATTAGTCGGGATCACCCGAGGAGTAAACCAACTCATCAGTGGGAATCGGGATCCAACTATCATCGCATGATAACTTGACGGAATCCACTCAAGTCACCACACTCCAGAAGGTATGCGCATGCTTGGCAAGTTTCAGTTCTTTTGAAACTCCCGATGTGATTTTTACCCCTAGGACCCAAGTGACCTTGACGAATAATCAACAAATCAAAAGGTCCTAGTCAAGTTCAACCCGTCATTATCTTGATTGCGTTAAACCCACCCGCACGACCCTTGACGAATAATCAACAAAGTCGCACGACTGTCCTAACCAATCCACATATCCATGCGACAGAAAGCATTACAGAGCTACCGCACACTACGCCTCGGCGAATAGCAACGACAAACGTAGCGCGAATACTAAGCAATACTAATCCGAAATGACGGAGGGCTACGAATGGTTTCTGGCGAAAACCTTTAACGTAATGAACTTGATATCGTTGAAGGAACTGGATAACTTTTATAAAAATATAGTGACGAAAACTTTTACTAAAGAGGTCACTCCCGGTGAAGGGATCTCGGCTCTTTCCCCGTAGAATGAGGTGCAGGATATTCCAACTGAATACCACGATGCAAAGCAAAAGTAATCGGCTATAGTGAAGCTATTGCCCTGACGCAAACTTCTGTCCAAGGGGTCATTCCCGGTGAAGGGATCTCGGCCCTTGCCTCGTCGACTGAGGAGCAGGATATTCCAAATGAATACCACGATACAAAACAAAAGCGAACGTCCTTGCAATAACAGCCTTTTGAAAAGTGTTCCAACAACATCAGAATAGGTTTGTTTAAACTTGCAATGATCCGAATCAATGCAGTCCCATCAATTGATCACACCACAAAGAACGAAAATATACTGACGTACGTATATGCCATCCGCATTCGCCACTGGGTCCCGTCATCACCCGTTAGGTTAGCTAACTAACGGCAGAGCGGGGACTGGACTAGCGCGGATGTAAAACATATACAACATCTACTAATATATATACCAATATATAGTATTTCGCTCAAGGCGTGAATAAAATGCAACATCACAGAAATGTACAGCATCACAGAACAATACAGATATCTGGAAGCCCCGGGTTTCACAGAGCCGCTGCTGAAACCCGACGTTCCCTTGGTCGTGTGGATAGCCTGTGCAATGAAATCCTAGACCCCTACGGGCGCGGCAAGTCACCCGCCAAAACCTGAAGCGAGGCAGCCCCCTTCAGTACCGTGAATGGACCACCCAGCACTTCACGGAATCCGGTAACTTGGGCACCCCTCCTGGGTCAACCTGTACCCCCTACGAGTGCGGCGAATAGCCCGCCAATCCTGGACTGAAGCCCCCTCCGTCTCAATGCCCTGAGATGCGGGCCCGTTGCCCTCCAGAACCCGGCTATCCGTGCACCCCACCGCGGGGTAACCCTAGTACAGAAAGTAAAATATACATACACCGGGTACATCGACCGCAACCAGGTCGTGCCCCAAAAGAATAATACAAACAGGCAGTGACGGCAGTCCACATGTCGGACGCTCGCCCCGCAATATCAAATGTACATAATACACCAAAACTGTACTAGCATTGCATCCAGGCTATCCCCCACGACCGATCCGCAACATCACAGCATAAACATAGAACATCAACGTGAAAGTAACGTTCGCAAATCCGTCTAACCGGGCTATAGCAGTTAGACCGGATTTACCAATCGAGTGACATTCACGGTCGCAGATATAATGTAAATACTGTGAAATAATGTGTTTAAAATTTTCCGTTTGACCAAAAATTAACAAGTGGGCCCCAAATCAAAACTGTAGCACTCACAGAAAACCTGAGCCCAATTTTAATATTCCAAAACCCCTAATTTTAGCCCATAAAACAACTGAAGAAAAACGACAAAGTGGACCCACCATATTGCGGCGGAAGGGCGGCAGAAAGTGGGTTAGTGCCGCGCTTCCGCGCTCGAGGTAAGGGTTCACTGTATCGTTTTTTCCCAGTGTTCTTAGAACACCCTGCACATCTTTCTGAGATCACCTGAAAAATTTTTAGACTTCAAAAAATTTCAACAGAAACTGATGTGAAGGAAAAATACGGTTTTTGGAAATTTTGGTCGATCGGAAACGCAAACACATCAAACGAAGCTAGGTAAGGTTAATGGCGTGGCTCTGATACCATGTTGCGCCACGGCAGCGCCCCGGCCGTCTTACTCGAGGCAAAATTGCGGAATCAAAATTTTTCCTTACTCGGAAACCGGCGCTACCGCGGACAAAGAAAACCCGGATCGTTAACCATTAACCTACGCTAGCTAACAAGAGATGGGAAGAGAAGTATACCAAGAGATCCGTTCCTCCGGTCTTCTCATCATCGCCCCGATCTCCCGCGGAAAGTGTAGTCTCCATATCGTCGCCTCCTCGCCGGAAAGGGCACCACATCGCCTTCGTCTTTTACGGGCTCCCGCCTCAATACCGAGGCAACTCGCGCATGAAGCCGGCAACTCGACATGCTCAAGATGTGCTGTAGAATGTGTAGTAGATTGTCTCACTTGGGTTTTGTTGCCATTTGAAGATGATGGAGGAAACAAGGATTAGAAAAATGGTGCTTGCATTTTTCTAGCATGAAAAAGAGATCAAGAAAGAAACTCTCAAGAATGAAGCTCTCTCTTCTTCTTCCTCTCTTTCTTTTTCTTCTTCTTCTTTTCTAATGAAAGACTTATCATCTTAGAAAAAAGGGTGGAGGATTGAATATGAAGCATAACAATAGAAGGAAGGTGAGTGTAGGAGAATGGTGGAGGTAACCACATCAAGAGACAAGAAAACATGCAACCATGCTTTCCACTTTAAACCCATACCCTTTCTAATCAACATAAAGCAAGTTATGGTGCAAGATATGAAAGCCATCATAATCAATACAATATGCAATAAAAACCCTCCACAAAGTGTTATTTGCAAAACTGCAAATAACCCCCTCCATCGGAAAAGTCCGGCCGGGAAAGAACAAAGGAAAACCGGCCGGAACGGAATGCAAACTGGCAACTCCAGAAAACTGGTCCCGTAATAAATTACAGGAAAACCCCTATACTGTGCATACACACCCGCATCTGTATTCCGTCCGGATACAAATGCAATGAGACAAAATCTACACTGTACTAGACTAGGACCGGCTTAAGCCAAAGCCGGCTAGTAAAATCCGTTCGATCCTGATCCGTGCAATACCGCACGTATCTGATCGAACCCTGCCATATAACTATACGGCGACTAGTACAAAACTGTCCGATCCTGATCCGTGCAATACCGCACGTATCTGATCGGACCCTGCCATATCTCCATACGGCCTCTACAGCGTTTCGCCCGAAAGCGGAGTAACTGAAAGTGTGGTGGACTCTAAAGACTCGTCAATACTATGGCTGTGGATTTAACCACTGGCACGTCAGAGGTATAAGCCAATACATGACGGGCCACCAGCTATTGACCAAAGGGACGTCGATGAGGAAGCTCACCCCGACACCCAACTGAGCCTGTCAGTGACAATATCCGTACAGTCCGGTCCGTTCGTCTATGAGTATCGCATGGCAGGCCTAGGGGGTTGGTAAAAGTCAGACCCCCAAAAGCGGTACAAGTCGTGTCGGAGTGTAGCCCAGAACGCCCTGAGATACTACTGGAATACCTACCAGTAAATCTCCTGCCTCGGCCGAGGGCTTTGCGTAATGGCTCTCCTAGACACAGCGCGACCTCACCCCCAATACCGGGAGAGACGAACCCTTGAAGATCCGCTCACTGCCTCCATGTGGCTCGGGACTGTACCCAACTAAAACCTGTTTGCACGACTCCTTTGAGCCGTGGTAGGGTAGTAATCAAAGCACAGTGGGAACTCACACGAGACAAATGACGATCCTCAGGTCGATGAACTAACCTGTACACATGTCACCAGGGAACTGCTATCTGACGTCAGGTATAAGACCAACTAGCAGGTTCCCGGCGAGTCCTGTCCGGTGTACTCATAACCCAATGAGCACCTGTATACATCTTAGGTGAACCAACTGACACCAGTGGCTTGTGAGACCGGCCACCGCCCCTCGTCGGGGTCTCGACTGTATACACTAGTCTACTAATGGAGTATCGATGCCCTGTCTCGAAACTCCTACGACTAGGGACCATTTAAGGATGTGCTTATAGACTACCAGCTCCTACGTATATGATCGCCATCATACTGCTAGCAGTCAAGCAAGAATCCTAGGGGCTCTATCAACGTGTAATAGCGACATGTCAGGTCACCTAAAGCAGTACACGATGATAAAGATAAACCAGATAGCATACTATCATCTCGAGTAAGACTGTCCTACTGGGATAGGTCCTCCCTCAATCATTGCAATCACGTGCCTGTGATCCAATAATTGACTCTGAGGGCACTATCTCCAACAGAAACCTCCCACTGTAATCTCAAATTCTCCTCCAAACCTGAAAGAAGAATTAGTCGGGATCACCCGAAGAGTAAACCAACTCATCAGTGAGAATCGGGATCCAACTATCATCGCATGATAACTTGATGGAAGCCACTCAAGTTATCACACTCCAGAAGGTATGCGCATACTTGGCAAGTTTTCTGTATGTTTGTGATTTTTGTCCCATGCTCTTATAACCTTGGCGTTGGTCAAAATGTCATAAGTCAAATGCCAAGTTCTACCCATCACTGTCCAGGTCAATTTGAACCCACCCGCACATGCCCCTGACGTTGGCCAAATGGCAGAACGACTGTCCCAAACCAACGCATTCATCTATGCTACAAATGAATACCCAGCAGCTACCAAACACTATACCTTGACTAAGGGCCAACAAACATAGCTTGAATACTACTGACCATCCATAAGAAATGACGGAGGGCTACGGCTGGTTTTTGGCAAAAAACCTTTAACGTAATGAACTTGATCTCGTTGAAAGAAACTGATAGCTTTTTATAAAAATATAGTGGTGAAAACGTTTTGCTTTAGAGGTTACTCCCGGTGAAGGGATCTCGGCTCTTTCCTCATGGAATGAGGTGCAGGATATTCCAACTGAATATCGCTATGCAAAGCAATTTGTAATCGACTATAGTAAAGTTATTACCCTGATGTAAACTTCTGCCCAAGGGGTCACTCCCGGTAAAGGGATCCCGGCCCTTGCCTCGTCGAATGAGGTGCGGGATATTCTAAACTGAATATCACTATGCAAAACAAAAGGAAACATCTTTGTATTAACACCTTTTAAAATTTGTTCCAACAACATCAAATATAGATTTGTTTTATCCTTGCATTGATAAGAATCAATGCAGTCCCATCAATCAATCACACCAGAAAAGAACGAAAATAAAATGTACGTATATGCCATCCGCATTCGCCACTGGGTCCCGTCATCACCCGTTAGGTTACTTAACTAACGACAGAGCGGGGGCTGGACTAGCGCGGGTGTAAAACATATACAACATCTAATAGTATATATACCAATATACAATAATCGCTCCAGGCGTGATAATATGCAACATTACAGAAAAATAATAAGTATCACAGAACAATACAGATAATCTGGGATCCCAGGGTTTCACAGAGCCGCAACTGAAAGCCGACGTTCCCCTGGTCGTGTGGATAGCCTGTGCAATGAAACCTAGACCCCTGCGGGTGCGGCAAGTTACCCGTCAAAACTTGAAGCGATGTAGTCCCCCACAGCATAGTGAATGGAACACCCGGCACTTCACGGAATCCGGTAAATTGAGCACCCCTCCTTGGGTCAACCTGTACCCCCTACGAGTGCGGCGAATAGTCTGCTAATTCTAGAGTGAGGTCCCTCTGCTTCTCAAAGCCATGAGATACGGACCCGTTGCCCTCCAGAACCCGGCTATCCGTGCACTCCTTCGCGGGATAAAACCTAGTACAAAAATAAAAATATGTACAACGGGTACATCGACCTCAACCCGGTCGTTTCCCAAAAGAATATTATACAAACAGGCAGTGACGGCAGTCCACATGTTGAACTCTCATCCCGCAATATCAAATGTACAAATAAATCCAAACAGCACTATCATTGCACCCTGCTATCCACCACGACATATCCGCAACATCACAGCACAACACAGAACATCAACGCGAAAGTCACGTTCGCAAACCCGTCTAAAAGAACTATAGCAATCAGACGCGGTTTACCGATCAAATGACATTCCCGGTCGGAGATATAATGTAAATACTGCATACTAACAAATTTAAAATTTCGATCGACTAAATTTCCCGAAGTGGGCCCCACGTACATCTGGTGTACAGTAATAAAATCTGGGCCCAAAAGAAATATACCAAAAACCACAAATTCCCATGTGAAGCTTTCTAGAAAAAATTGGAGTACTGTTCCCACAAAGTGGCTGCGGTTCCGCAGTCAAACCCTAGGTTTGACCGTGGATCCGCGGTGGTTCTGTGGGAACACGTGCTCGAATTTCACCAGAAGTCTTCAAAAACCCTGCTCAATTTTCTGTCATATGCAAAATTATTTTTAGACACTTTTAAAATTCGACATAAAGTTTGAACAGAAAAAGTGTAGTTTTTGAAAATCGGTTCGATCGATAATTTAAACGTGTTAGCACAAGTTAGTATAGCTTAATGGTGAGGCTCTGATACCACTGTAAGTCCACGGTAGCACCCCGGCCGTCTAACAGACGCCAAATGCGGAACAAAAACTTTTTACAACTCGCGCTATCGCGTACTATAACCCGGATCTGCCATTAAAGCTAAACTAACAAACTACAAAGTGGGTAGAAGAGTTATACCGAACGATCCGAGTCCTTCGGTCTTCAACCATCATCCCACGCTTTGTTGCGGCTGCTCCGATCTCCTGAATCTCCAGTCTTCTCGTCCAGGTGGCACCACGTCGACGGATCTTTAAACGGGCTCCCGCCTCTGAACCGAGGCAACTCGATCGTCAAGTTTGCTAAAAGAGACGATCAAGATGAAGTAGAGAATGAGTAGAACACTTTGTCTCGTTACTTCCAAGGCTATGGACGAACGGTTAATGAAGTTGCCTTTTGGAATCGGGTGAAATGAGAAATGAGGCTATTTCTAATTTCCATGAATCCAAACTATAATCTTTTCCAAAAACCACAACCATCAACCATTCATCAAGAATGGTCGGCCACTTATAGATGAAGGAGGGTGAGTGTAGGAGAAGGGGGGTGAGTGTAAGCAAAAGATCTTGATCAAAATATCATAGCATAAACAAAAATGCATTAATGTAAAGGATGACTCATTAACCTTACTCACCCTTTCATTAAATGCACAATTAATGCTAACAATGAATCATCAAGCCTTGTCACCTAAATCTAGAACCTGTAAGTCTACGCTAGCGCCCCGGCAGTCTACAGACGCCAAATGCGGAATAAAACTTTTAAACTTGGCGCTATCGTATACTTTAACCCGGATCTGCCATTATTGCTAAACTAACAAACTGTAAAGAGTGTAGAATGGTTATACCGAACGATCCGAGTCCTTCGTTCTTCAACCATCATCCCACGCTCCGTTGCGGCTGCTCCGATCTCGTCGATCTCCGAATCCTTCGTCAAGGTGGCACCACATGATCGGTTCTTTAAACGGGCTCCCGCCTCTGACTCGAGGCAACTCGATCGTCAAGTTTGCTAAAAGAGACGACCAAGATTGATGTAGAGAATGAGTAGATGACTTTGTCTCACTTCGTCCAAGTCCGTGGACGATCGGTAAATGAAGTTGCCGATGGAAATGAAATGGAACAAGAAATGAACTAAGAAATTTCCATGCATCCAAAACTATACTCTTTTCTTTTCTAACCAAATTTCTCAAATGAATCAATCAAGTAGGAGGAGAGAGAGGGCCGGCCATATTTATTCATGGAGGGAGGTAACCGTAGGAGGAGGGAGGTGACCATATCACAACCATAGTTATCTAAACAATTATGAAAGAATGAATCACAAATCCTAACCAATTAGAACAAACCTAGTCATGCATTAACATTAAAGAACCATTAATGCAAAGATGAGTCATGAAGCCACTTCATCACTTCTAGAAGCTTCTAGAATGATGACTCACTCATATCAGAAGAAAAGATAAATCCGTCTTTAACCGAATGTTAAAAGACGGCTGATAGAAAACTGGAAACTGGCAACTTCCAAAAGTGATCCTGAAACGACTTTCAGGATAACCCCGAAACTGTATAAATATACCCGCATTTGTATTACGACCGAATACAAATGCAACTGAGACAAAGATATTATACCTACTCAATATAATACTCGGATCCGGCTTAAACCAAAGCCGACCAGTATCATCTGCCCGAAAACTGACACGTGCGTAAACGCACGTGCATTTTCCGAACCCTGCCATAAAACCATACGGCCTCTACAACGTTTCGCCCGAACTTGGGAAACTGTTTGTGGGGAACTCTAATGACTCGTCAGTACCCTGGCAGTGGGTTTAACCACAAACCGTCAGCTGCACTAGCTATGCGTAACGGTTGCCCACGGACTGACCTCAAGGGAGACTGATGAGCGAACTCAAGGGTGGCCGATGAGCTGACACATCCAGAAACCCTACTGAGCCTAACAGTGACAATGTATATACAGTCCGGTCCGTTCGTCAATGAGTATCGCATATCCGCCTAGGGGGCTAGTAACGTCAGACCCCCAGAAGCAGTATAAGTCGTGTCGGAGTGAAGCCCAATAACACCCTGAGATACTACTGGAGTACCTACCAGTAAATCTCCTGCCACGGCCATGGGCTATGTGTAATGGCTCTCCTAGACACAGCACGATCTCGCCCCCAATACCGGGAGAGACGAATCCCCTGCCGATCCGCTCACGTGCCTCCATATGGCTCGGGACTGTACCCAAAAGCTACCTGTTTGCACGACTCCTTTGAGCCGTGGTAGGGTAGTAATCAAAGCACAGTGGGAACTCACACGAGACAAATGACGACCTCAGGTCGATGAACTAACCTGTACACATGTCACCAGGGAACTGCTATCTGACGGTAGATATAATACTAACTAGCAGATTCCCGGCGAGTCCTGTCCGGTGTACTCATAACCCAATAAGCACCTGTATACATCTTAGGTGATCCAACTTACACCAGTGGCTTGTGAGACCGGCCACCGCCCCTCGTCGGGGTCTCGACTGTATACACTAGTCTACTCCGGAGTATCGATGCCCTGTCTCGAAACTCCCACGACTAGGGACCACAATTAAGGATATGCATATAAACTACCCAACTCTCACGTATATGATCGCCATCATACAGTTGGTAGTAAAGCCAGATCCTAAGGGCTCTATCAAAGTGTAACATGCAATCAGTCACCTGAACATGTACACGACTGATAAAGGAAAACCAGATAGTATACTATCATCTCGAGTAAGACTGTCCTACCGGGATAGGTCCTCCGCAATTATTGCAATCACGTACCTGCGATCCAATAATTGACTATGAGGGCACTATCTCCAACAATCTCCCACTTACACTCAAGGATAATTATTGCGATGTCGACTACTCACAGCCCGTGTGAAACCGAACATCCAACTTCTCTACTAATCAGTTTCACAAAGCCCGTTTGTAAAACTATTGTGTTCGAGAAATAGCCTCAGTGAGTGGATCCGCCTAGAAGTTTCTTTCAATATCTCTCTTAATCTCAAGTTCGCGGAGAAAGCCATCTCCCGAATTGAGTAGTACCTGTCTTAGAATATGTCTGGATATCTGATGGGACCTTAGTTCATAAATGAACTCCATATCCAAACTTCTTAGACTGTATGGATCACTGAAACCAATCAGTATCCGGCACCAAGCCACCCACAGTATCCTCTGGAACCACCTGTCCATAATACTGTCCCTCGTCTGAGGGAAAACTAAAACTCTGACAATCACTCTGTCATCCATGTCACCTTTGAAGCCTGGAATGATAACCGTCTCCCGAAAGAGGCTGCCGTTATCAAATCCGTAGAACATGTACTAATGTTCTAAAACTGCTTCCTTATGTTTCTCCAGGATTGGATTAATACAAACTTATTGCATCTAGTGCAAAAACAACATTTGGTGCGGTACTTGACATCTTATGATTGACTCAATTGCCTAAGCAAGTGATCTGCCAATCATGCACATCCCTCTCCCCTTTAGTCTATACGACACCTTTAGAGAGGGTGACTCCATCACCTGCAGGTACACTACCATGCTAGGAGTCAACTATTCTAAAAACCATTAGAATATCTGTCAAAGTACCCACATTGGGAAACTACCCAAATCCAGATCTAAAACCATAGATCTAGAAACCAGAATGTCATATATTATATCCATATCCTGTCTGGAGAAACAACTGTGTGACAACCATAGTACAACCGATCGTAGTATAGGAATTTTACTTCCTACTCTGTGTATGTCATCCAAATACCATAACATCACACCCTACTACCTTTTAACTGATCCATCCCTTATTCTGATTGAAGTCAAACCCATGACTGTCACATCAAAATTAGATGATCTATCTCCGCTATAACTGCTCTAGTCTATAAATAGACATAAGCTACTTGCCCACTATGCTTCCGCTGCTCCCACTGAATACGACAACCCTCTGGCAGAATAATATACACGTACACTTCTAAAGCTAGTTTAGAACGACGCTATACTTATCCTCCTGCCTGGTCTCATAGTCTGGAACAACAGTAGTGTCAAGTCTGGGTAGATAAGAACCTCCCTGTCACCGTCCTTGAGGCTACCGAAGTACCTCTCGGGTGTCTGAGGTTACCCACCATATCTGCGGAGTGGCTATTGGAATGTCAAACCTGATTGAATATATAGGTCCTATTAAATTTTCCGTAATCGTTCGCGGTTCTGGAATCACTTCCAGTTCTACCATACTCCCACTACTGTTTTCTGAAAAAGATCCATTTTACTAAAACTGTGGCGAGTCAAGAACAATATCACTATTGATCTTCCAAATGGTAGAATATCAACCCTCGTCATAGCCAGGGTCAACCCACAAACAGCCATTACAGAAACGTGCCCTGAGTTATCCAGTGTCTGGTTTTAAGCATAAGCTGGACAACTCCCCGTACCTTAATTTCTTTTAAGGTACGATACATTCTATATCCAATACAGAAACTTTGGCACTTATTTAATTGGAACCATATTCAAATCATGCAGCTGTCTCCAGTGCATATCACCTTAATGGAAAAAGGCTAATCAGCATTACTCAACTTAGGAATCCATCCAATTATGAGTAACCTGAAAGAGAAACACGTTTCTTAAAACCATCACTATCATCTGAATACCAATCACAAGAATCTACATCTTCGATCTCTTTGAAGAATCCCGATACTTGTGATACCTGGTTCTCTACTTTATTCTTATACCCACAACTTCTCAAAACTTAGTCCTTGTATTTCTACGAAACACTTGCCTAAATACTAGAGAAGTTATAAGTAAACAGAACATAGTACGAGGACCTACCCCTTTGTCCTGATGGACACTGGACAACATACAATACTCTGTATAAGTCTGCTGAGTTAAACAACTCAAAACCTGTGCGTCGTAGGTTGAAAACTGTACCCTGGCGATTTCCTCAAATATCACCAATTACAACGAATTCCGATATAATGAGGATGATCACCTAATTCCCAATATCTTACTCCCACTCATCATCTGTAAAACCATACAGATATGAGAATGAAACCTGGTAAATACATACCCTTGGAGTAAGTGTCTAATCGGGAAAAACAGTTTTTCCTTTTAACAATGCACTGAAACATGATAATGTTTCGTAGGGGTATCCTGGTATTCATAGCAATGCCTCTTCCATAATCCAATTCATGACTTCAACCGTATATCTCTTTGTCATCTCTCCAAATCCCCTTTATTTGTCTTTAGTCGTTACCTTCTGTACACCACCGTTAGGCTAACTGGTTTTCTTCCTTCCCTACCGTTCGGCACCAGCCTATGGTTTGGAAGAAGACTATCCAGTAAGCATAATAGGTGTACCCTCCTAAACCAAGGAGTACTCGCAACTGAGAGAAGGTGATGATAAAAGACAACTGAATAATACCTTATTCTTTTAAAGGTGAAATAGGAGTGGCGATGAAGTACGCGGTCTTGGTCGTGAATGATATCAGTCGCAATTTACTTTGCCCTCTTTCTAATCCCTTTATTTTGTCTTTACATATTACCTTCTGCACACCCTACTTAGGCTAATTGGTTTTCTTCATTCCCTACCTTTCGGCACCAGCCTATGGTTTGGAATAAGACTATCCAATAAGCGTAATAGGTGTACTCTCCTAATCCAAGGAGCTCTCGCAACCTGAGAGAAGGTGATAATAAAAGACAACTGAATAAACCAATTCTATTTCTCCTGAACCTGGATCCATCCTCGAAGAAGTCCCTTCGAGTTCGTATATAACCATACGATGGATCTATCCAATGGAAGTGGATATCCGTAGTAATACGGGTGTTCTGAGAAATGCAAAGGGTAAAAGAAGGAGTGGCAATGACTTATGCAACTCAGACAATCCAAAAGCCAGTATTTTAAGAAGGTTCGGTCAACCTGGTCACTGAGTCATAGTCTAGGGTCGGTCAAAGGTCGCTGCCAAAGAGAGAGAGAGAAAAGAAACACTCTGCGTGCACTCTAACCTAGATCAGAATGGTCATCAATTTATCTAATCCGGAAACCTCCCACTGTCCAGTCAAATTCTCCTCCAAACCTAAAGAAGAATTAATCGGGATTACCCGAAGAGTAAACCAACTCATCAGTGGGAATCGGGATCCAACTCTCATCGCATGATAACGTGATGGAATGCATCCACGTTACTCATACTCCAGAAGGTATGCGCACACTTGGCAAGTTTTAGTTTCTTTAGAAACTCCCGATCTGATTTTTGCCCCATGCTCTTATAACCTTGGCTTTGGTCAAAATGTCATAAGTCACATGCCAAGTTCTACCCATCACTATCTTGTCAATTTGAACCCACCCGCACATGCCCCTGACTTTGGCCAATCGGCAGAACGACTGTCCCAAACTAACTCATCTATCTATGCAACAATTGAATACCCAGCAGCTACCAAACACTATGCCTTAACTTTGGCTAAAATACATAGCTTGAATACTACTGAATACCCAAAAGAAGTGACGAAGGGCTACGGCTGGTTTTTGGCGAAAAACCTTTAGCGTAGTGAACTTGATATCGCTGAAGGAACCTGATAGCTTTTTAAAATATAGTGGCGAAAACCTTTTGCTAAAGAGGTCACTCCCGGTAAAGGGATCTCGGCTCTTTCCTCGTGGAATGAGGTGCAGGATATTCCACTGAATACCGCTATGCAAAGCAACATGTAATCGACTATAGTAAAGTTATTACCCTGACGCAAACTTCTGTCCAAGGGGTCTTTCCCGGTGAAGGGATATCAGCCCTTGCCTCGTCGAATGAGGTGCTGGATATTCACACCGAATACCGCTATGCATAACAAAAAGAAACGACTTTGTAATAACACTTTTTTTTTAAAATTGTTCCAACAACTCAAACAGGTTTGTATTACTTTGCATTGATCAGAATCAACGCAGTCCCATCAATCAATCACACCAGAAAAGAACGAAAATAAAATGTACGTATATGCCATCCGCATTCGTCACTGGGTCCCGTCATCACCCGTTAGGTTACTTAACTAACGACAGAGCGGGGACTGGACTAGCGCGGGTGTAAAACATATACAACATCTAATAGTATATAAACCAATATACATAATCGCTCCAGGCGTGATAATATGCAACATTACAGAAAAGTAATAAGCATCACAGAACAATACAGATAATCTGGGATCCCCGAGTTTCACAGAGCCGCTGCTGAAACCCGACGTTCCCCTGTCGTGTGGATAGCCTGTGCAATGAAACCTAGACCCCTACGGGTGCGGCAAGTTACCCGCCAAAACCTGAAGCGAGGCAGTCCCCACAGCATAGTGAATGGAACACCCGGCACTTCACGGAATCCGGTAAACTTGGGCACCCCTCCTTGGGTCAACCTGTACCCCCTACGAGTGCGGCGAATAGTCTGCCAATTCTGAAGTGGGGCCCCTCTGCCTCTCAAAGCCATGAGATGCGGACCCGTTGCTTTCCCGAACCCGGCCATCCGTGCACTCCGTCGCGGGGTAAAACCTAGTACAGTAATGAAAAATAGTACAATAGGTACATCGACCGCAACCTGGTCGTGCCCCAAAAGAATATTATACAACAGGCAGTGACGGCAGTCCACAAGTTGGACGCTCGCCCCGCAATATCAAATGTACAAATAAACTCAAACTGTACTACCATTGCACACTGCTATCCACCACGACAAGTCCGCAACAATACAGCACAACACAGAACATCATCGCGAATGTCACGTTCGCAAACCCGTCTAAAAGAACTATAGCAATCAGACGCAGTTTACCGATCAAATGACATTCCCGGTCGGAGATATAATGTAAGCACTGACGTGTTTAAATTTCGATCGACCAAAGACCAAATATTAAAAAGTGGGCCCCACAGCTTACTGGTGAACAGTAACAAAATCTGGGCCAAAACTAAATATACCAAAAACCCCAAAATCCAACCAAGAACCCACTGGAAAAATTTGGGGCCACGAGCTCACTGTTTGGCCGCGGAAGCGCGGTCAAACCTATGGTTTGACCGCCCTTCCGCGGCGCTATCATTGAGTCACGTGCCCAAATTTCTTCGTCGTTCTTAGAATTCCCTGCACGGATTTTTAAGACATCCAGAAATTAATTTAGACACCGTTTAAAATCAACAGAAACTGTCGGGCAAGGATTTTGTCGTTTTCGATTTCCGGTCGGATCGATGTTTTAAACGCGTTAGCACAAGTTAGTATAGCAAAATGGTTAGGCTCTGATACCACTGTAAGTCTACGCTAGCGCCCCGGCAGTCTACAGACGCCAAATGCGGAATAAAACTTTTAAACTTGGCGCTATCGTATACTTTAACCCGGATCTGCCATTATTGCTAAACTAACAAACTGTAAAGAGTGTAGAATGGTTATACCGAACGATCCGAGTCCTTCGTTCTTCAACCATCATCCCACGCTCCGTTGCGGCTGCTCCGATCTCGTCGATCTCCGAATCCTTCGTCAAGGTGGCACCACATGATCGGTTCTTTAAACGGGCTCCCGCCTCTGACTCGAGGCAACTCGATCGTCAAGTTTGCTAAAAGAGACGACCAAGATTGATGTAGAGAATGAGTAGATGACTTTGTCTCACTTCGTCCAAGTCCGTGGACGATCGGTAAATGAAGTTGCCGATGGAAATGAAATGGAACAAGAAATGAACTAAGAAATTTCCATGCATCCAAAACTATACTCTTTTCTTTTCTAACCAAATTTCTCAAATGAATCAATCAAGTAGGAGGAGAGAGAGGGCCGGCCATATTTATTCATGGAGGGAGGTAACCGTAGGAGGAGGGAGGTGACCATATCACAACCATAGTTATCTAAACAATTATGAAAGAATGAATCACAAATCCTAACCAATTAGAACAAACCTAGTCATGCATTAACATTAAAGAACCATTAATGCAAAGATGAGTCATGAAGCCACTTCATCACTTCTAGAAGCTTCTAGAATGATGACTCACTCATATCAGAAGAAAAGATAAATCCGTCTTTAACCGAATGTTAAAAGACGGCTGATAGAAAACTGGAAACTGGCAACTTCCAAAAGTGATCCTGAAACGACTTTCAGGATAACCCCGAAACTGTATAAATATACCCGCATTTGTATTACGACCGAATACAAATGCAACTGAGACAAAGATATTATACCTACTCAATATAATACTCGGATCCGGCTTAAACCAAAGCCGACCAGTATCATCTGCCCGAAAACTGACACGTGCGTAAACGCACGTGCATTTTCCGAACCCTGCCATAAAACCATACGGCCTCTACAACGTTTCGCCCGAACTTGGGAAACTGTCTGTGGGGAACTCTAATGACTCGTCAGTACCCTGGCAGTGGGTTTAACCACAAACCGTCAGCTGCACTAGCTATGCGTAACGGTTGCCCACGGACTGACCTCAAGGGAGACTGATGAGCGAACTCAAGGGTGGCCGATGAGCTGACACATCCAGAAACCCTACTGAGCCTAACAGTGACAATGTATATATAGTCCGGTCCGTTCGTCAATGAGTATCGCATATCCGCCTAGGGGGCTAGTAACGTCAGACCCCCAGAAGCAGTATAAGTCGTGTCGGAGTGAAGCCCAATAACACCCTGAGATACTACTGGAGTACCTACCAGTAAATCTCCTGCCACGGCCGTGGGCTATGTGTAATGGCTCTCCTAGACACAGCACGATCTCGCCCCCAATACCGGGAGAGACGAATCCCCTGCCGATCCGCTCACGTGCCTCCATATGGCTCGGGACTGTACCCAAAAGCTACCTGTTTGCACGACTCCTTTGAGCCGTGGTAGGGTAGTAATCAAAGCACAGTGGGAACTCACACGAGATAAATGACGACCTCAGGTCGATGAACTAACCTGTACACATGTCACCAGGGAACTGCTATCTGACGGTAGATATAATACTAACTAGCAGATTCCCGGCGAGTCCTGTCCGGTGTACTCATAACCCAATGAGCACCTGTATACATCTTAGGTGATCCAACTTACACCAGTGGCTTGTGAGACCGGCCACCGCCCCTCGTCGGGGTCTCGACTGTATACACTAGTCTACTCCGGAGTATCGATGCCCTGTCTCGAAACTCCCACGACTAGGGACCACAATTAAGGATATGCATATAAACTACCCAACTCTCACGTATATGATCGCCATCATACAGTTGGTAGTAAAGCCAGATCCTAAGGGCTCTATCAAAGTGTAACATGCAATCAGTCACCTGAACATGTACACGACTGATAAAGGCAAACCAGATAGTATACTATCATCTCGAGTAAGACTGTCCTACCGGGATAGGTCCTCCGCAATCATTGCAATCACGTACCTGCGATCCAATAATTGACTATGAGGGCACTATCTCCAACAGAACCTTCTAGAACCATGACTCACCCTTATCAAGAAAGATAAATCCGCATTTAACCGAATGTCAAAATACGGCTGATAGAAAACAGGAAACTGGCAACTTCCAAAAGTGATCCTGAAACGAATTTCAGGATAACCCCGTATCAGTATAAACATACCCGCATTTGTATTACTACCGAATACAAATGCAACTGAGACAAAGATATTATATCTACACAGTATAATACTGGGTTCCGGCTTAAACCAAAGCCTACCAGTATTATCTGCCCGAAAATGGACACGTGCGAAAACGCACGTGCATTTTCCGAACCTTGCCATAAACCCATATGGCCTCTACAACGTTTCGGCCGAACTTGGGAAAGTGTCTGTGGGGGACTATAATGACTCATCAACACACTGGCACTGGGTATAACCACTAGCACGTCAGAGGTACAAGCTGTACGTAACGGTTTGCCTATTTATTGATTGGAAGGGAAGCTGACGAGCGAACTCATCCATAAACCCTACTGAGCCTGACAGTGACAATGTATATACAGTCCGGTCCGTTCGTCTAAAGAGTATCGCATATCGAGTCTAGTGGGTGGATAAAGTCAGACCCCTAATAACGCGATAATCGTGTCGATATGAAGCCCATCACCATCTGAGAAACTACTGATCCAAATAAGTAATTCTCCACTACCTTGGCCAAGGATTTCTAGTGATGGCCACCCGTGCACTGTGCGACATCAACCCCCAATACCGGGAGAGACGAATCCCCGACGATCCGCTCACTGCCTCCATGTGGCTCGGGACTGTACCCAAAAAATACCTGTTTGCACAACTCCTTTGAGCGTGGTAGGGTAGGAATCAAAACACAGTGGGAACTCACACGAGACAAATGACGATCTCAGGTCGACAAACTAACCTGTACATATGTCACCAGGGAACTACTATCTGACGATATGTATAATACCAACTAGCATGTTCCCGGCGAGTCCTGTCCGGTGTACTCATAACCCAATGAGCACCTGTATACATCTTAGGTGATCCAACTGACACCAGTGGCTTGTGAGACCGGCCACCGCCTCTCGTCGGGGTCTCGACAGTATACACTAGTCTACTCTGGAGTATCGATGCCCTGTCTCGAAACTCCTATGACTAGGGACACTTTAAGGATGTTCTTATTGACCCCAGCTCCTACGTATATGATCACCATCATACTGCTGGCTGTCAAGCAGAATCCTATAGGCTCTATCATCATGCAATAGTGAACTAAAGCATGTATACGATGATAAAGACAAACCAGATAGCATACTATCATCTCGAGCAAGACTGTCATATCGGTATAGGTCCTGCCTCAATCATTGCAATCACCTACCTGCGATCCAATAATTGACTTTGAGGGAACTATCTCCAACAAAAGGGACGTCGATGAACGAACTCATCCTGACACCCTACTGAGCCTGTTAGTGACAATATCCGTACAGTCCGGTCCGTTCGTCTGTGAGCATCGCATGGCGGGCCTAGGGGGTTGGTAAAAGTCAGACCCCCAAAATCGGTACAAGTCATGTCGGAGTGTAACCCAGAACACCCTGAGATCCTACTGGAATACCTACCAGTAAATCTCCTGCCTCGGCCGAGGACTTTGTGTAATGGCTCTCCTAGACACAGCGCGACCTCACCCCTAATACCGGGAGAGACGGACCCCTGCAGATCCGCTCACCGCCTCCATGTGGCTCGGGACTGTACCCAACTAAAACCTGTTTGCATGACTCCTTTGAGCCATGGTAGGTTAGTAATCAAAGTACAGTGGAAACTCACACGAGACAAATGACGATCTCAGGTCGATGAACTAACCTGTACACATGTCACCAGAGAACTGCTATCTGACGTCAGGTATAAGACCAACTAGCATGTTCCCGGCGAGTCCTATCCGGTGTACTCATAACCCAATGAGCACCTGTATACATCTTAGGTGAACCAATTGACACCAGTGGCTTGTGAGACCGGCTACCGCCCTTCGTCGGGGTCTCGACTGTATACACTAGTCTACTCTGGAGTATCGATGCCCTGTCTCGAAACTCTCTCAACTAGGGACCTTTTAAGGATGTGCTTATAGACCCTAGCTCCCACGTATATGATCGCCATCATACTGCTGGCCGTCAAGCAAGAATCCTAAGGGCTTTATCAACGCGCAATAGTGACCTGTAAGGTCACCTAAAGCAGTACACGATGATAAAGATAAACCAGATAGCATACTATCATCTCGAGTAAGACTGTCCTACCGGTATAGGTCCTCCCTCAATCATTGCAACCACGTGCCTGTGATCCAATAATTGACTCTGAGGGCACTATCTCCAACAATCTCCCACTTGCACTCAAGGCTAATTATTGCGATGTCACATACTCACAGCCTGTGTGATACAGAACACCCAACTCCTCTACTAATCAGTCTCACAAAACCCATTTGCGAAACTATTGCGTTCGAGGAATAGCCTCAGTGAGTGGATCCGCCCTGATGTTTCTTTCTATGTCTCTCTTTATCTCAAGTTCGCGGAGAAAGCCATCTCCCGAAATGAGCAATACCCGTCTTAGAATATGTCTGGATATCTGATGGGACCTAGCTCATAAATGAACTTCAAATCCAAACTTCTTAGACTGTATCGTCAACTGAACTTAATCAGTATCCTGCCCACACCTCCCTCAGTATCCGCTTGGATCACCTGTCCAAAACACTGCCCCTTGTCAGAGGGAAAACTATAACTCTGACAGTCACTCTGTCATCTAGGTCAACTTGGAAGCCTGGAATGATAACTGTCTCCTAAAGGAGGATGCCGTCATCATATCCCTAGAACATCAACTTATGTTCTAAAACTGCTTCCGAACGTTTCTCCAGGATTGGATCAATATCACCTTATTGCATCTAGTGCAAAAACAACATCTATATCCTTTGTGGAGAAACCAATGTGTGACAACCAAAGTATAACCGATCGTAGTATAGGAATTTCACTTCCTACTCTGTGTTTGTCATCCTAATACCAGGACATCACACCCTACTACCTTCTTAACAGATCCATCCCCTATTCTGATGAAGTCAAACCTATGACTGTCACATCAAAAATAGATGATCTATCTCCGCTATATCTGCTTTAGTCTATAAATAGACATAAGCCACTTGTCCACTATGCTTCCACTGCTCCCACTGACTATGACAACCCTCTGGCAGAGTCATATAGACGTACACTTCTAAAGCTAGTTTAGAACGACGCTATACTCATCCTCCTGCCGGGTCTCACAGTCTGGAACAACAGCAATGGCAAGTCTGGATAAACAAGAACCTCTCTGTCACCGTCCTTGAGCATACCAAAGTACCTCTCGAGTGCCTGAGGTTACCCACCATATCTGCGGAGTGGCCAATGGAATGTCAAACCAGATTGAATCTTTAGGTCCTATTAAATTTTCAGTAATCGTTTGCGATTCTGGAATCACTTCCAGTTCTACCATACTCCCACTACTGTTTTCTGATAAAATCCATTTTTACTAAAACTATGGCGAGTCAAGAACAATATCACTATTGATCTTCCAGATGGTAGAAAGTCAACCCCCGTCATAGTCCGGGTCAACTCACAAACAGCCATTACAGAAACGTGCCTTGAGTTATCCAGAGTCTGGTTTTACGCATAAGCCGGACAACTCCCCGTACCTTAACATCGTTAAGATATGAACTGTTCTATATCCAATATAGAAACAGAGGCACTAATTTAATTGGAACCAGATTCAAATCATGCAGCTGTCTCTAGTGCATGTCAATTAAATAGAGAAAGGCCGATCAGCATTACTCAACTTAAGAATGCTTCCAATTATGAGTAACCTGAAAGAGAAGCATGTTCTCTTAATCATTACTATCAACTGAATACCATACACAAGTATCTACATCTTCGATCACCTCAAAAAATCCCAATACTTGCAACACCTGGTTCTCTACTTTATTCATATACCTATAACTTCTCAAAACTTGGACCCTGTGTTTCCACGAAACACCTGTCTAAGAACTAGAGAAGTCATAAGTAAACCGAATATAGTACGAGGACCAACCCCTCTGTCCAACATACAATACTCTGTATAAGTCCCCTGAGTCCAATAACTCAATCCCTATGCGTTATAGGTTGAAAACTGTATTTATGGTTAAGAAGAATTACACCGCTGTTTAATGCTCCTTACCTAACCATCCACTGATATAGGTAAATGTCATGGACATAATTTCAAAAAGTTATATCTCACTCTATAAAAATAGACGTACAGATATATCAATTTGAAATTGGTGCATAACAGCGGATATTCAAAACCAAATATTTGCCGTCCAGCAAACAGCCCAGGTGATTTCCTCAAATATCACCAATTACAACGAATTCCGATATAATGAGGATGATCACCTAATTCCCAATAACTTACTCCCACTCATCATCTGTAAAACCATACAGATGTGAGAATCATACCTAGTAAATACATACCCTGGAGCAAGTGTCTAATTGGGAAATCAGTTTTCTTTTAACAGTACACAGTGAAACTGAAACATTGAAAATGTTTCGAAGGGGTTTCCGGGTATTCCTAGTATTGCCTCTTCCATTATCCAGATTCACAACTGTAACCGTATAATTCTTTGCCATCTTTCCAAATCCCTTCATATGTCTTTAGTCATTACCTTCTGTACACCCTCTTAGGCTAAATGGTTTTCTTCCTTCCGTACCTTTCGGCACCAGCCTATGGTTTGGAAGAAGACTATCCAATAAGCATAATGGGTGTACTGTCCTAATCTTAGGAGCACTCGCAATGCGAGAGAAGGTGAAGATAAAAGACAACCGAATAAAACTTATTCCTATTTCTCCCCGAACTGGAATGAGTTCCTTTCGAGTTCGTATATAACCATACGATGGAGTATCCAATAAACTGTGGATCTTCGTAGTGATACGGAGTGTCCTGGAGAAATACAAAGTTGATGTAGGATTGGCGAAGAAATACTTGGTTTGGTCGTGAATAGCAGTCGCAATTTACTTTGCCCTCTTACTAATCCCTTTATTTGTCTTTACATAATACCTTCCGTACACCATCGTTAGGCTAATTGGTTTTCTTCATTCCCTACCGGTCGGCACCTGCCTGTGGTTTGGAAGAAGACTATCCAATTTGCGCAATAGGTGTACTGTCCTAATCCAAGGAGCACTCGCAACCTGAGAGAAGGTAAAAAGAAAAGACAACTGAATAGTCCTATTCGTTTTCTCCAGAACCTGAAACCATCCTCGAATAAATTCCTTCGAGTTCGTATATAAACATACGATGGTTTTATCCAATGGAATTGGACGTTCGTAGGGTGTTCTGGAGAAAAGGGTAAAAGTAGGAGTGGCAATGAGGTTTGCAACTCTGACAATCCAAAAGCCAGTGTTTAAGAAGGTTCGGTCAACTTGGTTACTGAGTCATAGTCTAGGATGGGGTCATGGTCGCTGCCAAAGAGAGAGAGAAAAGAAACACTCAGCGTGCACTCTAACCTAGATCAGAATGGTTATCAATTTATCTAATCAGGAAGCCTCCCACTGTAACGTCAAATTCTTCTCCAAACCTGAAAGAAGAATTAGTCGGGATCACCCGAGGAGTAAACCAACTCATCAGTGGGAATTGGGATCCAACTATCATCGCATGATAATGTGACGGAATCCACTCACGTTATCACACTCCAGAAGGTATGTGCATATTTGGGAAGTTTCAATTACTTTAGAAACTCCCGATGTGTGTTTTTACCCCAAGCGGCTTATGACCTTGACTTGGTCAACAAACCATAAACCGCCAGTCAAGTTCAACCCGTCATTATTCTGGATTGCATTAAACCCACCCGTACGTGCCCTTGACTAGGTCAACAAGGCCGCACGACTGTCTTAACCAATCCTATTTATGCAACAAACAAGCACCATTTAGCTACCGAACACTACGTCTTGACTATGTCAACAAACGCAGCACGAATACTAAATAATACCCGTAAGAAATGATGGAGGACTACGGCTGGTTTTTGGCGAAAAACCTTTAACGTAATGAACTTGATATCGTTGAAGGAACTGCATAACTTTTTATAAAAATATAGTGGCGAAAACCTTTGCTAAAGAGGTCACTCCCGGTGAAGGGATCTCGGCTCTTTCCCCGTAGAATGAGGTGCAGGATATTCCAACTGAATACCACGATGCAAAGCAAAAGTAATCGACTATAGTGATGTTATTGCCCTAACGCAAACTTCTGTCCAAGGGGTCACTCTCGGTGAAGGGATCTCGGCCCTTGCCTCGTCGACTGAGGTGCTGGATATTCATAACCGAATACCACTGTGCAAAACAAAAGAGAACGTCCTTGCAATAACAACTTTTTGAAAAATGTTCCAACGACATCAGAATAGGTTTGTTTAGCTTGCATTGATCCGAATCAACGCAGTCCCATCAATTGATCACACCAATAAAGAACGAAAATAATGATGTACATATATGCCATACGCATTCGCCACTGGGTCCCGTCATCACCCGTTAGGTTACTTAACTAACGACAGAGCGGGGACTGGACTAGCGCGGATGCGAAACATATACAGCATCTACTAGTATATATATCAATATGTAATAATCGCTCAAGAAGTGATAAAATGCAACATCACAGAAATGTAATAAGCATCACAGAACAATACAGATATCTGGGATCCCCGGGTTTCATAGAGCCGCTACTGAAACCCGACGTTTCCCTGGTCATGTGGATAGCCTGTGCAATGAAATCCTAGACCCCTACGGGCGCGGCAAGTTACCCACCAAAACCTGAAGCAAGGCAGCCCCCTTCAGCAACGTGAATGGACCACCCAGCACTTCACGGAATCCGGTAACTTGAGCACCCCTCCTTAGGTCAACCTGTACCCCCTACGAGTGCGGCGAACAGCCCTCCAATTCTAGAGTGAAGCCCCCTCCGTCTCAACGCCATGAGATGCGGGTCCGTTGCCCTCGAGAACCCGGCTACCCGTGCACCCCTCCGCGGGGTAATCCTAGTACAGAAAGTAAAATATACAACGGGTACATCGATCTCAGCCCGGTCGTGCCCCAAAAGAATAATTTACAAACAGGCAGTAACGGCAGTCCACATGTCGGACGCTCACCTCGCAATATCAAATGTACATATACAACCAAACTGTACCAACATTGCATCCAGGCTATCCACCATGACAAATCCGCAACATCACAGCACAACACAGAATATCAACGTGAATGTCACGTTCGCAAATCCGTCTAAAAGGGCTATAGCAGTTAGACAGGATTTACTGATCAAATGACATTCACGGTCGCAGATATAATGTAAATACTGTGAACTAACATGTTTAAAATTTTCGATCGACTAAATTTCCCGAAGTGGGCCCTAAGCACAACTGTAGCACTCAAAAATATCTGGGCCTAAAAAGAATATACCAGAAACCCTATTTTCATGTCAGAGAGCCACTGTAAAATTTGGTGCAGTTTGGCCACAGAACGGCGGCGGATCCGCGGCCAAAACGTGGTTTTGGCCGCTGATCTGCCGCGCTACAGTAACATCAGCCTACCAAATTTTCACAGAATTCATAAAAAACCCTGCACGTAATTTTCCAATGTACCAAATAATTTTTAGAGCACAGAAAAATTCGACAGAAAGTACGGCATGGAAACGCGGTTTTTGGAAAATCCGTTCGATCGAACTTGAAAACATGTTAGAGCAAGCTAGACTAGGTTAATGGCGTGGCTCTGATACCATGTAGGACTACGGTAGCGCCCCGGCCGTCTTTCCGAGGCCAAAATGCGGAAACGAAAATTTTTCTCAACTAGAAAGCCGGCACTACCACATCCTAAAAACCCAGATCGAACCATTAACCTAATGCTAGCTAACTAGAGAAAGGGTAGAAGGCTATACCAAGCGATCCGTGTCCTTCGGTCTTCGCCTCCACTCCGATCTCCTCACGGAATCTCCAGTCTTCATCTCCTCGTCGGAACGGGCACCACATCGCCGGGTTCTTTTACGGGCTCCCACCTCTGGACCGAGGCAACTCGAGCACGAAATTGGCGAGTCGACGTGCCCAAGGATGCTGTAGGTTAAGTGCAGTAATGTTTGTCTCAAGGGGTTGTGAAGTTGCCTTTTGATGGAGAAAATGAACTTGTAAATGAACTTAGGAATTTAGTAGCAAGCAAAGAATATGAGATGATGAAATTTCCCCACTCACAAAATGAACCTCTCTCTCCTCAAAAATGTGGCCGGCCTCTTCTCAATGGTGGAGAAAAAAAAAGGAATGAATAATGCAAGAGAGAAATGAGAGTGATATCAAAGAAAAAGTTCACATCAATTTCAAATCCCATCCTTTCATAAAGCCCATCACAATAAATGCAAGCCATGATGAAAGAAAAAGCAAAGATGCTATATCTATCATAATCTTTCCATTTACAAGAAACCCCCTCCACAATTGCTAATTTGCAAATTTGCAAATTAGCCCTCCCATCATAAAAATCCGGCCGTGAAGGAACAAAGGAAAACTGGCCGAAACGGAATGCAAACTGGCAACTTCAGAAAACTGATGCCGTAATAAATTACAGGAAAACCCCGCGACTTTATATATATACCCGCATTTGTATTCCCAATGAATACAAATGCAAAGAGACAAAATCTACACTGTACAATACTAGGATCCGGCTTAAACCAAAGCCTGCTAGTATTATCCGTCCGATCATGATCCGTGCAATACCGCACGTATCTGATCGAACCCTGCCATATCTCCATACGGCCTCTACAGCGTTTCACCCGAAACTTGAGTAACTGTCTGTGGGGGACTCTAAAGACTCGTCAATACTTTGGATGTGGATTTAACCACTAGCCCGTCAGAGGTATTAGCCATACGTAACGGGCTACCAGCTATTGACCAAAAAGGGACGTCGATGAGCGAACTCATCCTGACACCTTACTGAGCCTGTCAGTGACAATATCCGTACAGTCCGGTCCGTTCGTCTATGAGCATCGCATGGCGGGCCTAGGGGGTTGGTAAAAGTCAGACCCCCAAAAGCGGTACAAGTCATGTCGGAGTGTAGCCCAGAACACCCTGAGATCCTACTGGAATACCTACCAGTAGATCTCCTGCCTCGGCCGAGGGCTTTGTGTAATGGCTCTCCTAGACACAGCGCGACCTCACCCCCAATACCGGGAGAGACGAACCCCTGCAGATCGCCATCATACTGCTGGCCGTCAAGCAAGAATCCTAAGGGCTCTATCAACGCGCAATAGTGACCTATAAGGTCACCTAAAGCAGTACACGATGATAAAAATAAACCAGATAGCATACTATCATCTCGAGTAAGACTGTCCTACCGGTATAGGTCCTCCCTCAATCATTGCAATCACGTGCCTGTGATCCAATAATTGACTCTGAGGGCACTATCTCCAACAATTTGTGTATATCCCAAGCTTCTAAAATGTAATATACAAACTAGTACTATACAATAATGGCCTCTAGGACATATATCACTAACAGAGGGAACCCCAATCAACAAAGTGAATGGGCCACCCAGCACTTCACGGGATCCGGTAACTTGAGCGCCCCTCCATGGGTCATCCTATACCCCCTATGAGTGCGGTGAATAGCCCGCCAATTCTAGAGTGAGGCCCCCTCCGTCTCAACGCCATAAGATGCAAGCCCGTTGCCCTCTAGAACCCATCTATTCGAGCACTCCATCGCGGGGTAGCCCTAGTACATAAAAGAAAAAATATATGTACAATGGCGACATTGACCTCAACCCGGTCGTGCCCCAATCAAATAATATACAATCCGGCAGAGACGGCTGTCCACATATCGGACGCTCGCCCCGCAATATTAATACACAAATAAATCTGAACTGTACTACAACCATTGCACCATAGGCTATCCACCACGACAATCCAACCACAATATCAGCACATTACAGAACATCAACATGAATCTCATGTTCGCAAACCCGTCTAACAGAATATATAGTAATTAGTCGGGTTATACCGCTCAATGATATTCACAGTCGCAGATACTAACATATGTACTGATAAACACGTATTAAAATTTCGATCGATAAAAAACTTTTCCGTATTGGCCCCAAGTGCTAACCAGTACTCAAACAAATCTGGGCCAAAAACATACATCTCAAAAATCATATTTCCATATGATAGAGTTCCAGAAGAATTTTGGTGCACAATGGCCCCACTTCGACAGCGGAACAGCCGCAAACAAGCAAGTTAAATAGCGGCTCTGCGGCCATATGAAAGGCTTATGTGCCCAAATTTCTTCTGGCCTTCTTAACTTGCCTACACGTATTTTTAAGATGCTCTATATAATTTTTTGAACAATTTTTAAAATCGACAGCAAACATGAGAAACGAAATTGTGATTTGAAAAATTTCGTCGATCGATGTTTTAAACACATCTAAACTAACTAGTAAGGGTTTATGGGCTGGCTCTGATACCATGTTGGGATTTCCTAGCGCCCTAACCATCTACCGTGGCCGTTGCCGAACAAAATTTTTTTAAGGTTTGAAAACTGGCGCTAGAAAAACCCGTCTAAGAATCTACCATAAACCTAAACTAGCTAACAAGAGAGGAGCTAACTACTATGATAGAAATGTCTCACCAAAAGATCCATGTCCTTCGGTCTTCTATCCTCTTCGTTTGCTCCTAGGGATCTCCTGGATCGAGCTTGATCGCCTTTTCTAGCTCCTTGAGACCTCCATGAACAAGCTTGATCACCGGTCCTCCTCCGTCGAAGATGATCAACCCGAGGGATGTGGTCCATGGCTCTAGCTCCATACTAAGAGTCTAGTGGAGCAACTGGAGACTTTAGATTGCCAATCTAAAGTGTCTAGGATATAGTGTAAGGTTCTATGTGTGTATCTATCTCACCTCCTCTCTTGATTCTCAACACATGAGATTGTAAAGAGAAGGTTGAAGATGAAGGTGCAGGAGCTCAAGAAAAGTAGTGAAGAGAGTGAAGCAAATGGTGAGAATGAATGATTAACCATGAGAGGGAAAAACCAACCATAGTTTGTAAAACTATATTTCTAATATAAAAAATCCAACCATGCTTGAATAGTTTGCACAAATGAAATTTCAATTCATTTGTCAATACTATTGAAGAATGGTTCTCACCATACTCCCCCTACCAATTTTACACCTCATTTTCCATTTAAAAATAAATTGATAAAACTAAAACGAGATGTCCACCTTCTAGAATGTTTTCCGTATAAATACAGATTACACTCTACTGTATATACATACATATATCCGTATCAAAATTCGAATACCCAAAGAGATAGAATAACACAAAGAACATAATACTAGAATATACATATCGAAATACATATATGTAAATTACTAAATCAATACCCGATTTAATAATCCGTCTCAATCCCGAGCCGGCTAGTATTATCAACTGTTTGATCGAAAGTCCGGGTAACTAGTACAATCAATCAATCGGAACCCTGCACGTATCCAATACGGCCACTACATCATTTCGCCTAAACCAGGGAAACCCTCTGTGTGGGACTCTAAAGACTTGGCAGTACGCTGGCAGTGAGTTACTGGATAAATTCATAACCACAAGCACATCAGCGGCACTAGCTGTACGTAACGGCTACCCGGGTACCTGTCAAAAAGGAAGGCCGACGAGCAAACCCATCCGGATCCCTACTGAGCCTATCTGGGACAATCTCCGTACAGTCTGGTCTCTTCGTCTGTGAGTATCGCATACCGGGTCTAGGGGCTGGTAATCGTAAAACCCTAATAACTCGATATTTCATGCTGATGAGGCCCGGGACCAATCTGGGAAACTACTGATCAACCTATCAGTAAATCCCAACTGCCTTGGCCAAGGCATTATAGTGCTAGCCAATCGAACACAGTGCGATATCGACTCCTTATATCGGGAAAGACGAATCCCCAAAAATCGCTCACTGCCTCCATGTGGCTCGGGACTGTACCCAACCAAAACCTATTTGCACGACTCAGTAGAGCCGTTGTAGGGTAGTGATCAAAGTACAGTAGGGACTCACACAAGACAAATGACGATCTCAGGTCTGAAGACTAACCTGTACTCATGCCACCTGAGAACTGGTATCGGACGATAGGTATAGTACCATCTAGAAGTTCTCGGCAAGTCCGTGTTAGTTATATGTATGCCCTAGAGGCCATTACTGTACATATGATGTATATTGTAGTGGATGCTTGGACATATATAGGGAGGACTTTCTTTCTCGACATGATAGTATGCTATCTGGTTGCACTTTATCTTAACATATACTCTGATTGTCTTTATGTTACATGTTGATAAAGCCCTTAGGATATGTACTCGACTACTGGGACTATGATGAGATCATACTAGTGGGGCCACGGTAGTCGATAAGTACATCCTCTAACAGTTCCTAGTCGAGGGTGTATCGAGACAGGGCATCGATACACCAGAGTAGACTAGCGTATACGCATCTTGACCCATATGATGGGCGATGGATGATCCCATATCCATCGGTGTTTAACATCAAGGATGGTATACGGGTGCTCAGTGGAGACTGGGTACACTGGACGGACTCGCCGAGAACTCCCAGATGGTATTATACACCACGTCAGATGGCAGTTCTCTGGTGACACTGGTACAGGTTAGTCTGTAGACCCGAGATCGTCATAGAGTCTTCTGTGATTCCCACTGTGTTTTGATTTCCATCATACCACGTCCAAGATGGCGTGCAAAAAGGTGGCTTTTGGGTACAGTCCCGAATCACATGGAGGCAATGAACGATAGGAGGGGATTCGTCTCTCCCGGTATAGGGAGCTGATGTTACGCTGTGTTCGATTGGCTATAACTAGAAATCCCTGGCCAGGGTTGCTGAGATTTACTGGTAAATGTTATCTGTAGTTTCTCGAACTGTTATGGACCTCATATCGACACGACTTATCAAGCTACTGGGGTCTGACGTTTACCACCCCTAGGCGAGATATGCGACATATCAGACGAAGAGACCGGACTGTACGGGAGTGTTACTGATTGGATTCACGGAAGAATGTACAGGCTTGCTTGTTGATCTTCTGATCGCTCAATACCTGGGTGGCTGTTACGTTTAGCTGACCGCTTGCAGCTTGTGGGTGTTTGATATGATCATCACCTACTGCCGGCGTATTGACGATTCTTTAGAGTCCTACACAGAGGTTTCTTGACTCAGGCAAAACGGAGTAGGAGCACATATATGATATGTGTGGGACCGAGAACAATACGTGTATGTGATATCGCATTAGATTCTCGCGATATGAGATATCGGCCGGGTATATGTGATATAGCCGGGTCATCGGATCAAGTGTTGTCGGTTATTTGTGAAATAGCCGGATTATCGGATCAAGAGTTGATTCGATAATTTAATGTATAATTATATATTTGATATATTAAATTACATTAACTGATATAAGCTCACTAAAAGATTCTTTTTCTCACTGAGGTAATACATTGATATATGCGATATATGTTAATTGTATTATTTTATTTTGTTACAATAAATATTGTATATGTGATATATAATATTGTAACATGTTAGGGTTATTAATGCAACATGTTTAGTGAAGATTAAACGAGGTTAGGGTTTGATTTGGGTTAAACTTTTCTAAAAGCTTCTAGAAGCTTTTATTTTGTTTCTTGCAAAGATATTTAGTTTAGATATTTTGCAAGATATTCTTTAACCCAACCCAAACCCTTAACCCTAGTAAACTCTCTGCAATGGTTAAGTCTTCTCACTTGAACCATGGTTGCATTTCTAACCTCACACTACTTTCGTTATTCATCACAAAAGGATTAGATCTTCTTCTTCCTTCTTCTTCTTTCATGGAAAATCTTACTAGCTTTTTCATTAGTGATGATTTTGAGTGAGATTACAAAAACAAAAGAGTGCTAAAATCCTACTTCATCATCCTAATCTATCCTAGCCATTTAGATTAGAGTGTTCACTTCATTTAGTAAGTGAGAGCTTGTGTTAAAGAAACTTCAAGGTAGATCATCTTTGTTATCGAAGATCGGAAGCAAGCTTGCATCTTTCTCTTCGTGGAGCCTCTCTAGAGTCTGGATACTCGATGATCGCAGCGAAGGGTCCTCAATACGGAGCTTTAGAAGTGAAGGACCGGACTACAAAGGTTGTAATCCCAAACTCTTAGTGTTAAAGTGTTTAACATGCTTAGTTTCGCCTAATCTCTAGTTTAAAGATCTTGGTTAGGGTTGTTCGGCACGTCTAAATTTTAAATCGGGCATAGTTGATGCCTCGTAGACCCTTGTGAGAGTGCTTAGCATCCCTGCAGTGGTATCAGAGCCAAGCTAGAGCTTTAGGCGAAGTTTAAAGTCCGATCGAACTCCGAATACCCGTAAAACCCTAGTTTCTGGAAATTTTTCAAAAATGTTGATTTTTTCATATTAAAAATACTCAAAAAATTCAGCAGGGTATTTTAGGAATTACTGTGAAAAACGAGCATTTAATACCATTAAACAGCCACGGAACCGCGGCAATGACATGGCTTGCGCGGTGGTTCCGCAGCCGTACAGTGGAATTATTGTTTTCTTTTTGCACAGTTAAATCCATATCTACTTCCTGATTCTTCTGGGAATTTTTAATTTATACTCAAGTGTTGAGTTTTCTGGGTTGTATTGGGAACTCGTTAATTCGATCGGAAAGTTTAACTTCGTTTAAATTTTTCCGGGTAATTTTAGAACGTGTTAAGAAGTTCGAACGGATATCAATAACTCACTTTTTCCCCTGTCGGAAAATTTTCAAAAGTTAGATTTTTTCACGAGTTTGAAACTTTCGAAAAATCGTACAAGTAATGCGGTGGACCCTCTAGAAGACCACAAACCTTAACTCGATTATGTGACCGTCTGAACCGCCTCTGGACCTTATGGTTTGGGGCAGTACGGCGTTGCCACAAGTTAGGCATTGGCTTGACCCTTCTACAGCTGGACCATTGGTACTGTGGCATGTGATGGATACTTTTTGAACTCCGCTCAAGTATTGAGCTATTAGGGAAATCTTGGGTGTTTGTTTATTCGATCGGAAAGTTTAACATTGTCTGTTTATCTGGAATGTGATGCAATATTTGGAATCCACATGCTGTTATGAGATAACTAATTTGAATGTTATAAATCTAGCAGTTCAGTCTCAGATGATCGGTTGCCACGGAATTTTGATGTGATCAAAAGTCCGTTGCAATCACGTAGCGTACGCGGATACTCGCCGGGTAAACTTAATAGACAGCCACGCCCCATAGCCCCGACCAAGTGACTGTAGGAGAACCCCGTCGCCAAAAGCATCCGTTCGGGTGCTCGCAGGCAGCAGTGTTCCGCCTTAGTGCACTTCGTCGACGGCATCCGGGGGTGCGGCCGTCTACTAAAGTTTGCAATGAGCATTCGATCAGGATGTCGGGAATCTTTTTGAATTATCCGACTTGATATTGAAAAGTGTTTTCGATAATGAGACTAAAATGCGGGGTTTACAATTGTTAGGCATGCGATGTCTAAGGAATTCATTTGGTTAGGCATGCGATATCTAGAAAGGTTGCGGATTCCAACTGTTGTAGTTTTACACTTTCTTTTCTGTGACCATAAGTATAGTATGTAGTTGTATCGCCAGTTTTCGTTGCTATACATCAACGACAATCGGTGTATGCATACTTACTTATGTTGATGATATGAGATATTATGTGTTGCTGTGATATGTTATATTGGATCGTCGTGTTTTGAATAGCCGGGGTTTTTATGTGAAATGAGAGTTTTTCTTTTTCATTCATGTAAAATTCATTTGTATGTAATATTCTTTTATTGGGGCACTTCCGTGCTGAGGATGATGTCACATTTGTATATTATTTACTTTTCCGCATTAGGTAGACCCAAGGCGGGGAGCATAAGTAACCGGGTTCTAGGGTCCAGTGGGAGACCATCTCGAGGAGTCGAGACCGGGTCTCCTAACCCTAGAATTGGCAGTGTTGCTTGCCGCTCTCATAGGGGTCTAAGGATGTGGGTTTGGCTATTCATCGCGACCGTGGAATCCGTGTTTTATGCAGGCACGTATTAAAACACGGACCTCCTAGTATATCCAATATTTCATATATGATCTTCTGCTGCAATGTTCTGTGATGAGATCATATTACTGCCTGAAACTAATTTTTATATTATATATATGAGATATATATTATATTGAAGATTTCATTTCAAATGTGATGCTTGTAAAGCATAATAAAATAGGACTTCATTAATGAGATTAATGAAACTAAAAGAAACCTAAAGATGTTGTAGAAACTAGTCTCAAAAACTGGTAGCTCTAGTTCTTGCTTTGCATAGCGGTGTTCCTTGTAGAACATCCAGCACCTTATTCGATAAGGAAAGAGCCGAGATCCCTTCACCGGGAGTGACCTCTTTAGCAAAACTAGCAGATGCTACAAACTCGGTTTGTCTTTTGATTGCTTCTATAGTTCTTGCTTTGCACAGCGGTATTTGTGAAATATCCTGCACCTCATTCGATGAGGAAAGAGCCAACGATCCCTTCACCGGGAGTGACCTCTTTAGCAAAACTAGAAAAGGCCTCAAAAACACTCCATTTAAAATCACTCGATTCTACAACGATATCAAGTTCATTACGCAATGGGTTTTCTTAAAAACCTGTCGTAGCCCTCCGTCATTTCAGATAAGTACTAGTTAGTATTCGTGCTACGTTTGTTGACCATGTTAAGGCGTAGTGTGCGGTAGCTGATTAATGCATATCTGTATAAGCATATGATGCGATTGGATTAGGGTAGTCGTGCGACTTTGTTGACCATGTTAAGGGTCGTGCGGGTGGGTTTAACTCAATCGGGAAATGACGGGTTGAACTTGACTAGCACTTATGATTTGTTGACCATGTTAAGATCATATAGCTGCTAGGGGTAAAATATTATCGGGAATTTCAGGTGTTGAAATTTGCAATGAGATTGCATACCTCCTATGAGATAGTTGGATCCCGATACCCGCTGCGAGTAAGAGTTACTCCTGGGAGACTTTTACACATTACAATTAGCCGATCAAGTAGGTGTCTAGAAAGGTGTTAACGGGGTTACGCCCCTGGAAAACGAGGTTTACTGTAATTAGGTCCGTGCGAAAGCACGGGGAACCTCTCTCAAAGTACCGACACTGGCCTGGCTGAAAGATTGGCGAACTTGTAGGGTGTAATTAATCCCGGTGAGTCTTACCTTTTAGGGTTTGAAGGAAGATTTGACTAAAACAGTGGGAGACATCCTGATTAGATAAATTGATAACCAATCTAATCTTGTAAAAACGCACGCTGAGTGTTTTCTTCTCTCTCTCTCCTGATTGCGACTATGTCACGCCTTAATCAAAGATAATAATACGGATGTATTGACCGAACTCGCTTGTTATACTGCGTAAGGAACGTTGGTCCCGCTCCAACTTATAATTGTTATAAGACAGAGCAGGAAATAGGGGATTACCAGAATTCCCGTGCCGCCCAAACGAAGAAAGTGCATGTTGATGTATCTTCTTCGGGTGTGTTCATTACACAGAACTGTTTCTCAATATCCTTTACGTCCTGAGTATTTGATACCAGATCAGGATCCCACATATGTAATTTGTTACATGGGATACAGATAGGTAGAGAATTGAGAACGGGTGATAAATTTCATGAGATAAAAATGGTACAAGTGTTGCAGCCAAGTCTGTTGGTAGTTATCACCCTGTATTACCAGAATACATTGATTCTGAACGAATGTTATTAGATACCGAACCTGATATACAATATCATATCAGTCTCTTTGTTAGTAAAGAAGGATATAATTTTGTATTGTTGGATAATATTTTGAACATTTCCTATATCAAGAGTTGATCGGTTCAGGCACGTTATCTAAAAGCATAGTCGTTCTAAATCAAACCACAGTTCTTAACGTACAGAACACACACAAAAGGAAGAGTTCAGAAATGAACGAATCCTTCTTGAGGCATTGTAGACTAGGTCATGTCAATGCGACCCGACTAGCTGAAGTTACATATTGATACATATTTAAATTAGTTTGAATTTACATCTTGTAAAACTTGCCGGTCATGTCACAGAGATAAGATGACCATAGCTCCATTTATTGGAAACAGAGAAAGAGTTAGTGAACTCTTGGGATTGATACATGCTGATGTATGAAGGTCCCCTGTCTACACATGCCAGGACCGGTTCTTTATACTTCATTACATTCACTGATGATCTCTCAAGATTCAGACATATGTTCCTGTTGAAACACAAGTCCGAAACTTTTGAGATAATCACAGAATATAAGTTAGAAGTAGAGAACCAAAAACGGGTATAGGTATTATGTCCTTTGATGAGATCAAGGAGGAAATACTTGAGCACGGGATTCCTGGACTATTCTAAAGGAGAATGAGATTCTCCCTCAGCATTACTCCTCCAAATACACCACAGCACGTCGGTGTATCGGGGCGGAGCAAACGCACCCTATGTGATATGGTGTGCTCTATGATGAGTACTACTGAGTAGCCTATTTTCTTTTAGGGTTATGCACTTGAGAAGTTGCATATCTATTGAATAAGGTTCAAATCAAATCAATTACCTACCACTTCATATGTGATATGGAATGGGAAGAGCCCATATCTTAAGTTTGTTAAGATTTGGGTTTGTCCAGCTTATGTTTAAAAGCATAATCCGGACAAGCTCGAGGCAAAGTCAGTTCTGTGAAAGTTTGTTGGATATCCCAAGCATTCGCAAGGAAATATCTTCTACTAAACTGGGGAACAAAAAGTGTTTTTGTTTCTCAACATGCCACTTTTGTGAAAGAGAATTTCTTGTGAAGAAATTATTGGTCATGAGGTAGAACTGGAAAGAGTTCCAGCTATACAAACTGCAGCTGATGATTTGGTAGAACCAAAGGATTCAATAGTTTCCAACGAACCTCAGCTTCTCCGCCGATCTAGTAGGGTTCCTCACCCACCTGAGAGATACTTCGGTTTCTCTATGATAGTGGGAGCGAAGATTGCATCATGAGATGATGACCCAACTAGTTTCGAGCAGGCCATCAGGAGTGGGACTCTGTAAGAATGGCTGGATGCTTAGTGATCTGAGATGGAATCCTTATACACCAACAAAGTATGGACTTTGGTTGCTTTATCTGAAGGGTTAAATCCCCATCAGGAGCAAGTATATCTTGAGAAGATTACTTGGTGTATATGGAAAAGTTGAGACTTTCAAAGCTATGCTTAAGTCCATCCAGATCCTACTTTCCATTGCTACATACCATGACTACGATATCTGGTGGTTGGGTATCATGACTGCTTTTCTAAATGATGTTTTAGAAGAGAGCGTCTATAAGTACACAGCCAGAGAGTTTCGTAGATAGTGGGAGCAGCGGAAACGTGTGCAAGATGCTTTATAAGATAAAGCAGACATCGCGGAGTTGGAACATCTGTTTTGATGTAGTAGTCAAAGAGTTTAACTTCATCAAAATGGTAGGTGAACCTTGTATATACAAAAAGGTAATAGAGAGTATGGTGGTGATCCTCGTAGAGTACGTAGATGACATACTCTTGATAGGGAAGGAGTTTCCTATGCTACGCTCGGTCAATCTCCGCTTATCATAAAGATTCTCCATATAGGATCAAAGTGATACCTCCTAAATCCTGGGTTTTGGATCTATGAGATAGATCTAATTGGATGTTAGGATACTCACTAGTTGTGGTGAGATGGTATCAATCGATCCTGGGGAGAATCACTGGAAAGGTTCTAGGGTGATAAGGACGACTGAATGTCAGTCGCAGGCATTGTCTTTACCCTCAGTAGAGGGACGGTATGTAGGAAGAGTTCCAAGCTAGATACCGTGACTTACTAGATGATTAAAGACGAGATACATCGTTACCAAAGATACTACCAAAGAGGCATTCTGGATATATATAAGTTCATGAGATGAACTTCGTTCCAACCATTGTGTGACAATGGAGTTGTGGCTTATGCCAAGGAACCCCCGTCCCATCAGAAATCCGAATATAATTCTTAGGCAGTATCACCTGATCATGGAGATGGTTGATCTTTAAGGAGATCGAGGTTAGGAGAGTAGACACAGAGGACAACAGCGCGGATCCACTCACAAAGGCCTTTTTCCCAGTAGAGACTATTATGGGATGGTTGAGTATGAGATACTTCAACTACAGCTAATTGTTGGGTTTGCGATACCACAACAGATGGCCCTAGTGCAAGTGGGAGATTGTTAGTTATATGTATGCCCTAGAGGCCATTACTGTACATATGATGTATATTGTAGTGGATGCTTGGACATATATAGGGAGGACTTTCTTGCTCGACATGATAGTATGCTATCTGGTTGCACTTTATCTTAACATGTACTCTGATTGTCTCAATGTTACATGTTGATAAAGCCCTTAGGATATGTATTCGACTACTGGGACTATGATGAGATCATACTAGTGGGGCCACGGTAGTCGATGAGTACATCCTATAACAGTTCGTAGTCGAGGGTGTATCGAGACAGGGCATCGATACACCAGAGTAGACTAGCGTATATGCATCTTGACCCATATGATGGGCGATGGATGATCTCATATCCATCGGTGTTTGACATCAAGGATGGTATACGGGTGCTCAGTGGAGACTGGGTACAGTGGACGGACTCGCCGAGAACTCCCAGATGGTATTATACACCATGTCAGATGGCAGTTCTCTGGTGACACTGGTACAGGTTAGTCTGTAGACCCGAGATCGTCATAGAGTCTTGTGTGATTCCCACTGTGCTTTGATTTCCATCATACCATGTCCAAGAGGGCGTGCAAAAAGGTGGCTTTTGGGTACAGTCCCGAATCACATGGAGGCAATGAGCGATAGGAGGGGATTCGTCTCTCCCGGTATAGGGAGTTGATGTTGTGTTGTGTTCGATTGGCTATAACTAGAAATCCCTGGCCAAGGTTGCTGAGATTTACTGGTAAGTGTTATCAGTAGTTTCTCAAACTGTTATGGACCTCATATCGACACGACTTATCAAGCTACTGGGGTCTGACGTTTACCACCCCTAGGCGAGATATGCGACATATCAGACGAAGAGACCGGACTGTACGGGAGTGTTACTGATTGGATTCACGGGAGAATGTACAGGCTTGCTTGTTGATCTTCTGATTGCTCAATACCTGGGTGGCTGTTACGTTTAGCTGACCGCTTGCAGCTTGTTGGTGTTTAATATGATCATCACCTACTGCCGGCATATTGACGATTCTTTAGAGCCCTACACAGAGGTTTCTTGACTCAGGCAAAACGGAGTAGGAGCACATATATGATATGTGCGGGACCGAGAACAATACGTGTATGTGATACCGTATTAGATTCTCGCGATATGAGATATCGGCCGGGTATATGTGATATAGCCGGGTCATCGGATCAAGTGTTGATTCGATGAACTGATACAGATTATATTAGTCGGTTATTTGTGAAATAACCGGATTATCGGATCAAGAGTTGATTCGATAATTTAATGTATAATTATATATTTGATATATTAAATTACATTAACTGATATAAGCTCACTAAAACATTCTTTTTCTCACTCGGGTAATACATTGATATATATGCGATATATGTTAATTGTATTATTTTATTTTGTTACAATAAATATTGTATATGTGATATATAATATTGTAACATGTTAGGGTTATTAATGCAACATGTTTAGTGGAGATTAAACGAGGTTAGGGTTTGATTTGGGTTAAACTTTTCTAGAAGCTTCTAGAAGCTTTTATTTTGTTTCTTACAAAGATATTTAGTTTAGATATTTTACAAGATATTCTTTAACCCAACCCAAACCCTTAACCCTAGTAAACTCTCTCTACAATGGTTAAGTCTTCTCACTTGAACCATGGTTACATTTCTAACCTCACACTATTTTCATTATTCATCACAAAAGTATTAGATCTTCTTCTTCCTTCTTCTTCTTTCATGGAAAAGCTTACTAGCTTTTTCATTAGTGATGATTTTGAGTGAGATTAAGAAAACAAAAGAGTGCTAAAATCCTACTTCATCATCCTAATCTATCCTAGCCATTTAGATTAGGGTGTTCACTTCATTTAGTGAGTGAGAGCTTGGGTTAGAGAAACTTCAAGGTAGATCATCTTTGTTATCGAAGATCGGAAGCAAGCTTGCATCTTTCTCTTCGTGAAGCCTCTCTAGAGTTCGGATACTCGATGATCGCAGTGAAGGGACCTCAACACGGATCTTTAGAAGTGAAGGACCGGACTACAAAGGTTGTAATCCCAAACTCTTAGTGTTAAAGTGTTTAACATGCTTAGTTTCGCCTAATCTCTAGTTTAAAGATCTTGGTTGGGGTTGTTCGGCACGTCTAAATTTTAAATCGGGCATGGTTGATACCTCATAGACCCTTGTGAGAGTGCCTAGCATTCCTGCAGTCCGTCCAGTGTACTCACCCCAAGTGAGCACCTGTATACGATCTTAGGTGCGAAAGACCAACGGCTGTGGGACCAACCATCGCCCCTCGTTGGGGTCTAGAAACGTATACACTAGTCTACTCTGGAATATCGATACCTAGTCTCGATACTCCCACGATTAAGGACCTTTTAAGGATGTGCTTATCGACTACCCAGCTCCCACAAGTATGATCGCTATCACAACGCATGTAGTCAAGCAATGATTCTATGGGCTTTATCAACATGTATAAATGATACGTAATAACAAGTAAAACATATGCACATGTTAAGATAAAGACAAACCAAATAGCATACTATCATATCGAGCAAGATTGTCCTGTACATACATATGTCCAAGCATCCACGTGTATACATATACAATAATGGCCTCTAGGGCATACATATCCAACAATAACGCCTCAAATGGTGTCATCCGAATCGTCTCTTGAAAGCTATTATTATAGGAGAATTCAATCAAAGGTTAGTGACGATCTCAACTGCCACCCAAATCCAGTATACAAGCTTGGAGCATATCCTCAAGAGTCTGAATCGTTAGCTCCAACTGGCTATCAGTTTGTGGGTGGAAGTAAGTACTGAAACTCAAGCGAGTGCCAAAAGCATCCTTAAGCTTCTGCCAGAGACGACTGGTAAACTGTGTGCATCTGTCAGAACAATACAGGTCGGAACTCCATGCAACCGCACAATCTTGTCTATATAGACCTGGGCATACTGCGCATACCCGAAAGTAGTCTTCACCGGAAGAAAATGATCTGCCTTCGTCAATCGATCCACAATCACCCAAATGGAGTCATACCCTCTACTAGACCTGGATAGAACTACAACGAAATCCATGGAGATCTGCTCCCATTTCCACTCCGGAACAGGTAGAGGATGCAACTCTCCGGCCGACCTCTGATGTTCGGCTTTGACTTGCTGACAAGTCAGGAATTTTGAAACGAAGTCAGACACATCGCGTTTTATCCCTTCCCACCAGTACACGTCTCGTAAATCGTGATACATCTTGGTAGACCCTGGATGAAAGATGTAAGAGGACTGATATGCCTGTTCTAATATCATACTGTCACGACCCAGAGTTTGGATGTGACCGATACTTAGATTGTATAATATCTAAAGATATATACACAACCCGAGTAAGCCGAAACCAAAATCAAAATCCTTTTTGCTGAAATTTTTATAAAAATTTAGTTTTTAAGTAAAAATCATAGTTTTTGTGTAATTAATATAAAACAAACATAAGGTGTTAAGTTTGGTTGCATTCCTAGTTGGGATCAACAAATACAACAGCGGAATAAAATTTACAACTTATATGAGACCAATAGAATCACAGATATGAATAAAAGAAATATCCACTAACATACCAACGATCTCACCTGTCAAATAATATACATATAATCATCTCTCGTTCCAAGTCATAGTACAAGGTTTGATAGAGATTTTCTAGATACAATGATACAATACCAAAATAGAAGGTCACTACATATGTAACCCACCTATCAAAAGATGCGATAAAAGCTGCAAAAGTGGATCTGCACGACCACTAACCGTCCACTCTACCCCTGCAAGGAACTGTGGCACAACGGGGGTGAGTTGCCAACTCAGTGAATATAACTAACATATAACGGTTAATAATGTAAATATGACTATCACAACTAACTGAAATGAGACCAAGTATACTGTACGATAGTATATGGAAAGCATGAATTTGTACTACAAATCAGATAACCAAAACTGAAATCTCATCATTTATTCTCAATAAATTTCATCTTTCCGTGTCCATCATCGACACAAAACTTTCATTTCTCTCAGGCATCATTCCTCGAACGGTCCTGTAATCAACAATACCGGTCGGTATCATCTCCGTATTTCACCACTATCTCCGGTATCGAGTAACCTCGCTAGGCTCCCCCGCCTCAAATGCGGCTATCCTGCCCCTGGGTCTCGACCAGGTCCACCATATATCCAACTGTATATCTCCCCCACTCATTCTGGATAACGTATACATCCGCGACCGTATAGCTCCCCCACTCGGTCCGAAATAAAATCAAATCATAAAAATATCTCATGGTGGACATGTCACATCAATCATGAAAATCACTGGATTTATGCAATAGTATACAAAAACTCAAAACTATAAATTTTGAATAATACAATTACCTCTTATATCAACTTAGAATACTCAAATACTAAACATGATGTCAATGATGCAATTTATTACTGTTATTGGTGTTTAAGGTATGGTATGAATCATTTTTAACAAGAAAATTGCTAAGTGTAAAAGTGACATGGTAATATCGACGAGGTGTAGTGTAACATGTAAGATGTGCATGTGGCATAACTCGTCGATACTTATGCAATGTTCTAACAACTAAAGTGAGGTATATGTAGATATGAGTGCATATTATCAATTTAGCAAACAAAGTAAAACCTTTATTTAAATAAAACTACGGGCATAACACGCTATCTTTACAAAATTCTCCGATAGATATTTAGTCTACTCACCGAAAAAACATCGTATCTACTCAGGAATCGCCAATCCTTTTCCTTTCCTCGCAGCCTCCGAAGTGCCCGTATTTGAATCTAACATCGAGAATTAACTTATATAAGAAAACGGCTACTCCGATACGGCGAATATGAAAACACAAGTTCTTTCGTACTAGTTATATTGCATACGACTATTTCAACTATCTAACATTCAATCCCCACTGAAATTTAACCCAACTCTGCATCGCGACAGAAAACAGATCGCGATACGTTTTAGCTGTGTCGTAATTTGGTTCTTTAGATACCCTTTTTCGATATTAGATCCTAGATTTCCTATACAGTTAAATTAACCTATTTAAACAATACCAAAATGACTAAAATTCTACACAGAAACCTACCCAACAAGCCAAAACACCCTAGCTCCCTACAAATCCGGCGACGCCGTCGCCGGCCCAAAACCGAGCCCTCTGGTTCTTGCTCCTATGGTTTGCTCTAGGTTCAACATACATCATTTAGACCTTCTTTAGTTAAGTTAATTTTTATCTAAACTATAGCAGATTTCAACAGAACTTAGTTTTGCCTAAAATACGATATTATAGACTTTTGATTTCAAACTTAAACCAATTCCAGAATTTAAATCTCTACTGTGAGTAAGGATTTTACCTACAAATAACTTGTTAGAATAACACTCTCCAAGATGCACAAGCTCCTAGTCCTAGCTTGATAATGAACTCCTTGTCTAGTTCTTCTTCTTCACTTCTTTTCTCCTTTATTTTTCTTTTTGAATTTTAAGTGTTTTCTTTCACTTTGGTTAGGAATTTTCAGAAGATTAATTAGATTAATGATCTAAACACTTAATATATATGTGGTGATGGGAAGAGGGAGGTGGTAGGAGGAGATGTCAAAGACCTAGATGTGTCATCCTCATGCAAGGAGGAGGTGTGGGGTGTGGGTTATGCATGTAAAAAGGTGGTGGCAATGCATTATCCTTCCATTTTGATTTATCTTAAGATAAAATTCTGAACAAAACCTAATTTACCTCTTTTTCACTTACACCCTTAATCAATTTCCCATTTGCACAATTTCCTAAACTTTACATAGAAACCCTTCACAACTTATGTTATTATAAAACACCCTTTTTATTAAAATGAAGCTAAAATTCACATTAAAACCCTTATAATTTATTTATCTTGCATACTACAATTTTAATTTAATTTGTTTTACATACATCTTATAAAATTGTCTTATTTGGTTTTAATAACTTTTTAATTTAACATTTTATTATTTAATTAATTCATTTTTATTTATTTCCAAAATTTCAAAATGTTACACATACGCCTCAGCCCATCAATGCCGGGTACACATAAGCGGGTCCCAAACCATAGCACTCCCTCACCGTCAATCGTAAACTCAGAATCCCCATGCTGCCTAACTCGCTCCAAAATCATTGAAAATCATGCATCCTCTGGCTGTGCCTCCCTGATACGATCAAGCAAAAGTGGACGAGCACGAACGTGAGAAATCTTTCCACCTACAGAGGTAAACTCAAATTGGATACCACTCCATCTCAACGCGACTGCCTCCGAACCGAACCCAAATACGACAAAAAAATCCCAGGTCTCCTACTCAACGCGTCAGCCACCACATTTGCCTTGTCCAGGTGATAAAGAATCTCACAATCATAATCTTTCACTGGCTCCATCTAGTGACGCTGCCTCAAGTTCAAATCCCGCTGCTAGAATATATACTTCAGACTCTTGTGGTCTGTAAAGATCTGGCATGACTCTCCATATAGATAGTGTCTCCAAATCTTTAGTGCAAAGACCACTGCGGCCATCTCTAAATCATGGGCAGGGTAATTCTACTCATGTTCAGCTGCCGAGAAGCATAAGCAATGACTCTGCCGTGCTGCATCAATACGCAACATAAGCCAACATGAGAAACATTACAATATACCGCAAATCCACCTGAGCCTGAAGGTAAAGATAGAACGGGCGCTGTCGTCAAACGAGTCTTCAACTACTGGAAACTCTGCTCACATCCCTAAGTCCATAGAAACGGAACTCCCTTTTGGGTCAAACTGGTCATAGATGCCGCAATACGAGAGAAGTCATGTACAAAGCGACGGTAATAACCCGGTAAACCTAAAAAGCTACGAATCTAGTCACTGACTGACACTGAAATGGAACTCCCTTTTGTTAAAATCGCTTTCTTTAAATAAGTTTTCCTTCACTCTATTTCTTTAAATGGTTTAGATTTCTGGGCTTTGGCTTACTTAGATTATGTTACGCCTTGAGACGTTTCGTAATTTAAGTTCTAGTCACGTTCCGTACCTTCGGGTCGTGACAAAATTGGTATCAGAGCGTTAGGTTTTACCTTTCTGAGTGTAGGATGACCCTTGGTAGATGGTGTAGGTGACTTGAGCAAAGTGACGTAGCGTGTGTATGTTCCGCGGCGTACTTACAATATGGTACTCTGCCTAAGTGACCTTAGGATATACATTTGCTTGTATTTCCTTCCTTGATTTCCGGAAATCCTTTGATTCGATCGCAATGTTCCTATCAATCATGTTTCTTATTCCAGCCACTATGCCGCCGGAGACTACGAGGGACAGAGGGCTGCCTCCAGGGATGAGATTAGAGTAGGCTCGTTTGAGATGAGGACCGATCAGGGCGGTATGCCTACCCCTCAGGGACAGATTGGTCTGCCTTTTCCAGGACGGATGGCTAGGCTGGAGTCGAATATTCAGGACTTGTGACAGATGGTTGGATTATTAGTTGGGGTTAGCTGAGCTCCGAGAGCCGATGATGTCCCTCCTATTTCAAGGAATGTGATTGTACCTGCTGCTCAGGCAGCTGTTTCTGTTGTTATCGAGATTATTTTCGTATCCTTACAGAAGTTTTTGAGGCTGAAACCTCCAGTATTTACCAGCACAGATGCAGCGGAGGATCCATAGACAATTCTCAACAGGATGGCTAGGATTTTTCGTTCACAGAGATGTTCTAACGAGATATGGATTGAGCTTGTGAGTTTTTGTCTAGAGAGGTCTTGCTCAGACGTAGTGTGAGTCAATTGAGAGAGGCCGAGCTGCAGATCTACTTCTATGACTTGGGATAAGTTCACAGCTGTATTTCTTGCTCGTTTCCTTCTGGAAAGCATTCGAGATGCCCGAGCCCGTAGTTCCGAGTCTCTACGCAAGACACCAAGGATGACAGTGTCCGAGTACGACATTTAGTTTACTCAGCGGTCCGATATGCTCTTTACCTGGTGCACACTGAAGAGAAACGGATAGAGAGGTTTGTGTGGAGATTGGACATGCAGTTATTTCTTGCCATCGACACCTAGCTTTTTGACACTTATGCAGCCGCGATGGATGCAGCCTTACGATTGGAAGAGCGCATTTTTGTGACTTCGGTCGTTTCTAGGATCGAAGCGAATTTGTACCGGTATGCCAGCTCAAGGCGGTCAGATAGACGCCATTGTGACAAGTATTCTTTTGGTGTTTTCTTTCGATGTGTATTTCTTTCTGGTGTCATTTGAAATGGTATCCACATATTTTGTATCGAGGTTTAGCCAATAGTGGTCCTTGCTAAATCAGCCACTTGTTGTGATTTCTTCCGAAGGCAAATCTTTTGTCGCTTGAAATGTTTTCGCTTGTGTTTGTTTTATTCGTATCGGAGATAGGGATTCTTCTGTCAATTTGGTTCTCCTCGATATGTTGGACTTTGAAGTTCTTCTTGGCATGGATTGGTTAGCCACGTATTATGCATCAGTGGACTGCCGTGAGAAGGCTGTCAGATTTAGTTTTCCGGGTGAGCCAGTTCTTGTTTTTTGGGGAGACTGTAGCGCCACCCTTCCCAGTTTGATTTCTTCTCTTCACGCTAGTCAGCCCTTGAGGAAAGGATGTCATGAATTCTTGGCGTATGTTTGCGATGTTGGAGCTGTAGAGGGTGCGATTCCTCCGCTCCGATACACCGTTGTGCTGTGGTGTATACGGAGGAGTAAGCTGAGAGATAATCCCATTCTCTTTTAAATAGTCCAGGAACTCATTGCTCAAGTATTCTCCTCCCCGATCAGATCGAAGGATTTTAATACTTTTACCCGTTTGGTTCTCGAATTCTTGCTTATATTCTTTGAATTTCTCAAAAGCTTCAGACTTGTGTTTTAACAGGAACACAGGTCCGTATCTTGAGAGATCGTCAGTGAATGTAATGAAGTATGAGGAACCATTCCTTCCATGTGTAGACATGGGACTGCATACATCACTATGTATCAGTCCCAAGAGTTCCGTAACTCTTTCTCCGTGTCCAGTAAACGGAGTTTTGGTCATCTTGTCTTTGAGACATGACTGGCAAGTTTCATAAGATTATAATTCGAACAGATTCAAATATCCATCCTTATGTAACTTAGCTAGTCATGTCGTATTGATATGACCTAGTCTACAATGCCATAAGAAGGATTCGTTCATTTCTGAACTCTTCTTCTTGTGTGTGTTTTGTACGTTAAGAACTGTGGTTTGATTTAGAACGTATATGCCATTATTTAACGAGCCCGATCCAATCAACTTTTGATTCAGAAAAATATTCATAACATTATCCTGTACTACAAAATTATATCCTTCTTTACTTAATAAAGAAACTGATATAAGATTGAGCATATCAGGTTCGGTATGTAATAGCATTCGTTCAGAATTAATGTATTACCATTTGGTAATACAAGGTGATATTCGCCAACTGCTTTGGCTGCAACAATTGCACCATTCCCCACTCTTACGGAATGATCATCCATTCCCAGTTCTCTACCTTTCCTTAGCCCATGTAACATATTACATATGTGGGATCCCATCCAGTATCTAATACCCAGGACGTAGAGTGCACTAAGAAACAGTTCTCAGTTACTAACACACCCGAAAAAGATGCATCAACATGCTTATTCTTCATTTGGGCGGTATGGGAATCCGGATATTCCCCTATTTCCTGCTCAGTCTTATAACAATTATAAGAAAGAACGGAACCAACGTTCCCCTGCTCAGTATAACAAGCGGGTTCGGTAAATACATCTATATTATTATCTTGATTAAGGCCTGACATGTCGCTACTTGGAGAGAGAGAGAAAAAAACACTTTAGCGTATACTCTTGCAAGATTAGATTGGTTATTACTGTAGGGTTACTAGGCACTCTCACAAGGGTCTATAAAGTATCAACCATGCCCGATTTAAAATTTAGACGTGCCGAACAACCCTTAACCAAGATCTTAAACTAGAGATTAGGCGAAACAAAGCATGTTAAACACTTTAACATCTAAGAGTTTGGGATTACAACCTTTGTAGTCCGGTCCTTCACTTCATAAGCTCCATGTTGAGGTCCCTTCGCTGCGATCATCATGTACCCGGGCTCTAGAGAGGCTCCACGAAGAGAATGATGCAAACTTGCTTCCGATCGTCGATAACTAAGATGATCTACCTTGAAGTTTCTTAAACATAAGCTCTCACTCAAAAATGAAGTGAACAACCTAATCTAAATGGTTAGGATAGATTAAGATGATGAAGTAGGATTTTAGCTCTCATTTATTTTCTTTAACTCACACAAAATCATCACTAAGCAAAAAGCTAGAAAGCTTTCAAGGAAGAAGAAGAAGAAGAATCAATTTACTTTGTGATGAATAATGAATTGTGTTGATAATTGCTTATGCAACCATGGTTGCTAATATAAAATGAGCTAACCTTTGTAGAGAGTTAACTAGGGTTGAGGGTGTGGTTTGGGTTACAAAATATCAACAAAATATCTTAGCTCATGACAAAAAGAAAAGCTTCTAGAAGCTTCAAGAATGAGCTAACCCAAATCAAATCCTAACCTTGTTTAATCTCCACTAATCATGTTGCATTAGTAATTATAACATGTTACAATATTATATATCACATGTAGGGTTCCTAGGCACACTACTGAGGTCTCACAAGTGATCAAACATGGCTAATTCTAAATTTTCCATGTGCCTACAAACCCTAATACGGATCGTTAACTAGATGTATAGACGATGCAAAGCAAATAAACAACTTTACTTGAAAGGAAAGAGGCTACAACCTTTGTAGATCCGGTCCTCCACCTCCTAGGCTCCGTGATGACGTCCCTCCGCTGTCCATATCAAATCCCGGACTCTAGCATCGGCTTCATCGGAGAATTGATCGGGCTAGGTCGTCGACTTCGATGCCGAAGATGATCTACGTCGAGGCAACTCAAGATCAAGCTCCAACTTCACCAAGTCATGAAACTTGTGAATAAAACACCCTATACTACTTGGCAAGAGGTAGAGGATGAAGAAATAGAAGGTGGGTTCACTTTAGAATTGGATTTCTCACTCTTTTTCTCAAGTTGCCATTGATGGAGGCAAGCTTTCTTCATTGTTGATGATGAAGAAGAAGAAGAAAAAGAATTATGATAAGTCTTTTTAAAATAGGAAATAAAATGAATACTTATCATATATCAACCATGGTTAAGTATAGAGACTAAACTAGGGTTAGGTTGAATGGTTAGGGTTAAGCATGAAGACAAAATGGTCACTTAGTCAAAGCTTCATGAAGCTTCAACAACAAACAAAGAAAGCCACCATTTCTCATTTTGCAAAAAAGAATAAATAAATAAATGGTTAATAAAATCAAAACCCTAACCATTTACTTAACCAAGGTTTAAGTCTTACACAAAGCCAAGTTTGCATGTATCATCAAATATGATACAAACAAGTGCACAAAAGTATATCACATATACAACTTGTGAACTTGAAGTGAGAAAATCCATTTAAAGTGAACCAATACTAGTTAATGCAAAATAATATATCACATATATAATTATACATTAAATCATTAAATCAACACTTGATTCAATGATCCGGTCATGTCGCATATAACCGACTAGTATCCAATGTATCGGCTTATCGAATCAATCCTTGATTCGATAACTAGGTTATATCGTATACAACCATTTGATACATTCATCGCGAGAATAGAATACGGTATCACATACACGCATTATTCTCGGTCCCGCACATATCTCATATGCGCTCCTATTTCGTTTCGCTTGAGCCAGGAAACCTCTGTGTAGGACTCTAAAGACTCGTCAATACGCCGGCAGCAGATGATGATCATATCAAACACCCACAAGCCGCAAGCGGTCTGCTAAACGTAACGGCCACCCGGGTATTGAGCAATCAGAAGATCGACGAGCAAGCCCGCTCACACTCCTGTGAATCCAACCAGTAACACTTACCGTACAGTCCGGTCTGTTCGTATGATATGTCGCATATCTCGCCTAGGGGTGGTAAACGCCAGACCCCAATAGCTTGATAAGTCATCCCGACATAGGGTCCATAACATTCGTGAAACTACTGATAACTCTTACCAGTATATCACTGCAACCCTGGCCAGGGATTTCCTGTTATGGCCAGTCGTGCATAGCGCAACATCAACCCCCAATACCGGGAGAGACGAATCCCCTCCTATCGCTCATTGCCTCCATGTGAATCGGGACTGTACCCAAAAACCACCTGTTTGCACGACTCAGTAGAGCCGTGGTAGGGTGGAAATCAAAGCACAGTGGGAGACACACAAGACTCTATGACGATCTCGGGTCAACAGACTAAGCTGTACCAGTGTCACCAGAGAACTGCCATCTGACGTGAGGTATAATACCATCTGGGAGTTCTCGGCGAGTCCGTTCAGTGTACACAGTCTCCACTGAGCACCCGCATACCATCTCTGATGTCAAACACCAATGGATATGGGATCATCCATCGCCCATCACATGGGTCGAGAAGATATACGCTAGTCTACTCTGGAATATCGATGCCCCGTCTCGATATTCCCATGACTAGGAACATTGAAGGATGTACTCATGGACTATCCAGGCCCCACTAGTATGATCTGCATCATAGTCCTGGAAGTCGAGTACACATCCTAAGGGCTTTATCAGCATGTAACAGAGAGACAGAAAGTATACATGTTAAGATAAAGAGCAACCAGATGGCGTACTATCATGTCAAGCAAGAAAGTCCTACCTATATATGACCCAGCATCCACTACAATATACATCCAATGTACAGCAATGGCCTCTAGGGCATACATATAACTAACAATCTCCCACTTGCACTAGGGCCATCTGTAGTAGTAGTTGTAGTATCTAATACTCAACCATCCCCTAAAAGTCTCTCTTTGGGAAAAGGCCTTCGTGAGTGGATCTGCCGTGTTGTCCTCTGAGTCTACTCTCCTAACCTCGATCATCCTGGAGATCATCTATCTCCACGATCAGGTGATGCTGCCTCAGAATATGTCTGGGTCACTGATGGGACCAGGGTTCCTGGGCCAAAGCCACACTTCCATTGTCATACAATGGTAGGAACCTAGTTCATCTTATGAACAAATATACACCCAAACTGCCTCTTTGGTAGTATCTTTAATAGTGATGTTACCAGCCTTTATCGTCTAGTTTGCCACAGTATCTAGCTTGGAACTCTTCCAACATACCGTCCCTTTACTGAGGGTAAAGACAATGCATGTGACTGACATTCAGCCGTCTTTATCACCCTGGAACCCTTCCAGAGATTCTCCCCAGGATCGATGTTAGTTATATGTATGTCCTAGAGGCCATTACTGTACATAGGATGTATATTGTAGTGGATGCTGGGACATATATAGGGAGGACTTTCTTGCTCGACATGATAGTATGCTATCTGGTTGAACTTTACCTTAACGTGTACACTGATTGTCTCCCTGTTACATGTTGGTAAAGCCCTTAGGATCTGTACTTGACTACCTGGACTATGATGCGGATCATACTAGTGGGGACATGGTGGTCCATAAGTACATCCTTCAAAGTCCCTAGTCATGGGTGTATCGAGACGGGGCATCGATATACCAAGTAGACTAGCGTATACCATCTCGACCCATACAGATGGGCGATGGATGATCCCATATCCATTGGTGTTTGACATCGGAGATGATATATGGGTGCTCAGTAGAGACTGGGTATACTGGACGGACTCGCCGAGAACTCCCAGATGGTATTATACCTCACGTCAGATGGCAGTTCTCTGGTGACACTGGTACAGAGTAGTCTGTTGACCCGAGATCGTCATAGAGTCTTGTGTGGTTCCCACTGTGCTTTGATTTCCATCTTACCACGTCCAAGAGGGCGTGCAAAACGGTGGTTTTTGGGTACAGTCCCGAGTCACATGGAGGCAATGAGCGATAGGAGGGGATTCGTCTCTCCCGGTATAGGGGGTTGATGTTGCGCTGTGTTCGATTGGCTATAACAGGAAATCCCTGGCCAGGGTTGCTGAGATTTACTGGTAAGTGTTACCAGTAGTTTCTCGAACAGTTATAGACCTCATATCGACACGACTTATCGAGCTATTGGGGTCTGACGTTTACCACCCCTAGGCGAGATATGCGACATATCAGACGATCAGACCGGACTGTACGGTAGTGTTACTGGTCGGATTCACTGGAGTGTGAGCGAGCTTGCTCGTCGATCTTCAGATCGCTCAATACCCGGGTGGCCGTTACGTTTAGCAGACCGCTTGCGGCTTGTGGGTGATTGATATGATCATCACCTGCTGCCGGCGTATTGACGAGTCTTTAGAGTCCTACACAGAGGTTTCCTGGCTCAAGCGAAACGAAATAGGAGCGCATATGAGATATGTGCGGGACCGAGAATAATACGTGTATGTGATACCGTATTCTATTCTCGCGATGAATGTATCGAAAGGTTGTATGCGATATAACCTAGTTATCGAATCAAGGGTTGGTTCGATAAGCCGATACATAGAATACTAGTCGGTTATATGCGATATGACCGGATCGTTAAATCAAATGTTGATTTAATGATTTAATGCATAATTATATATTTGATATATTACTTTGCATTAACTAGTATTGGTTCACTTTAAATGGATTTTCTCACTCGGATTGTACACATTGTATATGTGATATACTTTTGTGCACTTGATTGTATCATGTTTGATGATACATGTTATGCTAGGGTTTTTGTGTAAAGATCAAACCATGGTTACATGATTATGGTTAGGGTTTTGTTTTATTCACTTATTTATTTATCCATTTCATTTTGGAAAATAAATGAGAAGAGAAAAGAATGGTGGCTTTATTTGTTGTTTAGTTGAAACTTCATGAAGTTTTGACTTTGTCCACCATTCTTATCTCATCCTTAACCCTAACCATTCCCACTAACCCTAGTTTAATCTCTACACTTGACCATGGTTTAGATTATGATAAGTTTTCATTTTCTTTTCATTTTTAAATAACTTATCATAACAATTATCATCTTCTTCTTCTTCTTCTTCAAGAAAGAAGCTTGCATTCATCAATGGTGATTGATGATAAAGAGTGAGAAATCCAATTCTAAATAGAACCCACTTCCTATTTCTTCATCCTCTACCTCTTGCCAAGTAGTAGAGTGTGTTTTCTTCACAAGTTTCTTGACTTGGTGAAGTCGGAGCTTGATTTAGCGATGCCTCGACGTAGATCATCTTCGGCATGGACATCGACGACCTAGCTCGCTTATTCTTCGATGAAGTCGACACTAGAGCCCGGATTCTTTTTGGACAGCGGAGAGGACTTAGTTGCGGAGCTATGGAGGTGGAGAACCGGATCTACAAAGGTTGTATTTCCGAATCTTCTAGTTTAGTTGTAAACTAGTTTGCTTTTTCGCCTAAACTCTAGCCAACGATCCGTAGTCGGGTTTCTTGGCACCTAGATTTTTTGAAATTGGCATGTTCGATGCCTTGCGATACCTCATTAGGGTGCCTAGGAACCTTACAGTGGTATCAGAGCCTAGCTAGAGCCTTAGGCGAAGTCCAGACGGAATTTGAAACCCGAACGAACCCGAAACCCACACCCGAGAATGCTCTCTGGACTTTTTTGAAATATCTGGATTTTTGTGAATTAAAAATTGCTAAAAAATTCAGCAGGGAATTTCATGAGTTACTGTGAAGCACGTGATGGTAACTCGACTACAGAGGCGCGGAACTGCGGCCCCACCATGGGATTCACGGCGGTTCCGCGGCCACTGTGTTGAGTTACACCACGTGGCGTGCACAGTAATTCATGTCTTGTAGTGCTGAGTCTTCTGGAAATTTTTAGAATTTACTCTACAGTTGAGTTTTCTGGGGTAGTGTTGGGACTTCGTATATTCGATCGAATTGTCAAACTTCGTCTATTTGGCTTTCCGGATAATTTTAGAATATGTTAAAAAGTTCGACCGGATATAAATACCCAATTTTTCCCCTGTCGGGAAATTTCCAAGTGTTGGATTTTTCCGTAGTTTAACGACGTTCTAAGTAGTGCAAGTAACGCGATGGTCCCTCTAGAAGACAACAAACCTTAACTCGATTATGTGACCGTCTTGAACTGCCCTTTGAACCTTAGGGTTTGGGGCAGTACGGCGTGCCATATGTGAGGCGTTGGCTTGACCCTTCTACGGCTGGACCGTTGGTACTGAGGCACGAACGGAATGTAGTTAGACTTGTTTCATGTGTTGATCTGTATCGGGAAAACTTGGGTGTTCGAATGTTCAATCGGAAAGTTTAACATTTTCTAATTATCTGGAATGGGATACAATAATTGGAATTCACAAATAGTTATGAGATAACTAAATGAATGTTATAAACGTAGCAGTTTAGTCTCACTTGATCGGTTGCCACGGAATTTTGATGTGATCAAAAGTCCGTCGCAATCACGTAGCGTACGCGGATACTCGCCAGGTAAACTTAATAGACAGCCTCGCCCCATAGCCCCGACCAAGTGACTGTAGGAGAACCCCGTCGCCGAAAGCATCCGTTCGGGTGCTCGCGGTAGCGGTGTTCCGCCTTGGTGCACTTCGTCGACGGTATCGGGGGTGCGGCCGTCTACTAAAGTTTGCGACGAGCATTCGATCAGGATGTCGGGAATCTTGTTGAATTACCCGACTTGATATTGAAAAGAGTTTTCGATTATGAGACTAAAATGCGGGGTTTATAATTGTTAGGCATGCGATGTCTAAGTAATTCATTTGGTCAGGCATGCGATGTCTGAGGTGGTTGCGGATTCCAACTGTTGTAGTTTTACACTTTCTTTTCTGTGACCGTAAGTGTAATATGTGATATCGCCGGTTTCGTTGCTATATGTCAACGACAATTGGGATGCGCATATTTACTTACGTTGATGACATGTGATGTTATGTGTTGCTGGATATGTTATATTGGATCGTCGTGTTTGAATAGCCGGGGGTTTTTATGTGAGATGAGTGTTTTTCATTTTCATTCATGTAAAAACTTGTATGTAATATTCTTTTATTCGGACGCTTCCAGGTTGTGGAAGTTGTCACCGTTTGTATATTATTTACTTTTCCGCACTAGGATAGACCCAAGGAGGAGAGCACAAGTAACCGGGTTCTGGAGTCCAGTGGGAGACCAACTCGAGGAGTCGAGTCCGGGTCTCCTAACTCTAGAATTGGTAGGGTTGCTTGCCGCTCTCGTAGGGGTCTAGGGGTGTGGGTTTGGCTATTCATCACGACCGTGGAATCCGTGTTTTATACTGGCTCGTATTGAAAACACGGACGTCCTAGTATATCCAATATTTCATATGTTTCTTCTGCTGCGATATCTGTGATGTGATCATGTGATGTTCTGTGATAGATACAGTATATAGTATATATGATATATTATATAGGCGTTACTTATGTTTTACACCCGCGCTAGCCCTGCCCCGCTCTGCCGTTAGTTACCTAACCTAACGGTGCACGAGGGGACATCGAGGCGAATGCGGATGGCATAAGTGTACGTCGTATTTATCTGTGATGTTTAGGTACTTAAATGATGGGACTTCATTAATGTGATTAATGAAATAAAAGAAACCTAAGATGTTGTAGAATCGAATTTCAAAATAAAACAGGTAGCTACAGTTCTTGCTTTGCACAGAGGTATATGTGATATATCCTGCACCTTATTCGATAAGGAAAGGACCGAGATCCCTTCACCGGGAGTGACTCCTTTAGCAATAACTGGCAGATGCTACAACCTTCGGTTTGTCTTTTGATTGCTTTTAAGTGTTTTTGCTTTGCACAGTGATATATATGATATATCCCGCACCTCATTCGACGAGGAAAGGACCGACGATCCCTTCACCGGGAGTGACTCCTTTAGCAAAACTAGAAAAGCCTCAAAAACACTCCATTTCAAAATTCATTCGATCCTACAACGATATCAAGTTCATTACGCAATAGGTTTTCATAAAAACCTGTCGTAGCCCTCCGTCATTTCAGATAAGTAGTAGTTAGTATTCGTGCTGCGTTTGTTGGCCTTTGTCAAGGCGCAGTGTGCGGTAGCTAACTGGTGCTTATCTGCTTATGCATATGATGCAGATTGAGTTAGGGTAGTCGTGCGACCTTGTTGGCCTTTGTCAAGGGCCGTGCGGGTGGGTTTGATTCAATCAGGAAATGACGGGTTGAACTTGACTAGCATCCTATGGTTTGTTGGCCTTTGTCAAGGTTATAGGAGGTTAGGGGCAAAATATTATCGGGAATTTCAAGTGTTGAAATTTGCAATGAGATTGCATGCCTTCTATGAGATAGTTGGATCCCGATACCCGCTGCGAGTAAGTGTTACTCCTGGGAGAGTTTTATACATTACAATTAGCCGATCAAGTAGGTGTCTAGAAAGGTGTCAATGAGGTTACGCCTCTGGGAAAACGAGGTTTACATTAATTAGGTTCGTGCGAAAGCACGGGGGACCTCCCTCAAAGTACCGACACTGGCCTGGCTGAAAGATTGGCGAACTTGTAGTGTGTAATTAATCCCGGCTAGTCTTTCCTTTTAGGGTTTGAAGGAAGATTTGATAAAAAGCAGTGGGAGCCATCCTGATTAGATAAAATAATAACCAATCTATTCTTGAAAGAGCGCACGCTGAGTGTTTTCTTCTCTCTCTCTCCAGGTAGAGACCATATCACGCCTTAATCAAGATAATAATACGGATTATTGACCGAACCCGCTTGTTATACTGAGCTGGGGAACGTTGGTCCCGCTCCAACTTATAATTGTTATAAGACAGAGCAGGAAATTGGGGAATACCAGATTTCCCGTGCCGCCCAAACGAGGAGAGTGCATGATGATGCATCATCTTCGGGTGTGTTCATTATATAGAACTGTTTCTCAGTGTCCTTTACGTCCTGGGTATGTGATACCAGATCAGGATCCCAGATATGTAATCTGTTACATAGGGCTACAGAAAGGTAGAGAACTGAGAATGGGTGATAAGTTTCATGCGACAGAAAACGGGGCAAGTGTTGTAGCCAAGTCTGTTGGTCACTGTCACCCTGTATTACCAATACATTGATTCTGAACGAATGTTATTAGATACCGAACCTGATATACAAAATCATATCTCTCTCTTTATTAGTAAAGAAAGGATATAATTTTGTATTGTTGGATAATGTTTTGAACATTTCCTATATCAAAAGTTGATCGGTTCAGGCACGTTATCTAAAAGCATTGATGTTCTAAATCAAAATACAGTTCTTAGTATACGGAACACACATAAGAGGAAGAGTTCAGAAATGAACGGATCCTTCTTAAGGTATTGTAGACTAGGTCAGATCAATGTGACCCGACTAGCTGAAGTTACATATAGATGCATATTTAAATCAGTTTGAATTTACATCTTATGAAACTTGCGAGTCATGTCACAAAGATATAATGACACCAACTCTGTTTATTGGAAACAGAGAAAGAGTTAGTGAACTCTTGGGATATGATGCATGTTGATGTATGTAAGCTCCCCTGTCTACACATGCCAAGATTGGTTCTTTGTACTTCATTACATTCTCTGATGATCTCTTTCGAGTTTCAGACCTATGTTCCTATTGAAAAACAAGTCCGAACCTTATGAGATATTCATATAATATAAGTTAGAAGTAGAGAACCAAAATACGGGTATAAGTATTATGTCCTTTGATGAGATCAAGGAGGAGAATACTTGAGCACGGAATTCCAGGACTATTCTAAAGGAGAATAAGATTCTCTCTCGGCATTACTCCTCCGTATACACCATAGCACGATGGTATATCGGGGTGGAGCAATCACACCCTATATGATAAGGTGTGCTCTATGATGAGTACTGCTGAGTTATCTATTTCCTTTTAGGAGTTATGCACTTACGAAGTTGCATACCTATTGAATAGGGTTCCAATCAAATCAGTTGCCTACCACTTCATATGTGATATGGAAAAGGAAGAGCCCATTTCTTAAGTTAGTTAAGATTTGGGGTTGTCCGGCCTATGTCTGAAAGCAAAATCCGGACAAGCTCGAGGCAAGGTCTGTAATGTAGAACTGGAAAGGTTCCAGCTATACGAACTACAGCAGATGATTTGATAGAACCAAGGGATTCAGTAGATACCAACGAACCTCAGCCTCTCCGCCGATCTAGTAGGGTTCCTCACCCACCTGAGAGATACTTCGGTTTCTCTATGACAGTGGGAGCGAGGATTGCATCATGAGATGATGACCCAACTAGCTTCGAGCTGGCCATCGAGAGTAAGACTCTGTAAGAATGGCTGGATGTTTATCGATCTGAGATGGAATCCTTATACACCAACAAAGTATGGACTTTGGTTGCTATATCTGAAGGATTAAATCCCCATCAGGAGCAAGTATATCTTGAGAAGATTACTTGGTGTAGATGGAAAAGTTGAGACTTTCAAAGCTAGACTTGTTAAAGGTTTTCGTCATTGACCAGGCGTGGATAATGATGAAACCTTTTCAAGTAGCTATGCTTAAGTCCATCCGGATCCTACTTGCCACGGCTACATACCATGACTACGATATCTGGGGGTTGGGTGCCATGACTGCTTTTCTAAATGATGATTTAGAAGAGTGCGTCTGTAAGTACACAGCCAGAGGGCTTCGTAAACAGTGGGAGCAGCGGAAACGTATGCAAGATGTTTTATCTGATAAAGCAGGCATCGCGGAGTTGGAACATATGTTTTGATGGATTAGTCAAAGAAGTTGACATCATCAAAATGGTAGATGAACCTTGTATAAACAAAAAGGTAGTAGGGAGTATGGTGACGATCCTCGTAGAGTACGTGGATGACATACTCTTGATAGGGAAGGAGTTTCCTATGCTACGCTCGATCAATCTCCGCTTATCACTATGATTCTCCATATAGGATCAAAGTGATACCTCCTAAATCCTGGATTTTGGATCTATGAGATAGATCTAATTGGAAATTAGGATACTCACTAGTTGTAGTGAGATGGTATCAATCGATCCTGGGGAGAATCGCTGGAAGGGTTCCAGTGTGATAAAGACGACTGAATGTCAGTCGCAGGCATTGCCTTTACCCTCAGTAAAGGGACGGTATGTTGGAAGAGTTCCAAGCTAGATACCGTGGCATACTAGAAGATAAAGGCAGGATACATCGCTACTTAAGATGCTACCATAGAGGCAGTCTGGGTGTATAATAGTTCATGAGATGAACTATGTTCCTACCATTGTGTGACAATGGAGTTGTGGCTTATGCCAAGGAACGGCGGTCCCATCAGTGATCCAGACATATTCTAAGGCAGTATCACTTGATCATGGAGATGGTTGATCTCCAGGGTGATCGAGGTTTGGAGAGTAGACTCAGAGGACAACACAGCGGATCCACTCACAAAGGCCTGTTCCCAGAGAGAGACTTTTATGGGATGGTTGAGTATGAGATACTACAACCACTGCTACAGATGGCCTTAGTGCAAGTGGGAGATTGTTAGTTATATGTATGCCCTAGAGGCCATTACTGTACATAGGATGTATATTGTAGTGGATGCTGGGACATATATAGGGAGGACTTTCTTGCTCGACATGATAGTATGCTATCTGGTTGAACTTTACCTTAACGTGTACACTGATTGTCTCCCTGTTACATGTTGATAAAGCCCTTAGGATCTGTACTTGACTACCTGGACTATGATGCGGATCATACTAGTGGGGACATGGTAGTCCATAAGTACATCCTTCAAAGTCCCTAGTCGTGGGTGTATCGAGACGGGGCATCGATATACCAGAGTAGACTAGCGTATACCTTCTCGACCCATACAGATGGGCGATGGATGATCCCATATCCATTGGTGTTTGACATCGGAGATGATATACGGGTGCTCAGTAGAGACTGGATACACTGGACGGACTCGCCGAGAACTCCCAGATGGTATTATATCTCACGTCAGATGGCAGTTCTCTGGTGACACTGGTACAGAGTAGTCTGTTGACCCGAGATCGTCATAGAGTCTTGTGTGGTTCCCACTGTGCTTTGATTTCCATCTTACCACGTCCAAGAGGGCGTGCAAAACGGTGGTTTTTAGGTACAGTCCCGAGTCACATGGATGCAATGAGCGATAGGAGGGGATTCGTCTCTCCCGGTATAGGGGGTTGATGTTGCGCTGTGTTCGATTGGCTATAACAGGAAATCCCTGGCCAAGGTTGCTGAGATTTACTGGTAAGTGTTACCAGTAGTTTCTCGAACAGTTATAGACCTCATATCGACACGACTTATCGAGCTATTGGGGTCTGACGTTTACCACCCCTAGGCGAGATATGCGACATATCAGACGATCAGACCGGACTGTACGGTAGTGTTACTGGTCGGATTCACTGGAGTGTGAGCAGGATTGCTCGTCGATCTTCAGATCGCTCAATACCCGGGTGGCTGTTACGTTTAGCAGACCGCTTGCGGCTTGTGGGTGATTGATATGATCATCACCTGCTGCCGGCGTATTGACGAGTCTTTAGAGTCCTACACAGAGGTTTCCTGGCTCAAGCGAAACGAAATAGGAGCGCATATGAGATATGTGCGGGACCGAGAATAATACGTGTATGTGATACCGTATTCTATTCTCGCGATGAATGTATCGAAAGGTTGTATGCGATATAACCTAGTTATCGAATCAAGGGTTGGTTCGATAAGCCGATACATAGAATACTAGTCGGTTATATGCGATATGACCGGATCGTTAAATCAAGTGTTGATTTAATGATTTAATGCATAATTATATATTTGATATATTACTTTGCATTAACTAGTATTGGTTCACTTTAAATGGATTTTCTCACTCGGATTGTACACATTGTATATGTGATATACTTTTGTGCACTTGATTGTATCATGTTTGATGATACATGTTATGCTAGGGTTTTTGTGTAAAGATCAAACCATGGTTACATGATTATGGTTAGGGTTTTGTTATATTCACTTATTTATTTATCCATTTAATTTTGGAAAATAAATGAGAAGAGAAAAGAATGGTGGCTTTATTTGTTGTTTAGTTGAAGCTTCATGAAGCTTTGACTTTGTCCACCATTCTTATCTCATCCTTAACCCTAACCATTCCCACTAACCCTAGTTTAATCTCTACACTTGACCATGGTTTAGATTATGATAAGTTTTCATTTTCTTTTCATTTTTAAATAACTTATCATAACAATTATCATCTTCTTCTTCTTCTTCTTCAAGAAAGAAGCTTGCATTCATCAATGGTGATTGATGATAAAGAGTGAGAAATCCAATTCTAAATAGAACCCACTTCCTATTTCTTCATCCTCTACCTCTTGCCAAGTAGTAGAGTGTGTTTTCTTCACAAGTTTCTTGACTTGGTGAAGTCGGAGCTTGATTTAGCGATGCCTCGACGTAGATCATCTTTGGCATGGACATCGACGACCTAGCTCGCTTATTCTCCGATGAAGTCGACGCTAGAGCCCGAATTCTTTTTGGACAGCGGAGAGGACTTCGTTGCGGAGCTATGGAGGTGGAGAACCGGATCTACAAAGGTTGTATTTCCGAATCTTCTAGTTTAGTTGTAAACTAGTTTGCTTTTTCGCCTAAACTCTAGCCAACGATCCGTATTCGGGTTTCTCGGCACCTAGATTTTTTGAAATTGGCATGTTCGATGCCTTGCGAGACCTCATTAGGGTGCCTAGGAACCCTACAATCGATTGATACCATCTCACTACATCTAGTGAGAACCGTAGCATCCAATTACATCTATCTCATAAATGAAAACTCAGGATTTAGGAGGTATCACTTTGATCCTATTGGAGAATCCTTGTGATAAGCGGAGATTGACCTAGCGTAGTATAGGAAACCCCTTTCCTATCAAGAGTATGTTGTCCACGTACAATACGAGGATGACCACCTTACTCTCTATTACCTTTTTGTACTTACAAGGTTCATCTACCATTTTGATGAAGTCAAACTCTTTGACTACCACATCAAAACAGACGTTCCAACTCTGCGATGCCTGCTTTATCATGTAAAGCAACTTGCACACGTTTCCGCTGCTCCCACTGTTTACGAAGCCCTCTGGCTGTGTTCTTATAGACGTTCTCTTCTAAATCACTATTTAGCAATATAGTCATGGCACCCAACCACCAGATATCGTAGTCATGGTATGTAGCAATGGCAAGTAGGATCTGGATGGACTTAAGCATAGTCCCTAGAAAAGGTTTCATCATTATCCACACATGGTTGATGAATAAAACCTTTAACAAGTCTAGCTTTGAAAGTCTCAACCTTTCCATCTACACCAAGTAATCTTCTCAAGATATACTTGCTCCTGATGGGGATTTAACCCTTCAGATATAGCAGCTAAAGTCCATACTTTGCTGGTGTACATGGATTCCATCTCAGATCGCTAAGCATCCAACCATTCTTACAGAGTCACTACTCTTGATGACCTGCTCGAATCTAGTTGGGTCATCATCTCATGATGCAGTCCTCGCTCCCACTGTCATCGAGAAACCGAAGTATCTCTCAGGCAGGTGAGGAACCCTACTAGATCGGCGGAGAGGCTTGAGGTTCGTTGGGGACTATAGAATCCTTTGGTCCAGTCAAATCAGCTGCAGTTTTGTATAGCTGGAACCTTTCCAGTTCTACAGAACTGACCTTGCCTCGATTTTGCTTTTGTCATAGGCCGGACAATCCCAAATCTTAACTAACTTAAGATATGGGCTCTTCCCTTTCCATATCTCATATGAAGTGGTAGGCAACTGATGTGATTTGAACCCTATTCAATAGGTATGCAGCTTCTCAAGCGTATAACTCCCAAAAGGAAATAGGAAACTCAGTAGTACTCATCATAGAGCACACCATATCATATAGGGTGTGATTGCTCCGCCCCGATATACCATCGTGCTATGGTGTATACGGAGGAGTAATGTTGAGAGAGAATCTCATTCTCCTTTAGAATAGTCCAGGAATGCCATGCACAAGTATTCTCCTCCTTGATCTCATCATAAGACATAATACTTATACCCGTATTTTGGTTCTCTACTTCTAACTTATATTCTGTGAATATCTCAAAAGGTTCGGACTTATGTTTCAACAGGAACATATGACTGAATCTTGAGAGAATATCAGATAATGTAATGAAGTACAAAGAACCTGTCCTGGCATGTGTAGACAGGGGAGTTTATATACATCATCATATATCAGTCCCAAAAGTTTACTAACTCTTTCTCTGTTTCTAATAAACAGAGCTATGGTCATCTAATCTTTGTGACATGACTGGCAAGTTTCACAAGATATAAATTCAAACTGATTTAAATATGCATCTAAAATGTAACTTCAGCCAGTCGGGTCGCATTGATGTGACCTAGTCTACAATGCCTCAAGAAGGATCCGTTCATTTCTGAACTCTTCCTCTTGTGTGTGTTCTGAATACTGAGAACAGTAGTTTGATTTAGAACGTCAATTCTTTTAGATAACGCGCCTGAACCGATCAACTTTTGATATAGGAAATGTTCAAAACATTATCCATCAATACAAAATTTTATCATTTCTTTACTAATAAAGAGACTGATATGATTTTGTATATCAGGTTCGGTATCTAATAGCATTTGTTCAGAATCAATGTATTGGTAATACAGGGTGACAGTGACCAACAGACTTGGCTGCAACACTTGCCCCGTTTTCTGTCTCATGAAACTTATCACCCGTTCTCAGTTTTTCTACCTTTTTGTAGCCCTATGTAACAGATTACATATCTGGGATCCTGATCCGGTATCAAATACCCAGGATGCAGAGGATACAGAGAAACAGTTATTTGTAATGAACACACCCGAAGGAGATGCATCTCATGCACTTTCTTCGTTTGGGCGGCATGGGAATCCTGGTATTCCCCTATTTCCTGCTCTGTCTTATAACAATTATAAGTTGGAGCGGGACCAACGTTCCCTAGCTCAGTATAACAAGCGGGTTCGGTCAATACATCCATATTATTATCTTGATTAAGGCGTGATATGGTCGCTACCTGGAGAGAGAGAGAAGAAAACACTCTGCGTGCGCTCTTGCAAGATTAGATTGGTTATATATTTTATCTAATCAGGATGGCTCCCACTGTTTTTTTCAAATCTTCCTTCAAACCTTAAAAGGAAAGACTAGCCGGGATTAATTACACTCTACAAGTTTGCCAATTTTTCAGCCAGGCCAGTGTCGGTACTTTGAGGGAGGTTCCCCATGCTTTCGCACGGACCTAATTACAGTAAACCTCGTTTTCCCAGAGGCGTAACCCCGTTGACACCTTTCTAGACACCTACTTGATCGGCTAATTGCAAAGTGCAAAACTCTCCCAGGAGTAACAATTACTCGCAGTGGGTATCGGGATCCAACTATCACATAGAAGGTATGCAATCTCATTGCAAATTTCAACACTTGAAACTCCCGATAAAGATTTTTACCCCTAGCACTTATGACCTTAACTATGGTCAACAAATCATAAGTACTAGTCAAGTTCTACCCATCATTTCGTGATTAATTAGACCCACCCACATGACCCTTAACTAAGGTCAACAAAGTCAAGCGACTGTCCTAACTAATCGCATCATATGCGGTGTAGGAAGACATCACTTAGCTACCGTACACTGTGCCTTAACTAAGGTCAACAAACACAACACGAATACTAAGTATTCTACTTCCTAAAATGACGGAGGGTTGCGAATGGTTTTTAAGAAAACCTTTAACGCTTTGAACTTGATCTCGTTGCGGAATCAAATGGTTTTTAAATGGATTGTTTTTTAGGCTTTTCTAGTTTTGCTAAAGGGGTCACTCCTGGTGAAGGGATCGTCGGCCCTTTCCTCGTCGAATGAGGTGCGGGATATATCATATATATCACTGTGCAAAGCAGAAACTATAGAAGCAATCAAAGGACAAACCGAGTGTGTAGCATCTGCCAGTTATTGCTAAAGGATTCACTCCCGGTGAAGGGATCTCGGTCCTTTCCTCATCGAATAAGGTGCAGGATGTTCTATAAGGAACACCGCGATGCAAAGCAAGAACTGTAGCTACCTGTTTTATTTTTGAAATTCGATTCCACAACATCAATTAGGTTTATTTTCTTTCATTAATCTCATTAATGAATATCCCATCATTTAAGTCCACCTAAACATCACAGATAAATATAACGTACGCTTATGCCATCCGCATTCGCCTCGATGTTTCGTCTGCACCGTTAGGTTAGGTAACTAACGCCAGAGCGAGGCAGGGCTAGCGCGGGTGTAAAACATAAGCAACGTCTATATAATATATCATATATACTATATATAATATCTATCTGAACATATCACATGATCACATAACAGATAACGCAGCAGAAAGAATTATATGAAACATTGGATATACTAGGACATCCGTGTTTTTAATACGAGCCAGTATAAAACACGGATTCCACGGTCGTGATGAATAGCCAATCCCACACCCCTAGACCCCTACGAGAGCGGCAAGCAACCCTACCAATTCTAGGGTTAGGAGACCCGAACTCGACTCCTCGAGATGGTCTCCCACTGGACCCTAGAACCCGGTTACTTGTGCTCCCCTTCTTGGGTCTATCCTAATGCGGAAAAGTAAATAATATAAAAATGGTGACAACATCCGCAACCTGGAAGTGCCCCAATAAAAGAATATTACATACAAGTTTTTACATGAATGAAAATGAAAAACACTCATCTCACATAAAAAAAACCCCGGCTATTCGAACACGACGATCCAATATAACATATCCAGCAACACATAACATCACATATCATCAATGTAAGTAAGTATGCATACACCGATTGTCGTTGACCTATAGCAACGAAACCAGCGATATCACACATTACACTTACGGTCACAGAAAAGAAAGTGTTAAACTACAACAGTTGGAATCCTGTCACGACCCGAAGGTAGGGAACGTGACTGGCACTTAGAACTTTGTCACGACCCGAAGGTACGGAACGTGACTGGCACTTAGAACTTTGTCACGACCCGAAGGTAGGGAACGTGACTGGCACTTAGAACTTTGTCACGACCCGAAGGTACGGAACGTGACTGGCACTTAGATTACGAGACGTCTAAAGGCGTACCGTAACCTGAGTCGGCCAAAGCCCAGAAAATCTAAACCAAATCAAAAGAGAGTGAAGGAAAACCTTACATGAAAACGATTTGTAAATCAATTAAGTTGCATTGAAACCCTTTTTAAAAACATCAAAAATTCCCGAAAATTTCAACAGAATCTCCCTTGTATTTTCTATCCCCCAAAATGGGTACAACAAGATATATATAACCTGTAATCATAAATGGCATCCCCAAGCGGGAGCTAGCTCTTCGCCCAAGGCGGATCACAACCACATGCAATATATAAGTAATATCAAGAAAAGAGCATAAAAGAAACGAAAAATATCAGAAAACACAACGCCGGCTCAAGTGAGCTCGACCCAAAAGAAACCACAAATATACAAATCTCTCAGTCTCATCACTAGGTCGCATATACAATATAAAGTGGTAGATGGAGAATACTAGATACAATGATAGAGCAAAAGAAATAAAATATGCTCGCAACCCACCTACGGGCGATGTCGCGAGTCTGAGTAAAAGAAGCTGATGATAAGATAGCCCGCCGCTACAAGGGTGACGGGTCTGACCTGCAAGACACTGTGGCACAACGGGGGTGAGTTGCCAGCTCGTGAGTAGAATATAACATCTAGTAAGGCAATCGTAAGAATGCACGCAATGCGTCACAACATGTATGTCCATATATGATATAATACTTCTAGTATGCATGCACATGTATGCAATGTCATTACTAAATCTTTAAGTGTTTTAAATGCTAAGGGTATTGAATTCTTAACTTTAGAAAATGAATATCTGTATAATAGCTAAGTACCATCAAGAAATCATCTGAAAACCCGTGTCAAGCATCGACACCAAATCTGAAATCATATCTGTCTCAATATCTCACTGTATCAATGTCTCAAATATCGGGCTCCGTCAGTCCGGATCGGCCCATATCATCCAATCTCACGACAACGGTCGGTATCCTCCGGATATCCGCCGCGCCAGACATCACCGGTAGGTAGTCTTCCCCTGCCAGGCTCATCGTCTACAACTCGATCTTCTTGCCCCGGGGTACCATACCGGGCCCACCATGTACCCGAGACGGTTCATCCACTCCTCGAATCGGGTCTCGAAATCCAACAGAAAACATGAAAACTCATGGTGGACGACACATACATCATGAGAAAACCGCAACTTTGTTTTAAAAATGATAAATAAAAGCTTTTGTTAAATTCTTGCGGTTTTCCCCAAAAATCCAGAAATCGCAGCTATACTGAAATCCTCAAGAAAATCATAATGTTCACATGTTATATATGATAAATGTCTATGATATCAATGTATATGATGTGAGTTTTGGCTAGAAATCTATGTAGATATGATGGTAATGCGAGGTATATGCATGCTATGCAATTCCATATATCATGTATGATGCAAATGGCGTTATTAAGTTAAACAGGTTCTATAGTGCACGTGGCATGGCAATTACCAAAGGCGTGTGTGTCACATGAATAGTGCGCGTGCAACAGATGCCAATGGTAATGGTGTTCGTGTCCTATGAAGTGATATCGCATAAGTATAGATGAATGTCCATGCAATATAATATACTGTTCGCTATAAGGGTATGCAGTGTACATGCATGGATAAGCTAGCTAACAATATAAATCTTGCAAAAAGTAGGGTAATCCTAACTAGGGGGCCTCGCGCCATTCAGACGATTCCCCCATAGATGAATACATCTACTCACCTGAAATCCCCGCTAATCCGATCCGACCACCGCCTTGCCTTTACGCACCGTGTCCGAAGTTTCCCCGATCGATCCTATATTTGCACAATATCAAGCATAAGATTACAAAACCTAAAACGATGCAAGTCACAATATACAATTATCAACGCTCTCGAATTTAACATAACATGCACTCGATGCGCGGGAAAACGCACGAAAATCGCTAATCTTTAACTAGAATCGTCATTTCGGGGAATTCGACAAAACTAAAACCCGACTAGACGAAACCCCGCATTCGCGCACTCTAATAGTCCTATACGAAGCTAATTATATCGCTAAAATAACGCAATTAGATCGTATCCTAATTTTTATAAAAATCTAGTAAGCAAATTTCAAACCGATTCGATGCAAACGTCGCAATTTATCGATTTAGCGAGCGCAACCTTACTCAATTAACCACTCTAACCAATTAGGTAACCAAAGCCCTAACTTTAATCCAACAACCATGCTACAAACCCTAATTAAAAATCAAATCCCTTTCTTGATTTTTATGAACAATTAATTACAACTAAATTAATGCTTCAAAATTCAATTTTAGCACATTTAAACTACAAGTTAACAATCTAGTTTAGAAATTTCACCTTACAAGTTGAACCCTAGTTTGCTCAAGCCACCAAAGAAGCCTCCTTTCTTCAACTTTTGAACTAAATTTGGTTGAGGAGAGAGTGGATTAGGGTTTTGCTTTGAATTGGAGAAGAAATTTGTGAATTTTTTTATGAATTTTGGCATGAAAATGAAGCAAAAAGAAGTGAGGAAATGGAAGGGGAGCTGCTGAAATTTCGACCAGCAGCAAGAAGAGGGAAGTGTGGGTGTTGTGTAGATGATTCTAGGTTAAAAAACCCCTTAAGTTTCCATTTAATGCCTTTCACATCAAACTTTTTTTTAAAAACCCCATTTTAGTTCATTTTTTTCATTAAATTTCCAACCATAACACCAAAATCTTATAAAGTTATGATACAATTTATTAACACTCTATTTTAGTTTATAAAGATTCCTAAGTGTGTAATTTACCTAATTAAATTTGTATTTATCACTAATTTAATGTATTTTTAAAAGCTTAAAATAATAAAAAAATAATTAATTACGAAAAAAATTTATTTAACTAGAAAATTATAAGTGACATTTTAGTGACAAAATTATAGTAATATCTTATCTAAATTTTGTATAATTAGGTCTACAATGAAAAATACCTATTTTGACTTTTTACGGAAAAAGCCGAAAAATTAGCCGATTACCGAAAAACTGCCTAAACGATTTTCGAAGGGTTACAATCTTCCCCCTTAAAGAAATTCGGTCCCCGAATTTAGAATTTAACTACGCGTACCTTCAAAAAGATGGGGATATTTCTTCCTTATCTCGACCTCGGTCTCCCAGGTGACCTCCTCGCTATTCGGGCCACGCCAAAGGACCTTGACGGACGGTATAACCTTCGACCTAAATTTCTTCACCTACCGATCCAAAATGACCACCGGCTGCTCGGTGAAAGAAAGATCACGCTCTAGCTGGATCGTCTGGTGCTGAATCGCCTGGGAAGGATCATGAAGGTACTTGCGGAGCATCGAGACATGGAATACGGGGTGAACATCGGGAAAGCTAGGCGGAAGAGCTAACCGATAAGCGACTGGACCAACACGCTCTAGGATCTCGAAAGGACCAACATATCTAGGACTCAGTTTCCCTTTCCGCCCAAATCTCATCACACCTTTCATCAGAGAGACCTTCAGGAAAACATGATCGCCAACAGCGAACTCGAGTCGGCGACGGCGCCTGTCAGCATATGATTTCTGCCTGCTCTGTGCCGCTCTCATCCTGTCCCGAATCAGCTGTATCTTCTCGGTCGTCTCCAGTACGATCTGCGGCCCCAAAATACTGCTCTCCCTGAGCTCTGTCCAATATACAGGCGATCGACATCTCCTCCCATATAAAGCCTCAAAAGGTGCCATCTGAATCGTCTCCTGGAAGCTATTATTGTAGGAAAACTCGATCAAAGGCAAATGACGATCCCAGCTACCACCGAAATCTAAAACACAAGCTCTGAGCATGTCCTCAAGAGTCTGAATCGTACGCTCCGACTGACCGTCAGTCTGAGGATGAAAGGCTGTGCTAAAACTCAATCGGGTGCCCAAAGCTTCCTGGAGTTTCTGCCACAATCGGCTGGTAAACTGGGTGCCACGGTCGGACACGATGCAAGTCGGAACGCCATGCAGTCGCACTATCTTATCAATATAAACCTGGGCGTACTGAGAAAATCCAAAAGTGGTCTTCACTGCCAGGAAGTGAGCCGCTTTCGTCAGTCGATCCACAATCACCCAAATAGAGTCATGCCCTCGACTAGTCCTGGGTAGACCCATAATAAAGTCCATGGAGACCTGCTCCCACTTCCACTCAGGGATGGGCAAAGGCTGTAACTCGCCGGCTGGCCTCTGGTGCTCGGCCTTGACTTGCTGACAAGTCAGGCATCTCGACACAAAGTCTGTAATATCCTTCTTCATCCCGTCCCACCAGTAAACCTCTCTCAAATCACGGTACATCTTGGTGGAACCTGGGTGAACACTGTATACTGATCTATATGCCTCCTCGAGAATATCACGCCTCAGTCCCTCTGAATCTGGCACACACAGTCGAGTCCCAAATCGAAGTATCCCCTGATCATCAATCACGAACTCAGAAACTCTGCCCTGCCGAATCTGCTCAATAATCTCTAAGATATGGGCATCGCTGGACTGTGCCTCGCGGATACGGTCAAGTAACTGTGGGCGTGCTCTGAAATGGGCCAGCTGTCCCCCTGTAGGAGTAAACTCGAACTGCACTCTGCTATCACATAACACCTGCCAATCCGCCGTCGACTGCATCTGTACTGCGCTCAAACAAGATAAGCTACCTCCGGGCCTCCTACTCAAAGCATCCGCTACCACATTCGCCTTGCCCGGATGGTATAAAATCTCGCAGTCATAATCTTTCACCAACTCCATCCAACGGCGCTGTCTCAGATTCAGATCTCGCTGCTGGAAAATATACTTCAAACTCTTGTGGTCGGTGAATATCTGGCACGACTCACCGTATAGGTAATGTCTTTAGATCTTAAGTGCAAATACCACTGCAGCCATCTCTAAATCATGGGTGGGGTAGTTCTGCTCGTGTTTCCTCAGCTGCCGAGAAGCATACGCGATAACTCTGTCGTGCTGCATCAATACACATCCCAGCCCCACTCTAGAAGCATCACAATATACTACGAACCCGCCTGATCCTGAAGGCAATGCTAACACTGGTGCAGTAGTCAGACGAGTCTTCAACTGCTGGAAACTATCCTCACATGCCTGGGTCCAATCAAAAGGAACCCCCTTCCGGGTCAACCCGGTCAAAGGTGCAGCAATGCGGGAGAAATCCTGGACAAAACGTCGATAGTAGCCGGCCAGACCTAGAAAACTGCGAACCTCTGTAACTGATAGTGGTCTAGGCCAACGCTGAACTGCCTCGATCTTCCTCGGGTCTACACAAATACCATCTCTCGTCACCACATGACCCAAGAAGTCGATACTGTCTAACCAGAATGCGCACTTGGAGAATTTGGCGAACAGCTGATGCTCCCTCAAAGTCTGCAATGTGATACGTAAGTGCTGCTCATGCTCCTCCCGTCTCCGAGAATAAACCAAGATGTCGTCAATGAACACAATAATGAACTGATCGAGATACGGCCTGAATACACGGTTCATCAAATCCATAAATGCTGCCGGGGCATTGGTGAGCCCGAACGACATCACCAAGAACTCATAATGACCATAACGAGTACGGAAAGCGGCCTTCGGAATATCCTCCTTCCGAACCCGCAACTGGTGATAACCTGACCGTAAATCAACCTTCGAGAAGAACCCTGCACCCTGGAGCTGATCGAATAAGTCATCAATGCGGGGTAGGGGATACCTGTTCCGTACAGTAACCCGGTTCAGCTGACGATAATCAATGCATAAACGCATACTTCCGTCCTTCTTCTTAACAAACAAGACGGGAGCACCCCAAGGTGACACACTCGGTCGGATAAGCCCTTTTTCCAGCAAGTTCTGTAACTGATCCTTTAGCTCTCTCAGCTCCGCCGGGGCCATCCGATAAGGCGGTAGAGAGATAGGCCCCGTGCCGGGGATCAAGTCAATACAGAACTCAATCTCGCGCTCTGGTGGCAGACCAGGCAGCTCGTCAGGAAATACATCAGGGAACTCTCTCAAAATAGGAACCTGGTCCAACGGAACCTCTGTGGAACTAGTATCACAAACATAGGCTAAGAATCCCTGACACCCTTTTCTCAAGAGCTGACCAGCGCGAAGAGATGAAATCAAGCTGGGAAGGGTAGCGCTACGATCTCCCTGAATAGTAAGAACTGGCTCACCAGGAAAACTGAATCTGACTGCTTTTTCACGGCAGTCCACGGATGCATAACAGGTGGCTAGCCAGTCCATACCAAGAAGAACGTCAAAGTCTAGCATATCGAGGAGAATCAAATCAACTGAAGAATCTCTCTCCCCGATACGAACGAAACACGATCGGTACACAAAACGGGCAACAAAAGACTCGCCTACCGGTGTAATAACGACAAGCGGTTGATCTAACGGAGAAGACTCTCGGCCCAACCTCGGTGCAAAGTACGTGGATACATAGGAATGTGTGGAGCCTGGATCAAATAATACCCGTGCATCAAAAGAACATACTGGCAGAGTACTTGTCACGACGGCATTGGATGCCTGTGCATCCTGAGGAGTCAATGCGAACACTCGGGCCTGTCCACCACTAATAGCTGGCTGTCCTCTGCCTCTACCTCGGCCTCTGCCTCTGCCTCTGTCGCCTCGTCCTCTCGGAACTGGACCGCCACGCCCACGGCCTCTAGAAGCATCTGACTGACGTGGAGCATCGTCAGGAGTAGGAAGTAAAGCTCTCTGAGAAGGTGGTGAGGGTGGTAAAGTCACATGCGGGACTGTCGCCGTGCCCGGACGCCCCATGGTACAGTCTCTGACACGGTGGTACTGACTCCCACACCGAAAACATCCTGGTGACGACTGCTGGGTCTGTGGATATGAACCAAATAACTGACCTCGTCTCAATCCTTTGCCTCCACCATCTCCCGGAAATAATCTATCGCGGTGTCTACCTATCTGCCGCTGAGCTGGCGTATCAGTACGGATCCTCTTCAGCCCAGAAACGACCGGAGTCTCAGAAATACGCTCCTCCAAAAGTAAGGCTGCATCCATCACGGCTGCGTATGTATCAAAGTGCTGGGTGCCGATGGCAAGGAATAGCTGTGTATCAAGCCCTCGTACAAACCTCTTTATTCTCTTCTCTTCTGTGTTGACTAGGTACGGAGCATATCGAGACAACTGGGTAAACTGTATATCCTACTCCGACACCGTCATCCCAGGAGTCTTGCGCAAAGACTCAAAACTACGGGCTCGTGCATCTCGGACACTCTCCGGAAGAAAACGGGCAAGAAATGCAGCTGTAAACTCATCCCAGGTCATAGAAGGTAGACCTGCAGCTCGGCCTCTCTCTACTGAATCGTACCATGTCTGGGCAAGACCTTCCAGACGAAAACTCGCAAACTCCACCAATCTATCCTCGGAACACCTCAACGAACGGCAAATCCGAGCCATCCTATCAAGAAATGCCTGTGGGTCCTCTGTCGCATCTGTACCGGTAAAAGCTGGAGGTCTCAATCTCATGAACTCCTGTAGTGAAACAGGGATAGTCTCCGTAGTAGCAGCAAGAGTAACCATCTGTGCAGCAGGTACGATCGTGGTCTGTGCGGTAGAAGGAACGTCCTCGGATCTCTGTGCCCGGCTGGACTCAACTAAAGATCCCATCATCTGCCGCAACTCTTGCATGCCGGCCTATAATCTGGCAATACGGTCAGGATAAGGCGGATCAGTATGACCCTGAGGGGTAGGCGTATCCTCCCGCTCGATCCTCGCCTAAGACGGGCCCGCCCGAATCTCATTCCTAGCGGCAGCCCGCTGAGCTCTCGTAGTCTTTGGCGGCATCGAAGCTGGAATAAGAAACAGGACTGATAAGGACATTGCAATTGAATCAAGAAATGCAAGGAATCAAGAAAGGAAATACAAGCAATTATGTCCTAAGGTCACTTAGGCGGAGTACCGTATCGTAAGTATGCCGCGGATCATACCCACGCTACGCCACTCTGCTTAAGTCACCTACTCCATCTACCAAGGTCGTCCTACACTCAGAAAGGTAAAACCTACGCTCTGATACCAACTTTGTCACGACCCGAAGGTACGGAACGTGACTGGCACTTAGATTACGAGACGTCTAAAGGCGTACCGTAACCTGAGTCAGCCAAAGCCCAGAAAATCTAAACCAAATCAAAAGAGAGTGAAGGAAAACCTTACATGAAAACGATTTGTAAATCAATTAAGTTGCATTGAAACCCTTTTTAAAAACATCAAAAATTCCCGAAAATTTCGACAGAATCTCCCTTGTATTTTCTATCCCCAAAATGGGTACAACAAGATATATATAACCTGTAATCATAAATGGCATCCCCAAGCGGGAGCTAGCTCTTCGCCCAAGGCGGATCACAACCACATGCAATATATAAGTAATATCAAGAAAAGAGCATAAAAGAAACGAAAAATATCAGAAAACACAACGCCGACTCAAGTGAGCTCGACCCAAAAGAAACCACAAATATACAAATCTCTCAGTCTCATCACTAGGTCGCATATACAATATAAAGTGGTAGATGGAGAATACTAGATACAATGATAGAGCAAAAGAAATAAAATATGCTCGCAACCCACCTACGGGCGATGTCGCGAGTCTGAGCAAAAGAAGCTGATGATAAGATAGCCTGCCGCTACAAGGGTGACGGGTCTGACCTGCAAGACACTGTGGCACAACGGGGGTGAGTTGCCAGCTCGTGAGTAGAATATAACATCTAGTAAGGCAATCGTAAGAATGCACGCAATGCGTCACAACATGTATGTCCATATGTGATATAATACTTCTAGTATGCATGCACATGTATGCAATGTCATTACTAAATCTTTAAGTGTTTTAAATGCTAAGGGTATTGAATTCTTAACTTTAGAAAATGAATATCTGTATAATAGCTAAGTACCATCAAGAAATCATCTGAAAACCCGTATCAAGCATCGACACCAAATCTGAAATCATATCTGTCTCAATATCTCACTGTATCAATGTCTCAAATATCGGGCTCCGTCAGTCCGGATCGGCCCATATCATCCAATCTCACGACAACGGTCGGTATCCTCCGGATATCCGCCGCGCCAGACATCACCGGTAGGTAGTCTTCCCCTGCCAGGCTCATCGTCTACAACTCGATCTTCTTGCCCCGGGGTACCATACCGGGCCCACCATGTACCCGAGACGGTTCATCCACTCCTCGAATCGGGTCTCGAAATCCAACAGAAAACATGAAAACTCATGGTGGACGACACATACATCACGAGAAAACCGCAACTTTGTTTTAAAAATGATAAATAAAAGCTTTTGTTAAATTCTTGCGGTTTTCCCCAAAAATCCAGAAATCGCAGCAATACTGAAATCCTCAAGAAAATCATAATGTTCACATGTTATATATGATAAATGTCTATGATATCAATGTATATGATGTGAGTTTTGGCTAGAAATCTATGTAGATATGATGGTAATGCGAGGTATATGCATGCTATGCAATTCCATATATCATGTATGAATGCAAATGGCGTTATTAAGTTAAACAGGTTCTATAGTGCACGTGGCATGGCAATTACCAAAGGCGTGTGTGTCACATGAATAGTGCGCGTGCAACAGATGCCAATGGTAATGGTGTTCGTGTCCTACGAAGTGATATCGCATAAGTATAGATGAATGTCCATGCAATATAATATACTGTTCGCTATAAGGGTATGCAGTGTACATGCATGGATAAGCTAGCTAACAATATAAATCTTGCAAAAAGTAGGGTAATCCTAACTAGGGGGGTCTCGCGCCATTCAGACGATTCCCCCATAGATGAATACATCTACTCACCTGAAATCCCCGCTAATCCGATCCGACCACCGCCTTGCCTTTACGCACCGTGTCCGAAGTTTTCCCGATCGATCCTATATTTGCACAATATCAAGTATAAGATTACAAAACCTAAAACGATGCAAGTCACAATATACAATTATCGACGCTCTCGAATTTAACATAACATGCACTCGGTGCGCGGGAAAACGTGCGAAAATCGCTAATCTTTAACTAGAATCGTCATTTCGGGGAATTCGACAAAACTAAAACCCGACTAGACGAAACCCCGCATTCGCGCACTCTAATAGTCCTATACGAAGCTAATTATATCGCTAAAATAACGCAATTAGATCGTATCCTAATTTTTATAAAAATCTAGTAAGCAAATTTCAAACCGATTCGATGCAAACGTCGCAATTTATCGATTTTGCGAGCGCAACCTTACACAATTAACCACTCTAACCAATTAGGTAACCAAAGCCCTAACTTTAATCCAACAACCATGCTACAAACCCTAATTAAAAATCAAATCCCTTTCTTGATTTTTATGAACAATTAATTACAACTAAATTAATGCTTCAAAATTCAATTTTAGCACATTTAAACTACAAGTTAACAAACTAGTTTAGAAATTTCACCTTACAAGTTGAACCCTAGTTTGCTCAAGCCACCAAAGAAGCCTCCTTTCTTCAAGTTTTGAACTAAATTTGGTTGAGGAGAGAGTGGATTAGGGTTTTGCTTTGAATTGGAGAAGAAATTTGTGAATTTTTTATGAATTTTGGCATGAAAATGAAGCAAAAAGAAGTGAGGAAATGGAAGGGGAGCTGCTGAAATTTCGACCAGCAGCAAGAAGAGGGAAGTGTGGGTGTTGTGTAGATGATTCTAGGTTAAAAAAACCCTTAAGTTTCCATTTAATGCCTTTCACATCAAACTTTTTACAAAAAACCCCATTTTAGTTCATTTTTTTCATTAAATTTCCAACCATAACACCAAAATCTTATAAAGTTATGATACAATTTATTAACACTCTATTTTAGTTTATAAAGATTCCTAAGTGTGTAATTTACCTAATTAAATTTGTATTTATCACTAATTTAATGTATTTTTAAAAGCTTAAAATAATAAAAAAAAAAATTAATTACGAAAAAAAATTTATTTAACTAGAAAATTATAAGTGACATTTTAGTGACAAAATTATAGTAATATCTTATCTAAATTTTGTATAATTAGGTCTACAATGAAAAATACCTATTTTGACTTTTTACGGAAAAAGCCGAAAAATTAGCCGATTACCGAAAAACTGCCTAAACGATTTTCGAAGGGTTACAAATCCGCAACCTCTTTAGACATAGCATGCCTAATGAAATGAATTCCTTAGACATCGCATGCCTAACAATTATAAACCCCGCATTTTAGTCTCATTATCGAAAACACTTTTCAATATCAAGTCGGGCAATTCAACAGGATTCCCGACATTCTGATCGAATGCTCGTCGCAAACTTTAGTAGGCGGCCGCACCCCCGACGCCGTCGACGAAGTGCACCAAGGCGGAACACCGCTGCTGCGAGCACCCGAACGGATGCTTTCGGCGACGGGGTTCTCCTACAGTCACTTGGTCGGGGCTATGGGGCGAGGCTGTCTATTAAGTTTACCCGGCGAGTATCCGCGTACACTACGTGATTGCGACGGACTTTTGATTACATCAGAATTCCGTGGCAACCGATCAAGTGAGACTAAACCGCTATGTTTATAACATTCATTCAGTTATCTCATAACTACTTGTGGATTCCAAATATTGTATCACATTCCGGATAAATAGAAAATGTTAAACTTTCCGATCGAACAATCGAACACCCAGGTTTTCCCAATACAGCTCAACACATGAAATAAGTCTAAAAACATTCAGTTCATGCCTCAGTACCAACGGTCCAGCCGTAGAAGGGTCAAGCCAACGCCTCACATGTGGCACGCCGTACTGCCCCAAACCCGAAGGTTCAAAGGGCAGTTCAAGACGGTCACATAATCGAGTTAAGGTTTGTTGTCTTCTAGAGGTACCATCGCGTTACTTGCACTACTTAGAACGTGATTAAACTACAGAAATATCCAACACTTGGAAATTTCCCGACAGGGGAAAAAGTGGGTATTTATATCCGGTCGAACCGTTTAACAGTTTCTAAAATATCCGGAAAAACTTAAACGAAGATAAATTATCCGATCGAATCAACGAGTCCCCAATACAACCCTAGAAAACTCAACATTTGAGTGGAATTAAAATATTCAAAGAAAAAATTAACAAGAAAGGACCTAAGAACAATTATATGAAATTTCAGGGACTAAGTCACAATTTTGGACGCGGAACCGCCGCAAAACACCTGGTTTCGCCGCGGTTCCGCGGTCAAATTGTTGAATTAGGGGTCCGTACTCAGTAATTCTTAGTTTTTCCTGCATGTTTTTCTGAGAATTTTTAATTCACAAAAATCCACTATTTGAAAAATTGTACAGAGAGGGTTGAAATCGGGGGATATCGGGTTCGATCGGACTTCTAGCTTCGTCTACACATCGCCTAAAGCTCTAGCTAGGCTCTGATACCACTGTAGGGTTCCTAGGCACACTACTGAGGTCTCACAAGTGATCAAACATGGCTAATTCTAAATTTTCCATGTGCCTACAAACCCTAATACGGATCGTTAACTAGATGTATAGACGATGCAAAGCAAATAAACAACTTTACTTAAAAGGAAAGAGGCTACAACCTTTGTAGATCCGGTCCTCCACCTCCTAGGCTCCGTGATGACGTCCCTCCGCTGTCCATATCGAATCCCGGACTCTAGCATCGGCTTCATCGGAGAATTGATCGGGCTAGGTCGTCGACTTCGATGCCGAAGATGATCTACGTCGAGGCAACTCAAGATCAAGCTCCAACTTCACTGAGTCATGAAACTTGTGAAGAAAACACCCTATACTAATTGGCAAGAGGTAGAGGATGAAGAAATAGGAGGTGGGTTCACTTTAGAATTGGATTTCTCACTCTTTTTCTCAAGTTGCCATTGATGGAGGCAAGCTTTCTTCATTGTTGATGATGAAGAAGAAGAAGAAAAAGAATTATGATAAGTCTTTTTAAAATAGGAAATAAAATGAATACTTATCATATATCAACCATGGTTAAGTGTAGAGACTAAACTAGGATTAGGTTGAATGGTTAGAGTTAAGCAAGAAGACAAAATGGTCACTTAGTCAAAGCTTCATGAAGCTTCAACAACAAACAAAGAAAGCCACCATTTCTCATTTTGCAAAAAAGAATAAATAAATAAATGGTTAATAAAATCAAAACCCCAACCATTTACTTAACCAAGGTTTAAGTCTTACACAAAGCAAAGTTTGCATGTATCATCAAACATGATACAAACAAGTGCACAAAAGTATATCACATATACAACTTGTGAACTTGAAGTGAGAAAATCCATTTAAAGTGAACCAATACTAGTTAATACAAAGTAATATATCAAATATATAATTATACATTAAATCATTAAATCAACACTTGATTCAATGATCCGGTCATGTCGCATATAACCGAATAGTATCCAATGTATCGGCTTATCGAATCAATCCTTGATTCGATAACTAGGTTATATCGTATACAACCATTCGATACATTCATCGCGAGAATAGAATACGGTATCACATACATGCATTATTCTCGGTCCCGCACATATCTCATTGCGCTCCTATTTCGTTTCGCTTGAGCCAGGAAACCTCTGTGTAGGACTCTAAAGACTCGTCAATACGCCGGCAGCAGATGATGATCATATCAAACACCCACAAGCCGCAAGCGGTCTGCTAAACGTAATGGCCACCCGGGTATTGAGCGATCAGAAGATCGACGAGCAAGCCCGCTCACACTCCTGTGAATCCAACCAGTAACACTTACCGTACAGTCCGGTCTGTTCGAATGATATGTCGCATATCTCGCCTAGGGGTGGTAAACGTCAGACCCTAATAGCTTGATAAGTCATCCCGACGTAGGGTCCATAACATTCGTGAAAGTACTGATAACTCTTACCAGTATATCACTGCAACCCTGGCCAGGGATTTCCTGTTATGGCCAGTCGTGCATAGCGCAACATCAACCCCCAATACCGGGAGAGACGAATCCCCTCCTATCGCTCATTGCCTCCATGTGAATCAGGACTGTACCCAAAAACCACCTGTTTGCATGACTCAGTAGAGCCGTGGTAGGGTGGAAATCAAAGCACAGTAGGAGACACACAAGACTCTATGACAATCTCGGGTCAACAGACTAAGCTGCACCAGTGTCACCAGAGAACTGCCATCTGACGTGAGGTATAATACCATCTGGGAGTTCTCGGCGAGTCCGTTCAGTGTACCCAGTCTCCACTGAGCACCCGGATACCATCTCTGATGTCAAACACCAATGGATATGGGATCATCCATCGCCCAACACATGGGTCGAGAAGATATACGCTAGTCTACTCTGGAATATTGATGCCCCGTCTCGATATTCCCACGACTAGAAACATTGAAGGATGTACTCATGGACTATCCAGGCCCCACTAGTATGATCTGCATCATAGTCCTGGAAGTCGAGTACACATCCTAAGGGCTTTATCAGCATGTAACAGAGAGACAGAAAGTATACATGTTAAGATAAAGAGCAACCAGATGGCGTACTATCATGTCGAGCAAGAAAGTCCTACCTATATATGACCCAGCATCCACTACAATATACATCCAATGTACAGTAATGGCCTCTAGGGCATACATATAACTAACAATCTCCCACTTGCACTAGGGCCATCTGTAGCAGTAGTTGTAGTATCTAATACTCAACCATCCCCTAAAAGTCTCTCTTTGGGAAAAGGCCTTCGTGAGTGGATCTGCCGTGTTGTCCTCTGAGTCTACTCTCCTAACCTCGATCATCCTGGAGATCATCTATCTCCACGATCAGGTGATGCTGCCTCAGAATATGTCTGGGTCACTGATGGGACCAGGGTTCCTAGGCCAAAGCCACACTTCCATTGTCATACAATGGTAGGAACCTAGTTCATCTTATGAACAAATATACACCCAAACTGCCTCTTTGGTAGTATCTTTAATAGTGATGTTACCAGCCTTTATCGTCTAGTTTGCCACGGTATCTAGCTTGGAACTCTTCCAACATACCGTCCCTTTACTGAGGGTAAAGACAATGCCTGTGACTGACATTCAGTCGTCTTTATCACCCTGGAACCCTTCCAGAGATTCTCCCCAGGATCGATTGATACCATCTCACTACATCTAGTGAGAACCCTAGCATCCAATTACATCTATCTCATAGATGAAAACTCAGGATTTAGGAGGTATCACTTTGATCCTATTGGAGAATCCTTGTGATAAGCGTAGATTGACCTAGCTGAGTATAGGAAACCCCTTTCCTATCAAGAGTATGTTGTCCACGTACAATACGAGGATGACCACCTTACTCTCTATTACCTTTTTGTACTTACAAGGTTCATCTACCATTTTGATGAAGTCAAACTCTTTGACTACCACATCAAAACAGACGTTCCAACTCCGCGATGTCTGCTTTATCATGTAAAGCAACTTGCACACGTTTCCGCTGCTCCCACTGTTTACGAAGCCCTCTGGCTGTGTTCTTATAGACGTTCTCTTCTAAATCACTATTTAGAAAAATAGTCATGGCACCCAACCACCAGATATCGTAGTCATGGTATGTAGCAATGGCAAGTAGGATCTGGATGGACTTAAGCATAGTCCCTAGAAAAGGTTTCATCATTATCCACACCTGGTTGATGACTAAAACCTTTAACAAGTCTAGCTTTGAAAGTCTCAACCTTTCCATCTACACCAAGTAATCTTCTCAAGATATACTTGCTCCTGATGGGGATTTAACCCTTCAGATATAGCAGTCCGGTCTCTTCGTCTGATATGTCGCATATCTCGCCTAAGGGTGGTAAACGTCAGACCCCAGTAGCTTGATATGTCGTGTCGATATGAGGTCTATAACAATTCGAGAAACTACCGATAACACTTACAAGTAAATCTCAGCAACCCTGGACAGGGATTTCCAGTTATAGCCAATCGAACACAGCACAACATCAAAAGCCTCCATGTGATTGCCTCCAACCCGATACCGGGAGAGACGAATCCCCTCCTATCGCTCATTGCCTCCATGTGATTCGGGACTGTACCCAAAAGCCACCTTTTTGCACGTCCTTTTGGACGTGGTATGATGGAAATCAAAGCACAGTGGGAATCACACAAGACTCTATGACGATCTCGGGTCTACAGACTAACCTGTACCAGTATCACCAGAGAACTGCCATCTGACGTAAGGTATAATACCATCTAGGAGTTCTCGACGAGTCCGTCCAGTGTACCCAGTCTCCACTGAGCACCCGTATACCTTCTCTGATGTCAAACACCAATGGATATGAGATCATCCATCGTCCATGATATGGGTCAATAAGCGCATACGCTGGTCTACTCTGGAGTATCGATGCCCTATCTTAGTACTCTCACGACTAGGAACTTTTGAAGGATGTACTTGGCGACTACACTGTCCTCACTAGTATGATCTGCATCATAGTCCTGGTAGTCAAGTACTCATCCTAAGGGCTTTATCAACATGTAACATAGAGCCAATCAGAGTACATGTTAAGATAAAGAGTAACCAGATAGCGTACTATCATGTCGAGGAAGAAAGTCCTCCCTATATATGTCCAAGCATCCACTACAATATACATCGTATGTACAGTAATGGCCTCTAGGGAATACATATAACTAACAATCTCCCACTTGCACTAGGGCCATCTGTTGTGGTATCGCATACCCAACAATCAGCTGTGGTTGAAGTATCTCATACTCAACCATCCCAAAAAAGTCTCTACTGGGAAAAAGGCCTTTGTGAGTGGATCCACGCTGCTGTCCTCTGTGTCTACTCTCCTAACCTCGATCTCCCTGAAGATCAACCATCTCCATGATCAGGCGATACTGCCTAAGAATATGTCTGGATCTTTGATGGGACGGGGGTTCCTAGGCATAAGCCACAACTCCATTGTCACACAATGGCAGGAACGAAGTTCATCTCATGAACTTAAATATATCCAGACTGCCTCTTTGGTAGCATCCTTGGTAATGATGTATCTTGCCTTTAATCGTCTAGTAAGTCATGGTATCTAGCTTGGAACTCTTCCAACATATCGTCCCTCCACTGAGAGTAAAGACAAAGCCTGCGACTGACATTCAGTCGTCCTTATCACCCTGGAACCTTTCCAGTGATTCTCTCCAGGATCATTTGATACCATCTCACTACAACTAGTGAGATTCCTAACATCCAATTAGATCTATCCTATAGATCCATAACCCAGGATTTAGGAGGTATCACCTTGATCCGATATGGAGAATTATTGTGATAAGAGGAGACTGACCGAGCGTAGCATAGGAAACTCCTTCCCTATCAAGAGTATGTCATCCACGTACTCTAAGAGGATCACCACCATACTTTCTACTACCTTTTTGTGTATACAAGGTTCATCAACCATTTTGATGAAGTCAAACTCTTTGACTACCACATCAAAACAGACGTTCTAACTCCGCGATGCCTGATTTATCACATAAAACATCTTGCACACGTATCCGCTGATCCCACTATCTACAAAGCCCTCTGGCTGTGTACTTATAGACGCTCTCTTCCAAATCATCATTTAGAAAAGCAGTCATGACACCTAACCGCCAGATATCGTAGTCATGGTATGTAGCCGTGGCAAGTAGGATCTGGATGGACTTAAGCATAGCTTTGAAAGTCTCAATTTTTCCATGTACACCAAGTAATCTTCTCAAGATATACTTGCTCCTGATGGGGATTTAACCCTTCAGATAAAGCAACCAAAGTCCATACTTTGTTGGTGTATAAGGATTCCATCTCAGATTGCTAAGCATCTAGCCATTCTTACAGAGTCCCACTCCTGATAGCCAGCTCGAAACTAGTTGGGTCATCATCTCATGATGCAATCCTCGCTCCTACTGTCATAGAGAAACCGAAGTATCTCTCAGGTGGATGAGGAACCCTACTAGATCGGCGGAGAGGCTGAGGTTCGTTGGAAACTATTGAATCCTTTGGTTCTACCAAATCATCAGCTGCAGTTTGTATAGCTGGAACTCTTTCAAGTTCTACCTCATGAACAATAATTTCTTCACAAGAAATTCCCTTTCACAAAGGTGGCATGCTGAGAAACAAAACATCTTTTGTTTCTCAGTTTGGTAGAAGATATTCCCTTGCGAATGCTTGGGATATCCAACAAACTTCCACAAAACTGACCTTGCCTCGAGCTTGTCCGGATTTTGCTTTTAGACATAGGCCGGACAACCCCAAATCTTAACTTACTTAAGATATGGGCTCTTCCCATTCCATATCACATATGAAGTGGTAGGCAACTGATTTGATTGGAACCCTATTCAATAGGTATGCAGCTTCACAAGTGCATAACTCCCAAAAGGAAATAGGAAACTCAGCAGTACTCATCATAGAGCGCACCATATCAAATAGGGTGTGATTGCTCCACCCCGATACACCGACATGCTGTGGTGTATACGGAGGAGTAATGCTGAGAGAGAATCTCATTCTCCTTTGGAATAGTCCAAGAATTCCGTGCTCAAGTATTCTCCTCCTTGATCTCATCAAAGGAAATAATACTTTTACCCGGTTTTTGGTTCTCTACTTCTAACTTATATTCTGTGATTATCTTAAAAGTTTCGGACTTATGTTTCAACAGGAACATATGTCTGAATCTTGAGAGATGATCAGTGAATGTAATGAAGTATAAAGAACCAGTCCTGACATATGTAGACAGGGGACTTTCATACATCAGCATGTATCAATCCCAAGAGTTCACTAACTCTTTCTCTGTTTCCAATAAACGGAGCTGTAGTCATCTTATCTTTGTGACATGACTGGCAAGTTTTACAAGATGTAAATCCAAACTAATTTAAATATGCATCTTTATGTAACTTCAGCTAGTCGGGTCGCATTGATATGACATAGTCTACAATGCCTCAAGAAGGATTCATTCTTTTCTGAACTCTTCTTCTTGTGTGTGTTCTGTACATTAAGAACTGTGGTTTGATTTAGAACGTCTATGCTTTTAGATAACGTGCCTGAACCGATCAACTCTTGATATAGGAAATGTTCAAAACATTATCCAACAATACAAAATTATATCCTTCTTTACTAATAAAGAGACTGATATGATGTTGTATATCAGGTTCGGTATCTAATAACATTCGTTCAGAATCAATGTATTCTAGTAATACAGGGTGATAACTACCAACAGATTTGGCTGCAACACTTGCACCGTTTCTATCTCATGAAATTTATCACCCGTTCTCAGTTCTCTACCTATCTGTAGCCCATGTAACAAATTACATATGTGGGATCCTGATCCGGTATCAAATACCCAGGACGTAAAGGATATTGAGAAACAGTTCTGTGTAATGAACACACCCGAAGAAGATGCATCAACATGTACTTTCTTCGTTTGGGTGGCACGGGAATTCTGGTAATCCCCTATTTCCTGCTCTGTCTTATAACAATTATAAGTTGGAGCGGGACCAATGTTCCTTAGCGCAGTATAACAAGCGGGTTCGGTCAATACATCCGTATTATTATCTTGATTAAGGCGTGACATAGTCGTAACCAGGAGAGAGAGAGAAGAAAACACTTAGCGTACGCTCTTGCAAGATTAGATTGGTTATCAATATATCTAATCAGGATGTCTCCCACTGTTTTAGTCAAATCTTCCTTCAAACCCTAAAAGGAAAGACTAACCAGGATTAATTATACGCTACAAGTTCACCAATCTTTCAGCCAGGCTAGTGTCGGTATTTTGAGGGAGGTTCCCCGTGCTTTTGCACGGACCTAATTAAAATAAACCTCATTTTCCCAGGGGCGTAACCTCGTTAACACCTTTCTAGACATCTACTTGATCGGCTAATTGTAATGTGTAAAACTCTCCCAGGAGTAACTCTTACTCGCAGCGGGTGTCGGGATCCAACTATCTCATAGAAGGTATGCAATCTCATTGCAAATTTCAACACTTGAAATTCCAAATAATATTTTGCCCCAAGCCTCCTATGACCTTGACAAAGGCCAACAAACCATAGGCTGCTAGTCAAGTTCAACCCATCATTTCCTGATTGAATTAAACCCACCAGCACGACCCTTGCCAAAGGCCAACAAAGTCGCACGACTACCCTAACTCAATCACATCATATGTTTATACAGATAAGCAGTAATCAGCTACCGCACACTACGCCTTGACAAAGGCCAACAAACGCAGCACGAATACTAAATACTACTTATTTGAAATGACGGAGGGCTACGACAGGTTTTTAAGAAAACCCTTTGCGTAATGAACTTGATATCGTTGTAGAATCGAGTGATTTTAATAGGAATGTTTTTGAGGCCTTTTCTAGTTTTGCTAAAGAGGTCACACCCGGTGAAAGGATCGTCAGCTCTTTCCTCATCGAATAAGGTGCAGGATATTTCACAAATATCACTATGCAAAGCAAAAACTATAAAAACAATCAAAAGACAAACCAAGTTTGTAGCATCTGATAGTTTCGCTAAAGAGGTCACTCCCGGTGAAGGGATCTCGGCTCTTTCCTTATCGAATAAGGTGCTGGATGTTCTACAAGGAACACCGCTATGCAAAGCAAGAACTAGAGCTACCTATTTTGAGACAAGTTTCTACAACATCTTTAGGATTCTTTTAGTTTCATTAATCTCATTAATGAAGTCCCATTTTATTATGCTTCACAAGCATCACTTTTGAAACGAAATCTGCAATATAACATATATCTCACATATATAATATAAACATTCGTCTCAGGCAGTAATATGATCTCATCACAGAACATTGCAGCAGAAGATAACATATGAAATATTGGATATACTAGGACGTTCGTGTTTTAATACGAGCCTGTATAAAACACGGATTCCACGGTCGCGATGAATAGCCAAACCCACATCCCTAGACCCCTACGAGAGCGGCAAGCAACACTGCCAATTCTTGGGTTAGGAGACCCGGTCTCGACCCCTCGAGATGGTCTCTGTAACGTTTTGAAAATCGTTTCGGTGAAATTTCGAAAAAACGGTAAAATAAGGGGGTTTTCTGTAAAAAGTCAAAATGCAAATATCTTTATTATAAAATTAATATACATATTCTAGCTATGTAATTACTAGTATTTGGTATTTATTGAGCCACTGGTGAAATTTCAAATTTTCTGAAAAAAATATTATTTTAATATTATTTTAAGCCGGTAAGAAAATACATTAAATTAGCGATAAATACAAATTTAAATGGGCTAATTTTAATCTTTAAAATCATGTTAATTAAAATCTAGTTGTAATATAAATTTTTAGTATTTTATTTCAAGTTTTAATGGGTTTTTATTATGGAGAACAAAAATATAATTAATTTAAGCTAAAACTTGCAATTTTGAGCTTGTGGGGGGTCTTTTTGCATAGAATTTCTTTGTAAAATCTCTCTCACTCATTCCTCTCCATCATGGCCGGCCCCACCACTGCTGGAGCAGCCCACTCCCCCCCCTCATTTTTGTTTTCATCTATTTTAAAAGTTCAATATGATAAGGAGTAAAATATAGTAATTGGAGTATGGGTTTTTGTTGTTTGTGTGGTCTTTTGACTTTGAGAAACTTTCCCCAACTCCCCACACCCTCTCTCTCCTCTCCCCACCTGCATTTGGCCGAGCCCCCCATTTAGAACAGCCCTTCACTTCTTCATCTCACTTTCTCTTCAAAAAAATCCACAAAATTTCAAAATCAAAATCCAACTCCTACCCATTTCTCATTAACCATTCTAGCATGGATCTAGGGATCAAAATGGCATTTTAGGAGGCTAGATCTTGAGCTTGATCTCATCATGGGAGGTATAATCTCATGCTTTTGTTAAAATTTGTTATCTAGTTGCTTTAATCTATGTTAACTAAGTGCTTAATTAGGTTTTCGATGAGTTTAATTGCATGATTAAAGATTTCAAGTTAGGGTTTTGTTGTGGAAATGGGTTATGATAAATTGTGCATGGTTTTGTGTTGTGGATTAACATCTTAAGTTTTATAGAAAGCTAATTTAGTTGTTAATTCCAAACCATTACTTATAAAATGCCCTAATTAAGTTATTTTGCTAACTAGAGTTTTGGAAAATTATTAAATGCTTTAGATTAAATTATAATTATGGTTTCATGTCATTATAGATAATATATTGAGTGGTTTAATGCTTTTAGTTCATGAAAATCCTAGCTAAATTGTTGTTTGTGCGTTTTTGCTATAAATTGTTAAAAAATTGGGTATTTTGTAAACTAGAATTTTGGGGTTAATGGAATTTAATGAGATTAAATTATGGAAATTGTTTTTATGACTTATTTAAGATATTTAATAAGTATTATGGCCACTAGATTTGTTTAAACATCATGTTTTGTACAAAAACGGCGAATTGTGCCTGCTAGATTTTCGGAAAAATGACTTTTTAAGTGAAATTGGGGTTTTTGTGAATTTTAACCTATTTTATATTAAAATTAGTGTTCGTGAATGTGCAAATGAGTGTATTTGGGTTTTTCTCGATGATTTGGCGTTTGTACGCCGACGTCGAGGGTTTTTGGGTTGATTTGTGAAAGCAACCATAGGTTTTGACCTATGTGGGATTCGTGCGTCGTTTTGGTCATGAGTGGGATTTTAATACGATACGGTGCGTTATGATATGTAGCTACCCCATGTGGACTTCGAGACGACAAGAAAGCGCGTGGCGACGTCGGCACCGGCGAACGAGGACCAGGTGAGTAGATTTATATCTACGGGGAGAAGTCGGGTGGATGGCGTATAGCACCCCCGCAGTCCGTGGTGGTGTATACGGATGCGTATACACACCAACAATTATTATATGTTATTTCGGATTAATAACGATGTTTAGGATGGATATTGGTGTGTTGGATTATTTTAGTGTTGCGAACCCTAGAGTAGTGTTGCACTACACATACACATACATACTTGCATACATTCCTATTTATATGTGCTCATGGGATTCTCTATAGTTATGTGTTCACATGGGTATGGGACTATGTGTTCACATACGGATTTGAGGACGATACTTGGGATTGAGCTGAGTCGATGAGATTTGTTTTGTGGTGGTGATATCGGTTTGTACGAGACTGTCGATCAGTAGTCAGATCATGACTATATTGATGATTTTTGTATTGTACTAGACATAGGTCAGTACCCTGGACTATGATCTTGGATAAAGAGGATACCGATGAATAGTGTGATGAATATGATATTAACCCATACCCAGATTTGGGGATGCCGTACGACGGATTTACGTATGAGCTATATTTTGATGATTGATCTGCACTCTTGACTTGGGATGTCTGATTATAGATATGGTATCGGATATGATATTATGGAGGCGGGATCACCGACTAATATATATACAGGTATGTATATGTATCGACTCAGATGTTAGGCGGTTTCCTTACCTGTAGTCCAGCTTGTTAGCTTAGCCCTTTAGTTTAGTTTACTTGTTAGATTAGATTCGATTCTTACCTATTTCAAAAACTAACGAATCGTGGGTATTTTAAAAGACAGCCCAAGAGATCCTACGGATATTTCAAAAGACGTATCTTTTCATAAAAACACCGTAGCCCCTATTTTCAAAACCCCATGATTCGTGTTATTTCAAAAGGCACCATTTGTAGGACTTATATTAGGTTAATGCAGATTAGTTATAGTTGCGTCTAGTATTCAGCTCCCGCTCATTATTGTTGTTCGCTCCGCATCACATGCTTATATTATGCTTCATATTCTACTGTTGCTATCTTGTGGTTAGGACACCAGCACCATTACCGATGTGCGTATGTTCCACGTACACTTAATTGCCGGCTCACACACATCTTCATCGGTAATTGCCATGTCACGTACACCTTAGAAATATTATTGCTTGACATGGCCTGTTAGCTAATAGTTTAGACATGATATTAGTGTACTTGCCTTATATGTTAGTTTAGACATTGTAGTTATTACCTGCTACTTCATGCATACTGATATTCATTGTTATGCCGCATTCATGGATTCTCATGCATATATTCACTTTTTACGTGCTATTGAGGTTTTGGATTCGGATTCCATGAGATTTTTTGGATTTAGGGAAAACCGCAAAACATATACAAACTTCTTCTTTCTTTTTTTAAATAAAAAGTGCGGTTTTTTCCCATGATGTATGAGTCGTCCACCATGAGTTTGCTGATGGATTTCGAGACCCGATTCGAGGAGACGGATGAACCGTTTCGGGTACATGGTGGACCCGGTAAGGTACCCCGGGGTAAGAAGCGCGTGATGATGATGATGTGAGCCTGGCAGGGGAGCACTACCTACCGGTGATTTTACCCGACGCGTCGGATATCCGGAGGATACCGTCGTGGTCTTGAGATGGATGGTAGGGGCCGGTCTGGACTGACGGCACCCTAGATATTGTGATTGATACATTGAGATTTCGAGATATTGAGGTACAGAGACTGTGATACAGAGATATCGAGATATTGGGATTACGTTTTATGCCGATGCTAGGCACTGTTTTATGCTGATTTCATTATGATACCTCATTTTAAAAATACAAAGGGAATCTCACTAAATTATGAAAACAGTTCTTCACTTACATGTATTCTGTTTTCATGCATTCATACCTCATTCATATGATATTTTGCTACCTGAGGCACTGACACGGGCACATGAGATTACACTCGGGTTAGATGTTTACCCTAGCCTTGTTTTAGGTTGCATGTTATATATATAATTGAGGATATATTATGATCATTGACCTAGGTTGCGTTATTTATGCGATTTCTTTCCGTAGATGTTTTTCTATTCACGAGTTGGCAACTCACCCCCGTTGTGCCCCAGTTTCTTGCAGGTTTGCCGTACAGGTTTCATTACGGCTTTGCGGGCATAGTTTCCTTCGGGTGATTTGCTAGTAGGTGGGTTTACTTGTATCGTACCCCCATTATATAACTTGTATATTATTATTCTGTTGTATCTAGAAGTTCCATCAACCAAACATGTGTTATTTTTGAGATAGAGACCAGTGATGTTATTCTTTCGACCTTAGAGTCGCGCGTTATATTTCTGCAGATTTCTTATGGTTTTGAGTTTCCTTTTGAGTTTGATCCTCGCCGTTGACGGCGTATATTATATTGCTTGTGTGGTTGTGACCGTCGATTGACGAAGAGCTAGCTCCCGCTTGGGGATGCATTTTTATTGATTTCGTATACTATTCATGTTGTATCCCGTTTGGGGGACAGTATTTACAAAGAAGACTCTGCCGAAATTTTCAGGAAATTTTTGATGTTTTTAGAAACCCGCATAATTCGGCTTATGCTTTTAAAACTACTTATTTAAATTGGTTTTCCTACTCTCTACTACTCTTCTTGGTTTGGATTTCTGGGTTTTCGGCTTACTTAGAATACGTACGCCTTGAGACGTTCGTAGTTTAAGTGCCGGTCATGTTCCGTACTTTCGGGTCGTGACAAAATTGGTATCAGAGCGTTAGGTTTTACCTTTGGAGCGTAGGATGACCCTTGGTTGATGGAATAGGTGACTAAAGTAGAGTGACGTACCGTAGGTATGTTCTGCGGCATATTTACGATACGCTACTCCACTTAAGAAGCCTTAGGATGTACATTTCTTTGCTCAGTATTATATTCATTCCGATCTAGCCTCATCAGTACCAGTTATGGTTTTGCTGCCACGATTACGGGCAGGGAGAGCTACAGCTAGAGTTGCGGTCAGCACGAGCTCGTCACGAACGAGGACTGACCAGGGCGAAATTCCGGCAACACACGATTGCAGAGATGTGTCTTTTTACTGTGTTTCCGCGCCACGAGCGTTTGGCGGATCGCCTTTATGAGGTTACTCGGATGTGCTGATCGACACTAGAGGATTGAGCCAATGATAGAGGCCAGCCAGATTTTGATGACCGTTGGTGTGTTGCTTATTCATGATGATCGAGGCACTGTTCAGCGTGCAGACGAGCGAGCCAGTTATTGCTGCGAACGACGAGATATTGCCCCAGATGCTGGAATTAGTGCAGAACGAGTTGTACTAAGAGATGATAGAAGGTCGCTAGTCATCGAGGATGAATGACTAGGACATGTAGATCGTTCGCCTACCCCGATGCGAGGTCATCACATAGATTGATTCCAGCTAGAGACGACTTCACGCGGAGATGTTGGGAGTCGACAGAGACGATCGAATGTCAGAAACCTATTATTCCAAGTTTAAAGTAGTCGGAAAGACATGCAGGCAATTCTATGGTCCCTCTAGAAGAATGAAACCCTAACTCGACTTAATGACCGTGTGAAAGCCTTTGAACCTTCGGGTTTGCGGCAGTTCCACGGCACCATTAGTGAGGCTTGGGTTTGCCCTTCTACGGCTGGACCACCGATGCTGTGGTATGTACTCGATACTATTAAACTGTGCCCAAGATGTTGAGTTCTTGGGGGATTATGAGGTTTTGACGACTCGATCGGATGGCTCAACGTAATTCAGATGCTAGGTGGTGAGATGCATTTCTTGGGAGACTCCAGATACGAGGATAGTCATTGGAGCTCAGTCCATGCAGCCACGACGAGACGAGTCCAGAGCAGTCGACATTAGAAAAATGGAGTAAGAGCTTCGTACAAGATCTGGATATGATGACGTTCCCTTCCGCCGACATCAGGGATGCGATACGTATGCCAAGGCATTGTACTTGGGTATACCTTCCAGAAGGAGTCGCGATGAGTATGCAGCCCTTCCGGAATGAGAACAGATCTAGTAAGGGACGATGACTTCCGGACAGTTCGGCAGAGACGAGATTTGGGAGAGATCCCGACAGGACCTTTCTGGAATGAATTACAAGAAGACCTTGACCCAGGAGTGGTCATTGTTACGCACACTAGCAGGCCAGAGTTCATGATCATCGACGAGACGTCCCATTAGTGACTGCGACAGTTGGCCCGAGATTCTTAGAGGATGCGCTTGAGCGGTACTATGCCGCCATTATTGATTTCGATGTTTTGGGTGATTTATTCGAATGATTTGATTTTGATGATTGAGGATTTACGATCCTTGCACAGTGTTGCACTTGATATCGTTTTTGTGCTTGGGTTTCACATGTTTGTGATTTTACGGTTTTAGACATTTGAGTTGATTTTGTGCGTATGCACGCACACGATTTGGTTCCTGCACTCTGTATAGTTTATATATGCTTGCAGTGCAGTGATACGCCTTTTGTGCACTTAGATGCATTGGACTTTGATTTCGATGGTGATGTTCGATATTTGTTTTGTGCACCTTGTGCACCTGATTTGATTTTGCGCATGTTCGGCACTTGATATTGGATTTCATGATTTCGTGCACGATGGATGCACCTGATTGGATTTTCGCGCATGTTGGGCGCATGTTTTGAAGTGTGATTTTGGTGCACACCAGATGCACTAAATCGAGATTTTTCGTGCATGTCAGATGCACCTGATTTTGCTGTCAGGCACACATGTTGCCTACGACAGATGTTTCGTGCACACCCGATGCACTTAGATGTTGTTTCTGTGCATATGTATGGCACATATTTGGATTTTGATTTCCGTGCGCACAAGACGCGCGTAGTATTCATACGTGTATTTTGAGATTGATTTTTCTTATAGAGCAGTACGTTTTTATGATATTGCTATGTGTTTTCGTACTGAGCAGGACTAGTCAGAGGACAGTACCTGAATATATTTTACATGTATAGTTTCGAGTTATATCATATTGGTTTTGCTTTAGATTTGGTATTGATGTCTTCCCCATGACTCCGATGATTGCGGGATGCTTGACGGAGTTCTGATTTGAGTTATATGCTCATTTTTCATGCGCATGCGTTGCGCTACGATTTGTTTTATGTATTTATGATTTCGGAGCCCCGGCGATTTGATGGTTTTGGCTGAAATATTTTAGTATTTGGGGGAGGTTTTAATTTAAATTTGGGGACCGAATTTCTTTAAGGGGGGAAGATTGTAACGTTTTGAAAATCGTTTCGTGAAATTTCGAAAAAACGGTAAAATAAAGGGGTTTTCTGTAAAAAGTCAAAATGCAAATATCTTTATTATAAAATTAATATACATATTCTAGCTATGTAATTACTAGTATTTGGTATTTATTGAGCCACTAGTGAAATTTCAAATTTTCTGAAAAAAATATTATTTTAATATTATTTTAAGCCGGTAAGAAAATACATTAAATTAGCGATAAATACAAATTTAAATGGGCTAATTTTAATCTTTAAAATCATGTTAATTAAAATCTAGTTGTAATATAAATTTTTAGTATTTTATTTCAAGTTTTAATGGGTTTTTATTATGGAGAACAAAAATATAATTAATTTAAGCTAAAACTTGCAATTTTGAGCTTGTGGGGGGTCTTTTTGCATAGAATTTCTTTGTAAAATCTCTCTCACTCATTCCTCTCCATCATGGCCGGCCCCACCACTGCTGGAGCAGCCCACTCCCCCCCTCATTTTTGTTTTCATCTATTTTAAAAGTTCAATATGATAAGGAGTAAAATATAGTAATTGGAGTATGGGTTTTTGTTGTTTGTGTGGTCTTTTGACTTTGAGAAACTTTCCACAACTCCCCACACCCTCTCTCTCCTCTCCCCACCTGCATTTGGCCGAGCCCCCCATTTAGAACAGCCCTTCACTTCTTCATCTCACTTTCTCTTCAAAAAAATCCACAAAATTTCAAAATCAAAATCCAACTCCTACCCATTTCTCATTAACCATTCTAGCATGGATCTAGGGATCAAAATGGCATTTTAGGAGGCTAGATCTTGAGCTTGATCTCATCATGGGAGGTATAATCTCATGCTTTTGTTAAAATTTGTTATCTAGTTGCTTTAATCTAAGTTAACTAAGTGCTTAATTAGGTTTTCGATGAGTTTAATTGCATGATTAAAGATTTCAAGTTAGGGTTTTGTTGTGGAAATGGGTTATGATAAATTGTGCATGGTTTTGTGTTGTGGATTAACATCTTAAGTTTTATAGAAAGCTAATTTAGTTGTTAATTCCAAACCATTACTTATAAAATGCCCTAATTAAGTTATTTTGCTAACTAGAGTTTTGGAAAATTATTAAATGCTTTAGATTAAATTATAATTATGGTTTCATGTCATTATAGATAATATATTGAGTGGTTTAATGCTTTTAGTTCATGAAAATCCTAGCTAAATTGTTGTTTGTGCGTTTTTGCTATAAATTGTTAAAAAATTGGGTATTTTGTAAACTAGAATTTTGGGGTTAATGGAATTTAATGAGATTAAATTATGGAAATTGTTTTTATTACTTATTTAAGATATTTAATAAGTATTATGGCCACTAGATTTGTTTAAACATCATGTTTTGTACAAAAACGGCGAATTGTGCCTGCTAGATTTTCGGAAAAATGACTTTTTAAGTGAAATTGGGGTTTTTGTGAATTTTAACCTATTTTATATTAAAATTAGTGTTCGTGAATGTGCAAATGAGTGTATTTGGGTTTTTCTCGATGATTTGGCGTTTGTACGCCGACGTCGAGGGTTTTTGGGTTGATTTGTGAAAGCAACCATAGGTTTTGACCTATGTGGGATTCGTGCGTCGTTTTGGTCATGAGTGGGATTTTAATACGATACGGTGCGTTATGATATGTAGGTACCCCATGTGGACTTCGAGACGACAAGCAAGCACGTGGCGACGTCTGCACCGGCGAACGAGGACCAGGTGAGTAGATTTATATCTACGGGGAGAAGTCGGGTGGATGGCGTATAGCACCCCCGCGGTCCGTGGTGGTGTATACGGATGCATATACACACCAACAATCATTATATGTTATTTCGGATTAATAACGATGTTTAGGATGGATATTGGTGTGTTGGATTATTTTAGTGTTGCGAACCCTAGAGTAGTGTTGCACTACATATACACATACATACTTGCATACATTCCTATTTATATGTGCTCATGGGATTCTCTATAGTTATGTGTTCACATGGGTATGGGACTATGTGTTCACATACGGATTTGAGGACGATACTTGGGATTGAGCTGAGTCGATGAGATTTGTTTTGTGGTGGTGATATTATTTTGTACGAGACTGTCGATCAGTAGTCAGATCATGACTATATTGATGATTTTAGTATTGTACTAGACATAGGTCAGTACCCTGGACTATGATCTTGGATAAAGAGGATACCAGATGAATAGTGTGATGAATATGATATTAACCCATACCCAGATTTGGGGATGCCGTACGACGGATTTACGTACGAGCTATATTTTGATGATTGATCCGCACTCTTGACTTGGGATGTCTGATTATAGATATGGTATCGGATATGATATTATGAAGGCGGGATCACCGACTAATATATATACAGGTATGTATATGTATCGACTCAGATGTTAGGCGGTTTCCTTACCTGTAGTCCAGCTTGTTAGCTTAGCCCTTTAGTTTAGTTTACTTGTTAGATTAGATTCGATTCTTACCTATTTCAAAAACTAACGAATCGTGGGTATTTTAAAAGACAGCCCAAGAGATCCTACGGATATTTCAAAAGACGTATCTTTTCATAAAAACACCGTAGCCCCTATTTTCAAAACCCCATGATTCGTGTTATTTCAAAAGGCACCATTTGTAGGACTTATATTAGGTTAATGCAGATTAGTTATAGTTGCGTCTAGTATTCAGCTCCCGCTCATTATTGTTGTTCGCTCCGCATCACATGCTTATATTATGCTTCATATTCTACTGTTGCTATCTTGTGGTTAGGACACCAGCACCATTACCGATGTGCGTATGTTCCACGTACACTTAATTGCCGGCTCACACACATCTTCATCGGTAATTGCCATGTCACGTACACCTTAGAAATATTATTGCTTGACATGGCCTGTTAGCTAATAGTTTAGACATGATATTAGTGTACTTGCCTTATATGTTAGTTTAGACATTGTAGTTATTACCTGCTACTTCATGCATACTGATATTCATTGTTATGCCGCATTCATGGATTCTCATGCATATATTCACTTTTTACGTGCTATTGAGGTTTTGGATTCGGATTCCATGAGATTTTCTGGATTTAGGGAAAACCGCAAAACATATACAAACTTCTTCTTTCTTTTTTTAAATAAAAAGTGCGGTTTTTTCCCATGATGTATGAGTCGTCCACCATGAGTTTGCTGATGGATTTCGAGACCCGATTCGAGGAGACGGATGAACCGTTTCGGGTACATGGTGGACCCGGTAAGGTACCCCGGGGCAAGAAGCGCGTGATGATGACGATGTGAGCCTGGCAGGGGAGCACTACCTACCGGTGATTTTACCCGACGCGTCGGATATCCGGAGGATACCGTCGTGGTCTTGAGATGGATGGTAGGGGCCGGTCTGGACTGACGGCGCCCTAGATATTGTAATTGAGACATTGAGATTTCGAGATATTGAGGTACAGAGACTGTGATACAGAGATATCGAGATATTGGGATTACGTTTTGTGCCGATGCTAGGCACTGTTTTATGCTGATTTCATTATGATACCTCATTTTAAAAATACAAAGGGAATCTCACTAAATTATGAAAACAGTTCTTCACTTACATGTATTCTGTTTTCATGCATTCATACCTCATTCATATGATATTTTGCTACCTGAGGCACTGACACGGGCACATGAGATTACACTCGGGTTAGATGTTTACCCTAGCCTTGTTTTAGGTTGCATGTTATATATATAATTGAGGATATATTATGATCATTGACCTAGGTTGCGTTATTTATGCGATTTCTTTCCGTAGATGTTTTTCTATTCACGAGTTGGCAACTCACCCCCGTTGTGCCCCAGTTTCTTGCAGGTTTGCCGTACAGGTTTCATTACGGCTTTGCGGGCATAGTTTTCTTCGGGTGATTTGCTAGTAGGTGGGTTTACTTGTATCGTACCCCCATTATATAACTTGTATATTATTATTCTGTTGTATCTAGAAGTTCCATCAACCAAACATGTGTTATTTTTGAGATAGAGACCAGTGATGTTATTCTTTCGACCTTAGAGTCGCGCGTTATATTTCTGCAGATTTCTTATGGTTTTGAGTTTCCTTTTGAGTTTGATCCTCGCCGTTGACGGCGTATATTATATTGCTTGTGTGGTTGTGACCGTCGATTGACGAAGAGCTAGCTCCCGCTTGGGGATGCATTTTTATTGATTTCGTATACTATTCATGTTGTATCCCGTTTGGGGGACAGTATTTACAAAGAAGACTCTGCCGAAATTTTCAGGAAATTTTTGATGTTTTTAGAAACCCGCATAATTCGGCTTATGCTTTTAAAACTACTTATTTAAATTGGTTTTCCTACTCTCTACTACTCTTCTTGGTTTGGATTTCTGGGTTTTCGGCTTACTTAGAATACGTACGCCTTGAGACGTTCGTAGTTTAAGTGCCGGTCATGTTCCGTACTTTCGGGTCGTGACAGTCTCCCACTGGACCCTAGAACTCGGTTACTTGTGCTCCCCGCCTTGGGTCTACCTAATGCGGAAAAGTAAATAATATACAATGGTGATATCATCCTCGGCCCGGAAGTGCCCCAATAAAAGAATATTACATACAAATGAATTTTACATGAATGAAAAAGAAAAACTCTCATCTCACATAAAACCCCCGGCTATTCAAAACACGACGATCCAATATAACATATCACAGCAACACATAATATCTCATATCATCAACGTAAGCAAGTATGCGTATCCCGATTGTCGTTGATGTATAGCAACGAAGCCGGCGATACACCACATACTACGCTTACGGTCTCAGAAAAGAAAGTGTAAAACTACAACAGTTGGAATCCGCAACCTCTTTAGACATCGCATGCCTAAACAAATGAATTCCTTAGACATCTCATGCCTAACAATTATAAACCCCGCATTTTAGTCTCATTATCGAAAACTCTTTTCAATATCAAGTCGGGCAATTCAACAAGATTCCCGACATTCTGATCGAATGCTCGTTGCAAACATTAGTAGACGGCCGCACCCCCGGATGCCGTCGACAAAGTGCACTAAGGCGGAACACCGCTGCCACGAGCACCCCAACGGATGCTTTTGGCGAAGGGTTCTCCTACAGTCACTTAGTCGGGGGTATGGGAGTGGCTATCTATTAAGTTTACCCGGCGAGTATCCGCGTACGCTACGTGATTGCGACGGACTTTTGATCACATCAAAATTCCGTGGCAACCGATCATCTGAGACTGAACTGCTAGATTTATAACATTCAAATTAGTTATCTCATAACTACATGTGGATTCCAAATATTATATCACATTCCAGATAAAAAGACAATGTCAAACTTTCCGATCGAATAAACAAACACCCAAGATTTCCCTAATAGCTCAACACTTGAGCGGAGTTCAAAAAGTATCCATCACATGCCACAGTAACCATGGTCCAGCCGTACAAGGGTCAAACCAACGCCTCACATGTGGCAACGCCGTACTGCCCCAAACCCAAAGGTTTAGAGGCGGTTCAGACGGTCACATAATCGAGTTAAGATTTGTGTTCTTCCAGAGGGTCCACCGCGTTACTTGCACGACTAAGAACGTTCTTAAACTACGGAAAAATCCAACACTTGGAAATTTTCCGGCAGGGGAAAAAGTGAGTTATTGATATCCGTTCAAACTTTTTAACACGTTCTAAAATTACCCGGAAAAAATTAAACGAAGTTAAACTTTCCGATCGAATCAACGAGTTCCAAATACAAGCCAGAAAACTCAACACTTGAGTAAAATTAAAAATTCCCAGAAACAAGCAATAGTACCTATGGATATTACTGTTGAAAACCGATCCCATAATTCTACTGTTTAGCCGCGGAACCGCCGCGTAAGCAAGAGTATTGCCGCGGTTCCGCGGTGCAATAAAGGTATTTTGGGGTCGTTTTTTACAGTAACCCATAAAATCACCTGCTGAATTTTCTAAGTATTTTTAATACGAAAAAATCAACATTTTTAAAAAATTTCCAGAAACTAGGTTTTATCGAGTATTCGGAGTTCGATCGGACTTCTAACTTCGTCTAGACTTCGCCTAAAGCTCTAGCTTGGCTCTGATACCACTGTAGGGTTACCAGGCACTCTCACAAGGGTCTATAAGACATCAACCATGTCCGATTTAAAATTTAGACGTGCCGAACAACCCTTAACCAAGATCTTAAACTAGAGATTAGGCGAAACAAAGCATGTTAAACACTTTAACATCTAAGAGTTTGGGAGTACAACCTTTGTAGTCCGGTCCTTCACTTCATAAGCTCCGTGTTGAGATCCCTTCGCTGCGATCATCATGTACCCGGACTCTAGAGAGGCTCCACGAAGAGAATGATGCAAACTTGCTTCCGATCTTCGATAAGTAAGATGATCTACCTTGAAGTTTCTTAAACACAAGCTCTCACTCACAAATGAAGTGAACACCCTAATCTAAAGGGCTAGGATAGATTAGGATGATGAAGTAGGATTTTAGCTCTCATTTGTTTTCTTTAACTCATACAAAATCATCACTAAGCAAAAAGCTTGAAAGCTTTCAAGGAAGAAGAAGAAAAATCAATTTACTTTATGATGAATAATGAATTGTGTTGATAATTGCTTATGCAGCCATGGTTGCTAATATAAAATGAGCTAACCTTTGTAAAGAGTTAACTAGGGTTGAGGGTGTGGTTTGGGATACAAAATATCAACAAAATATCTTAGCTCATGACAAAAAGAAAAGCTTCTAGAAGCTTCAAGAATGAGCTAACCCAAATCAAACCCTAACCTTGTTTAATCTCCACTAATCATGTTGCATTAGTAATTATAACATGTTACAATATTATATATCACATATATAATATATTTTGTAACAAAAGAAAATAATACAGTTAACATATATCGCATATATATCAATGTATTACCCGAGTGAGAAAATGAATTAATAAGTGAGCTAATATTAGTTAATGTAATTTAATATATCAAATATATAATTATACATTAAATTATCAAATCAACACTTGATCCGATAATCCGGCTATTTCACAAATAACCGACTAATATAATCTGTATCAGTTCATCGAATCAACACTTGATCCGATGACCCGGCTATATCTCATATACCCGGCCGATATCTTATATCGTGAGAATCTAATACGGTATCACATACACGTATTGTTCTCGGTCCCGCACATATCATATATGTACTCCTACTCCGTTTTGCCTGAGCCAAGAAAGCTCTGTGTAGGACTCTAAAGAATCGTCAATACGCCGGCAGTAGGTGATGATCAATCAAACACCCACAAGCAGTATGCGGTCAGCTAAATGTAACAGCCACCCAGGTATTGAGCGATCAGAAGATCAACAAGCAAGCCTGTACATTCTCCTGCGAATCCAATCAGTAACACTCCCGTACAGTCTGGTCTCTTCGTCTGATATGTCGCATATCTCGTCTAGGGGTGGTAAACGTCAGACCCCAGTAGCTTGATAAGTCGTGTTGATTTGAGGTCTATAACAGTTCGAGAAACTACTGATAATACTTACCAGTAAATCTCAGCAACCCTGGCCAGAGATTTCCAGTTATAGCCAATCGAACACTGCACAACATCAACTCCCTATACCGGGAGAGACGAATCCCCTCCTATCGCTCATTGCCTCCATGTGATTCGGGACTGTACCTAAAAGCCACCTTTTTGCACGCCCTTTTGGACGTGGTATGATGGAAATCAAAGCACAGTGGGAATCATACAAGACTCTATGACGATCTCGGGTCTACAGACTAACCTGTACCAGTGTCACCAGAGAACTGCCATCTGACGTGAGGTATAATACTGTTAGTGTATATGCCCTAGAGGCCATTACTGTATCATACTAGTTTGTATATTACTTAATGGAAGCTTGGGATATTCACCTTGTATATACAATCTTGCTCAAAATAGTAGTATGCTACTTGATTTGTTTCTACTTCAATGTGTACATGTGTTTATTTTAGTATATCACCTATACACATTAGTGGAGCCCTTAGGATCTTTGCTTGATTACCAGCGTTGTGATGGCAGTCACACTAGTGGGGGCTTGGTAATCTATAAGCACATCCTTATGCAGATCCCTAGTCGCAGGACTATCGAGACAGGGCATCGATACTCCGGAGTAGACTAGCGTATGCGCTTCTCATCCCAGTGTGGGAGATGGTCTGTCCCACAGCCATCAGTACGTCGTACTGGAGATAGTATGCGGGTGCTCGTTGGGTTACGAGTACACTGTACAGGACTCGTCGGGAACTGACCGGTTGGTATTATACCTATCGTCAGTTATCAGTTCCCAGGTGACATGAGTACAGCTTAGTCCGCTGACTTGACACTGTCACTTCGCCTCGAGTGTGTTCCCACTGTACTTAGATTACTACCCTACCACGGCTCAAAGGAGTCGTGCAAACAGGTAGTAGTTGGGTGCAGTCCCGAAGCACTTGGAGGCAGTGACGGTTAGACAGGATTCGTCTCTCCCGGTATTGGGGGTTGACATCGCGCTGTGTCTAGGAGAGCCATTACACGAGTAGTCCCTGGCCAGGGCAAGCGAGATATACTGGTAGGCTTCCAATGTTATCTCAGGGTGTTTTGGGCTTCACTCCGACACGACTTGTACCGCTATTAAGGGACTGACGTTTACCGCCCCCTAGGCCTGCCATGCGATGTATCAGACGAACAGACCGGACTGTACGGAGACTGTCACATTCAGGCTCAGTAGGAGTTCAGATGGGTTTCACCTCGTCAGTCTTCTTGTCGGCATCTACCTGGGGACCGTTACGCACAGCTAGTGCCGCTTGCGGTCTGTGGTTAAACCCACTGCCAACGTAGTGTCGAGTCTTTAGAGTCCCACACAGAGAGCTATTCGCCTTTAGGCAAAAGAGTAGAGGTCGCATGGTTTTGCGACAGGTCGCATGGTTTTGCGACATGGTTCGGTCATATCCATGCACTTGTGCACGTTTAGTGTCCGGACAGTTAACACTAGCAGGCTTTGGTTTAAGCCAGATCCTAGTGTACGTTTTAGGATTGGTTTTATCCAGTATGTATTCGTGTTCCTCGGAACGCGGATGCGGGTGTGTATGCACAGTTGACGGAGAGACAGAGGCAGAGGATTCTCATTAGGGTTGTTGACCGTTGACTGTTGACTGTTGACTTTTTGCTCAACCCTAATGAGAATATGATATATGATTAACAATAGTATTAATTAAGTATTATGGTGACATGGTTGTTGAGGGGTTGACTTTGTTGACTTGTTGACTTTGTTGACCGGTTGACTAGGTTGGACTAGTTGACCATCATGATGACAATGGCTATCATTTCATGGCAAAGACTTTTGCTTGCTTGTTCTCTTGTGCAAAATGAGTGCATGAAATGATATGGCTATTGTAGCTTAAACCATCACTAATACTTGATTGCTATTATTGGTTATGATGGTTTTGGATTATGAGAGCCAAGAGAGAAAAGTCTTGCTCATTTCATTCATTTCCATTCTCTCTCTTGTTCTTGAGCTCTCATCTTCTTCCTCTTGCTCTCCCTCTCTCTAGTCTATGGTTCACTTGTCTCATGTGTTGAGAAGCAAGAACCATAGAGAAAAATCCTAACACACACTCCTCTACTCACTCTAGTTCACAAGGTTTGGCAAACCGAGTGAACTAGTTTCTTCAAAGTTCGAAGAAGAAGCCAAAGGTAGAAACTTTCAGGTGGATCGATCTTCGGCGCAAGGAGACGACGGGGTGAAGCCGATCCGTACACCATCGGGGTTTGAAGACGAAGGAGTTCAAGAAAGAAAGGTATAACCCCCTAACCGAGTAGTTAACAACTCCTAGTTAGGTTGTTAGTTAGATGTTTAACAAAGATCCGGTTTTGAGTCCATGTTACCGCCTCTAGAAAATTGTTTTTCACCAAATTCCGCATGCCCGAAAGTACCGGGAGAGGCAACATGGACTTACAGTGGTATCAGAGCCTAGTTAAACTCTATCTAACATGTTAGCATAGTAGCTAGAAATTCGATCGGAGAAAAAGTCCCGGAATGAACCCGGAATTCATGCTTGCTGTCGATTTTTTTAAGTCTGTAAAAATAATAAATCATGCTTTAAAAATCGACTCAGGGTTTTTTAAAGATACTGTAGAAAAACGATGCAGAGATTCCATCAAACCACCGCGGAAACGCGGCAATAGCTTGCTATTGCCGCGGTTCCGCGGCCTTCTTGGCTCTTCTCTGGATCGTCTTTGCTACAGTATACTCAGTGGGTTATTTTGGGATTTTTGGTATATGTTTTTTCAGCCCAGATTTTACAGAAAGAAAAATTTGTTTTGGGGGCTTTAAAAACCGTATTTTGATCGAGTTTCTAAAGACTAAGGCTGACGGGTTTATTTCTGTGATGTGATATTTGTATTGAACGTCTGCTAATCGCTATATGTCGATTAGTGGGGGTTATACAAATCTGTGATCTGTAATGTTGCTGGAATGTGTATATGAATTCATTGGATTGTCGCGGGTGAATAGCCGGGGGGTTGTGAGACGAGAGTTTTCTTTTCTTTCAATTCATGTAAATTTGTAAATTGATGTAATAATTATTTGTATGGCCGCACAACCGGGTCGGGGTTGTAGCCGTCATTGTATAATTTCTTTTTACTGTTTTTGCTCCTAGGATAGACCCATGGAGGGGGTGCACAAACTACCGGGTATGCCGAAGTGCCGAGTGGCCTACTCACGGAGTTGAGAGAGGTTGCTTCGCTTCGGGTACTTGGCGGGTAGTTTGTCGCACCCGTAGGGGTCTTGGGTGGGGTATTGGCTATTCACCGCGACCGTGTAATCTTCTTTTCGTTACAGGCTCGTACGAATTGCGGGTTCCTAGTATATCCAATGTGTTCATCTGTGATCTGAAATGGCTATCATTGCAATATATCTATATATGATATTATTTAGGCGTTGCTTATGTTTTACAGCCGCGCTAGCCCAGCCCCCGCTCTGTCGTTAGTTAAGTAACCTAACGGGTAATGACGGGGCCCCGTGGCGAATGCGAATGGCATAAGCGTATGTCATATTTTGGTTGTTTTCTGCAATGGTAGGATTAAATGATGGGACGCATTAAAAGAACTAATGCAAGAATATCACGCATTAAAAGAACTAATGCAAGAAAAATAAACCATGTAAAAGTCGTTGGAACACTTTCGAAAAACCACTCGGTTCTTTTCAAAACCAACTTTTAAATGCGGAGCTTGAGCCACTCCTTTTAAAAGCTATCTCGTTCCATCGATTATATCAAGTTCACTACGTTCACGGTTTCGCCAAAACCATTCTTAGCCCTCCGTCGTTTCATATGAATAGTCAATAGTATTCAAGCTATGTATGTTGGCCAAAGTCAAGGCATAGTGATTGGTAGCTATTGGGTATTCATTTGTAGCATAGATAGATGCGTTGGTTTGGGACAGTCGTACTGCCATTTTGGCCAAAGTCAAGGGTAGGTACGGGTGGATCCAAATTAACCTGGAGAATGACGGGTATAACTTGACATGTGACTTATGATATTTTGGCCAAAGTCAAGGTCATAAGAGCATGGGGCAAAAATCCACATCGGGAGTTTCAAAAGAACTGAAACTTGCTAGTGTTGCATACCATTTGGAGTGTGATGATTCTGGTAGGATTCCTTTAGTTTCGTCACGCGATGATATTTGGATCCCAATCCTACTGTGAGTATATGCTACTCCTCGGGAAATTTCTCACTTAACGATCAATGCTATAAACCTAGTAGGTGTCTAGAAAGGTGTTAGCGGGGCTACGCCCACAGGGAAAAGAGGTTATTTAATTAAGGAACTTCGCAAAAGCGTTGGAAAACCTCCCTCGAAGTACCGACACTGGCCTGGCTGAACGGTTAAGCAAGAATTGTACGGTGAGATTGATCCTGACTAATTCTTCCTTTTTGGTTTGAGGAGGGATTCGAGAAACAGTGGGAGCCATCCTGTTTAGACAAACTAAAAACCATTCTAAACTTGCAAGAGCATCATGCTGAGTGTTTCTTCGATCTCCTAATTGCAGCGACCAATCGACATGACTGGACTTAAGTTACTTCTAGATAAAAACATACTGACAGGGCCAAACTACAAAGATTGGCTCAGGAATGTCAAGATGGCAATCACTTACGACAAGCTGGGTATCTTCTTACCACCAAAGCTCCCCCTGTCCCAGGTCCCAAAACCAACGTCGTGGATAAGGAAATCCGTAAGACCTGGGAAATCGATTGCGCGAAGGCCAAGTGCCTCGTGCTTGTCTCTATGGACAACGAACATCAGAGGAGGCACGAGAATATGGACCTCGAATCCATATTTCTCCATACAAAAGAACTGTATGGAGAGCAGTCTCGTATCGCAAGATACGAAGTGTCGAAGAAGTTATTTTCGGCAAGGTTGGCCGTCGGATCATCGGTAGCGGAACACGTGCTTAAGATGATTGGCTACATAGAAGAGCTCGCGGACCTTGGGACCACGTTGGAGAATGAGCTCTATACGGACTTGATTCTCCAGTCCCTTCCTTCCACTTACGCCCAGTTTATCCTGAACTTCAACTTACAAGAAAACGAAGTTGAACTTTCAGAACTCCTCAACATGCTGAGGAGCGCAGAGGGCACCCTACAGAAAGGTAGGGAAACATCCACTTTGTTTGTAGGAGGATCTTCCTCTTCTAGGTCGAAGGCGAAAGCCAAGGAAAAGAAGAAGAAAGCCCCCGCCAAACCAAGGGGCGGTGTTAGTAAAGTGGATACGAAGGGAAAAGCAAAAGCAAAAGCAACAAAGAAAGCGGGGCAGCTTGTGGATAAAGAAGAATGCTTCTATTGTCATAAGAAGGGACAATGGAAGAATGATTGCAGGGCTTGGAAAACCAGAACATATGAACTGAAGCAGGTTGCGGCTTCAGCTTCAGGTGTGTATGTTATTGATAACTGTCTTTCAATAAACTCTACTTCCTGGGTATTGGATACCAGATCAGGATCTCATATCTGTAATTCTTTGCAGGCGTTGAGAAACCGGAGGTTTTTGAGGCAGGTGACATGATCCTCAAAGTTGCAAACGGAGCTAGCATGGATGCTAAGGCCGTGGGGGACTATCACCTGGGAATGTCAGATGGACATGTTTTGGTTTTGCGTAATTGCTTTTTTGTACCCAACGCAACTTGTAATATCATTTCTGTGTCTTTGGTTTCTAAAGAAGGTTATGAATTTGCGTTTGTAAGCAATGTTGTAAAAATTCATCTTAATCAAGTTATGATTGGGTCAGGTACATTAAGCAATGGTATATACATATTAAACCAACCACAGATTTTCAATGTCCAGAATACACACAAAAGAAAGTCTCCAGAAATCAATCAGACTTTCTTATGGCATTGTAGACTGGGTCACATCAATGAGAGAAGGTTGACAAAGTTACATACAGAAGGATATTTGAATCCGTTCGAATATCAATCATATGCCACTTGTCAATCCTGTCTCAAAGGAAAGATGACAAAGACTCCGTTCACTGGACACGGAGTAAGAGCGAGCGAGCTCTTGGGACTCGTACACAGCGACGTGTGCGGTCCAATGTCTACACATGCGCGAAGCGGTTATTCTTACTTCATTACTTTTACGGATGACTTTTCAAGGTACGGTTATGTCTTCTTAATGAAACATAAGTCCGAAGCCTTTGGAAAATTCCAGGAATATAAGAATGAAGTAGAAAAACAAACCGGCAAAAGTATCAAGATTCTAAGATCGGATCGAGGTGGTGAATACTTGAGTGCCGAGTTCCTGGACTATTTAAAAGAGAACGGAATTCTCTCTCAGCTTACTCCTCCATACACTCCGCAACATAACGGTGTGTTGGAGAGACGGTACCGAACCCTATTGGATATGGTATAGTCCATGATGAGTAACGCTGAGTTACCGCGATCATTCTGGGGGTATGCGCTAGAATCAGCTGCATACCTTTTGAACCGAGTTCCCACTAAGACTGTGCCTACCACACCATATGAGATGTGGTGTGGGAAGAAGCCCCATCTTAATCACATTAAAACATGGGGAAGTCCAGCTTTTGTCAAAAAGCAGCATGCGGACAAGCTCGAGGCACGCTCAGTACAGTGCAAGTTTGTGGGATATCCAAAGAACTCCAAGGGATATTTCTTCTACTGCGAAGAGGAACAAAAGGTTTTTGTTTCTCGTCATGCCCATTTTCTAGAACACCAGTTCTTAGAAAAGGACATTAGTGGGAGCACAGTAGAACTGGAAGAAATTCCAGAACCACAGACTATTACTGAAAGCTTAGTGGAACCAGAGGGTTCAAAAGAACAGGACATTCCTACGCCGCTCCGCAAGAGTAGTAGGCAGTCTCATCCGCCCGAGAGATACTACGGTTTTCTCATAGACGGGGATAGAGAGGATTGCATCATAGATTATGATGAGCCTACTAGCTTCCAGCAGGCCGTTCAGAGCGTTGACTCGGTAAAATGGCTGGATGCAATGCGGACCGAAATGGAGTCCATGTACACCAACAAAGTATGGACGTTGGACATTGCTTCAGACGGGGTAAAACCCGTAGGGTGCAAGTGGATCTTCAAAAGGAAGATTGGTGTAGATGGACAGGTTGAGACCTATAAAGCTAGACTTGTTGCAAAGGGTTTTCGTCAAAGACCTGGTTTGGACTATGACGAAACATTTTCTCCAGTGGCTATGCTGAAATCCATTCGGATCCTTCTTGCCATTGCTGCCTTCCACGATTATGAGATTTGGCAGATGGACGTAAAGACCGCTTTTCTAAATGGAAATTTAGAGGAGTGTGTCTATATGGACCAGCCAGAGGGTTTCATTCAGAGTGGGAGCAGCGGGAAGGTGTGCAAGTTGCTTAAGTCCATCTATGGACTAAAGCAGGCATCGCGGAGTTGGAACATCTGCTTTGATGAGACAGTCAAAGAATTTGGCTTTATCAAAAATCCAGATGAACCATTCATCTATAGTAGATTTGTAGCGAGAACTATAGTATTCCTCGTTTTATACGTGGATGACATTCTCTTGATAGGAAATGACATTCCTATGCTACAATCTGTCAAGGGGTTCTTGTCACACAGGTTCTCCATGAAAGACCTGGGTGATGCCTCATACATCCTGGGGATCCGGATCCATCGTGATAGATCCAAGAGGATATTAGGACTTTCACAGTCCAGGTACATCGACACCATACTGAAAAGATTCAGTATGGATGATTCCAAGCGCGGTAATCTACCGGCTTGTCACGGGATCACCCTTTCCAAAGAGATGTCTCCCAAGAATGATTTGGAGAGGGATCGCATGTCTAATATACCCTACGCTTCTGCGGTAGGCTCTATAATGTATGCGATGTTGTGTACCAGACCGGATGTAGCTTATGCACTTAGTGTAGTAAGCCGATATCAGTCAAACCCTGGGGAGAAACACTGGATAGCGGTAAAGAACATTCTCAAGTACCTGAGAAGGGCTAAGGAGATGTTCTTGGTGTATGGCGGAAAAGACCTCCAGATCGAGGCCTTTGCTGACTCTAGCTTCCAGAGTGACAAGGATGATTCCAAGTCCATGTCGGATTTTTTCTTTACCCTCAATGGAGGGGCGGTGTGTTGGAAGAGTTCCAAACAGGAAACCGTTGCAGACTCGACGATGGAAGCGAAATACATCGCTGCATCTGATGCCGCAAAAGAAGCCGTCTGGATGAGGAAGTTCTTGAAAGAACTTCAGGTGGTTCCATCCATTGTTGATCCAATACCTCTGTATTGCGACAACAACGGGGCTATAGCTTTAGCGAAGGAACCCAGGTCCCATCAGAGATCCAGACACATCTTGAGGCGGTATCACCTAATCAGGGAGATCGTGGATCGCCAGGAGATCGAGGTTCGGAGGGTTGCTTCAGAAGATAACATTGCAGATCCATTCACCAAGGCCTTGCCCCAGACTCAATTCGAGCGGCTGATCGAGATGATAGGTCTTCGATACGCCAGTACATGGCCTTAGTGCAAGTGGGAGATTGTTAGTGTATATGCCCTAGAGGCCATTACTGTATTATACTAGTTTGTATATTACTTAATGGAAGCTTGGGATATTCACCTTGTATATACAATCTTGCTCAAAATAGTTGTATGCTACTTGGTTTGTTTCTACTTCAATGTGTACATGTGTTTATTTTAGTATATCACCTATACACATTAGTGGAGCCCTTAGGATCTTTGCTTGATTACCAGCGTTGTGATGGCAGTCACACTAATGGGGGCTGGGTAATCTATAAGCACATCCTTATACAGGTCCCTAGTCGCGGGACTATCGAGACAGGGCATCGATACTCCGGAGTAGACTAGCGTATGCGCTTCTCATCCCAGTGTGGGAGATGGTCTGTCCCACAGCCATCAGTACGTCGTACTGGAGATAGTATGCGGGTGCTCGTTGGGTTACGAGTACACTGGACAGGACTCGTCGGGAACTGACCGGTTGGTATTATACCTATCGTCAGTTATCAGTTCCCAGGTGACATGAGTACAGCTTAGTCCGCTGACTTGACACTGTCACTTCGCCTCGAGTGTGTTCCCACTGTACTTAGATTACTACCCTACCACGGCTCAAAGGAGTCGTGCAAACAGGTAGTAGTTGGGTGCAGTCCCGAAGCACTTGGAGGCAGTGACGGTTAGACAGGATTCGTCTCTCCCGGTACTGGGGGTTGACATCGCGCTGTGTCTAGGAGAGCCATTACACGAGTAGTCCCTGGCCAGGGCAAGCGAGATATACTGGTAGGCTTCCAGTGTTATCTCAGGGTGTTTTAGGCTTCACTCCGACACGACTTGTACCGCTATTAGGGGACTGACGTTTACCGCCCCCCTAGGCCTGCCATGCGATGTATCAGACGAACAGACCGGACTGTACGGAAACTGTCACATTCAGGCTCAGTAGGAGTTCAGATGGGTTTCACCTCGTCAGTCTTCTTGTCGGCATCTACCTGGGGACCGTTACGCACAGCTAGTGCCGCTTGCGGTCTGTGGTTAAACCCACTGCCAGCGTAGTGTCGAGTCTTTAGAGTCCCACACAGAGAGCTATTCGCCTTTAGGCAAAAGAGTAGAGGTCGCATGGTTTTGCGACAGGTCGCATGGTTTTGCGACAGGGTTCGGTCACATCCGTGCACTTGTGCACGTTTAGTGTCCGGACAGTTAACACTAGCGGGCTTTGGTTTAAGCCAGATCCTAGTGTACGTTTTGGGATTGGTTTTATCCAGTATGTATTCGTGTTCCTCGGAACGCGGATGCGGGTGTGTATGCACAGTTGACGGAGAGACAGAGGCAGAGAATTCTCATTAGGATTGTTGACCGTTGACTGTTGACTATTGACTTTTTGCTCAACCCTAATGAGAATATGATATATGATTAACAATAATATTAATTAAGCATTATTGTGACATGGTTGTTGACTTGTTGACTTTGTTGACTTGTTGACTTTGTTGACCGGTTGACTAGGTTGGACTAGTTGACTATCATGATGACAATGGCTATCATTTCATGGCAAAGACTTTTGCTTGCTTGTTCTCTTATGCAAAATGAGTGCATGAAATGATATGGCTATTGTAGCTTAAACCATCACTAATACTTGATTGCTATTATTGGTTATGATGGTTTTGGATTATGAGAGCCAAGAGAGAAAAGTCTTGCTCATTTCATTCATTTCCATTCTCTCTCTTGTTCTTGAGCTCTCATCTTCTTCCTCTTGCTCTCCCTCTCTCTAGTCTATGGTTCACTTGTCTCATGTGTTGAGAAGCAAGAACCATAGAGAAAAATCCCAACACACTCTTCTCTACTCACTCTAGTTCACAAGGTTTGGCAAACCGAGTGAACTAGTTTCTTCAAAGTTCGAAGAAGAAGCCAAAGGTAGAAGCTTTCAAGTGGATCGATCTTCGGCGCAAGGAGACGACGGGGTGAAGCTGATCCGTACACCATCGGGGTTTGAAGACGAAGGAGTTCAAGAAAGAAAGGTATAACCCCCTAACCGAGTAGCTAACAACTCCTAGTTAGGTTGTTAGTTAGATGTTTAACAAAGATCCGGTTTTGAGTCCATGTTACCGCCTCTAGAAAATTGTTTTTCACCAAATTCCACATGCCCGAAAGTACCGGGAGAGGCAGCATGGACTTACAAATACCATCTGGGAGTTCTCGGCGAGTCCGTCCAGTGTACCCAGTCTCCACTGAGCACCCGTATACCTTCTCTGATGTCAAACACCAATGGATATGAGATCATCCATCGCCCATCATATGGGTCAAGAAGCGCATACACTAGTCTACACTGGAGTATCGATGCCCTGTCTCGGTACTCCCACGACTAGGAACTTTTGAAGGATGTACTTGGCGACTACACTGTCCTCACTAGTATGATCTGCATCATAGTCTTGGTAGTCAAATACTCATCCTAAGGGCTTTATCAACATGTAACATAGAGACAATCAGAGTACATGTTAAAATAAAAAGTAACCAGATAGCGTACTATCATGTCGAGCAAGAAAGTCCTCCCTATATATGTCCAAGCATCCACTACAATATACATCGTGTGTACAGTAATGGACTCTAGGGCATACATATAACTAACAATTATCTTATCTAATCGGGATGGCTCCCACTGTTTTTATCGAATCTTCCTTCAAACCCTAAAAGATAAGACTAGCCGGGATTAATTACACCTTACAAGTTCGTCAATCTTTCGGCCAGGCCAGTGTTGGTACTTTGAGGGAGGTTCCCCGTGCTTTCGCACGGACCTAATTAAAATAAACCTCGTTTTCCCAGGGGTGTAACCCCATTAACACCTTTCTAGACACCTACTTGATCGGCTAATTGTGATGTGTAAAACTCTCCAAGGAGTAACTCTTACTCGCAGTGGGTATCGGGATCCAACTATCTCATAGAAGGTATGCAATCTCATTGCAAATTTCAACATTTGAAATTCCCGATAATACTTTTGCCCCTAGCGTCCTATGATCTTAACGCAGGCCAACAAACCATAGTCCGCTAGTCAAGTTCAACCCATACATTTCCTGATTGAATTAAATCCACCCGCACGATCCTTGACGCAGGCCAACAAAGTCGCACGACTACCCTAATCTAATCTCATCTTATGTTGCAAATAAGCACTAATTAGCTACCGCACACTACGCCTTGACGCAGGCCAACAAACGCAGTACGAATACTAAGTAGTACTTATCTAAAATGACGGAGGGCTACGACAGGTTTTTAGAAAAACCTTTTGCGTAATGAACTTGATATCGTTGTAGAATCTAGTGATTTTGAAAAGGAGTGCTTTTTAGGCTTTTGCTAGTTTCTCTAAAGAGGTCACTCTCGGTGAAGAGATCTCGGCTCTTTCCTTATCAAATAAGGTGCAGGATATTTCACAAATACCACTATGCAAAGTAAGAACTAGAGAAGCAATCAAAAGACAAAACCGAGTGGGTTGTAGCATCTGCTAGTTTCGCTAAAGACGTCACTCCCGGTGAAGGGATCTCAGCTCTTTCCTTATCGAATAAGGTGCTGGATATTCTACAAAGAATACCGCTATGCAAAGCAAAAACTAGAGCTACCCTTTTTGAAATTTGATTCTACAACATCTTTTTAGGTTTCTTTTCTTTTATTAATCTCATTAATAAAGTCCCATCATTTAAATTTCCTAAGCATCACAGAAGAAACGAAAATACAACATACGCTTATACCATCCGCATTCGCCACAGTGCCCCGTTATGCACCGTTAGGTTACTTAACTAATGGCATAGCGGGGCGGGACTAGCGCGGGTGCAAAACATAAGCAACGTTTATTGTATATTATATATAATAATAATAAAGCATTTGTCTCACGCATATAAAGTGATCACATCAAAGAATATCAGCAGCAGAAGATAACATATGAAATATTGGATATACTAGGAATTCCATATTTTAAATTAAGCCAGTATAAAACACGGATTCCACGATCGCGATGAATAGACAAACCCACATCCCTAGACCCCTACGAGAGCGCCAAGCAACCCTACCAATTCTAGAGTTAGGAGACCCGGAGTCGACTCCTCGAGATGGTCTCCCACTGGACCCTAGAACCCGGTTACTTATGCTCCCCACCTTGGGTCTATTCTAATGCGGAAAAGTAAATAATATACAACAATGGTGATATCATCCTCAACCCGGAAGTGCCCCAATAAAAAAATATTACATACAAGAATTTACATGAATGAAAATGAAAAATTCTCATCTCACATTAAAAAAACCCGGCTATTCAAAACACGACGATCCAATATAACATATCTCAGCAATACATAACATCACATATCATCAACGTAAGTAAATATGCGTATCCCAATTATCGTTGACATATAGCAACGAAACCGGCGATACACTACATATTACACTTACGGTCGCAGAAAAGAAAATGTCAAACTAAAACATTTGGAATCCACAATCACCTTAGACATCATAAACCCGAAATATCACATACTTCGGATTTCATGCCTAACCAAATGAATTCCAAATATTGTATTATATTCCACAAAAAGCTAGACAATGTTAAACATTCCGATCAAATCAACAAACACCCAAAATTTCCCAAAGAGCTCAACACTTGAGCACAGTTTAAAAATACTCAGAACATGCCACAGTGTAAGTACTGCGGTAGCGCCCCGGCCATCTAACAGACGCCAAATGCGGAACAAAAACTTTTTAACTGGCGTTATCGTATACTGTAACCCGGATCTGCCATTATTGCTAAACTAACAAACTATAAAGTGGGTAGAAATGTTATACCGAACGATCCGAGTCCTTCGTTCTTTAACCATCATCCCACGCTTTGTTGCGGCTGCTCTGATCTCGCTCGATCTCCGGCCTGCTCATCCAGGTGGCACCACGTCAACGGATCTTTAAACGGGCTCCCGCCTCTGACCCGAGGCAACTCGGTCATCAAGTTTGCTAGAAGAGATGACCAAGAATGATGTAGAGAATGAGTAGAACACTTTGTCTTGTTACATCCAAAACTATGGATGAACGGTTAATGAAGTTTCCTTTTGGATTGAATGAAATGAGAAATGAGCAATCTAATTTCCATGAACCCAAAACCATAATCTTTTTAATCAATTCATCATCTTTCTCTCATGAAGGGGCCGGCCATATAAAGGGAAGGAGGAGGGAGAGTGTAGGAGGAAGAGAGTGAGCATAAGCAATAATATCCTACGCAAATACAAAAAGGAGTTAATGCAAAAGCATGAGTCATATTAACACATCTTCAAAAACCATTAATGCAATAATGAGTCACTAACTTAGTCACCTCTTCAAGAAGCTTCCACACTCATGACTCACCTCATGACTCACCTCATGAAGAAAAGATAAATCCGTATTAAACCGAATGTTTAATACGGCCGATAGAAAACTGGAAACTGGCAACTTCCAAAAGCGATCCCGAAACGAATTTCAGGATAACCCCGTAACAGTATAAACATACCCGCATTTGTATTACGACCGAATACAAATGCAACTGAGACAAAGATATTATATCTACACAGTATAATACTCGGATCCGGCTTAAACCAAAGCCAACCAGTATTATCTGCCCGAAATATGACACGTGCGTAAACGCACGTGTCATTTTCCGAACCATGCCATAAAACCATACGGCCTCTACAACGTTTCGCCTGAACTTGGGAAACTATCTGTGGGGGACTCTAATGACTCGTCAGTACTCTGGCAGTGGGTTTAACCACAAGCCATCAGCGGCACTAGCTGTGCGTAACGGCTGCCCATGTACTGACCTCAAGGGAAGCCGATGAGCGAACTCATCCAGGAACCCTACTGAGCCTAACAGTGACAATGTATTTACAGTCCGGTCCGTTCGTCTATGAGTATCGCATATCGGCCTAGGGGGCTGGTAACGCCAGACCCCCAATAGCAGTATAAGTCGTGTCGGAGTGTAGCCCAGAACACCCTGAGATACTGCTGGAGTACCTACCAGTAAATCTCCTACCTCGGCCGAGGATTTATGCAATGGCTCTCCTAGACACAGTGCAATCTCACCCCCAATACCGGGAGAGACGAATCCCCTGCCGATCCACTCACTTGCCTCCATGTGGCTCGGGACTGTACCCAAGAAATACCTGTTTGCACGACTACTTTGAGCCGTGGTGGGGTAGAAATCAAAGCACAGTGAGAACTCACACGAGAAAAATGACGACCTCAGGTCGATAAACTAAGCCGTACACATGTCACCAAGGAACTGCTATCTGACGATAGGTATAATACCAACTAGCAGGTTTCCGGCGAGTCCTGTCCGGTGTACTCATAACCCAATGAGCACATGTATACATCTTAAGTGATCCAACTGACACCAGTGGCTTGTGAGACCGGCCACCGCCCCTTGTCGGGGTCTCGACTGTATACACTAGTCTACTCCGGAGAATCGATGCCCTGTCTCGAAACTCCCACGGCTAGGGACCACGATTAAGGATATGCTTATAGACCACCCAACTCTCACGTATATGATCGCCATCATACTGTTGGTAGTCAAGCAAGATCCTGAGGGCTCTATCAACGTGTAACAGTGATCAGTCACCTGAACCTGTACACGACTGATAAAGGCAAACCAGATAGCATACTATCATCTCGAGTAAGAGTGTACTACCGGTATAGGTCCTCCTCAATCATTGTAATCACGTGCCTGCGATCCAATAATTGACTTTGAGGGCACTATATCCAACAATCTCCCACTTGCACTTAAGGCTAATTATTGCGATGTCGCATACTCACAGCCCGTGTAATACCGAACACCCAACTCCTCTACTAGTCAGTTTCACAAAGCCCGTTTGTAAAACTCTTGTGTTCGAGAAATAGCCTCAATGAGTGGATCCGCCCCGATGTTTCTTTCTATGTCTCTCTTAATCTCAAGTTCGTGGAGAAAGCCATCTCCCGAATTGAGTAATGCTTGTCTTAGAATATGTCTGGATATCTGATGGGACCTAGTTCATAAATGAACTCCAAATCCAAACTTCTTAGACTGTATCCACAACTGAAACTAATCAGTGTCCAGTACTATGCCTCCCACAGTATCCTCTTGGACCACCTGTTCATAATACTGTCCCTCGTCAGAGGGAAAACTATAATTCTGATAATCACTCTGTCATCCATGTCACCTTTGAAGCCTGGAATGATAATCGTCTCCCGAAGGAGGCTTCCGTCATCAAATCCGTAGAACATGCACTTATGTTCTAAAACTGCTTCCTTATGTTTCTTCAGGATTGGATTAATATAAACTTATCGCATCTAGTGCAAAAACAACATCTAGTGTGGTACTTGACATCTCACGATTGACTCAATTGCCTAAGCAAGTGATCTGCCAATCATGCACATCCCTCTCCCCTTTAGTCTGTAAGACACCTTTAGAGAGGGTGACTCCATCACCTGCAGGTACACCACCATGCCAGGAGTCATCTATTCTAAAATACTATTAGAATACTGTCAAAGTACCCACATTGGGAAACTACCCAAATCTAGATCTAAAACTATAGATCTAGAAACCAGAATGTCAGATATTATATCCATATCCTTTGTGGACAAACAACTGTGTGACAACCACAGTATAACCGATCGTAGTATAGGAATTTTACTTCCTACTCTGTGTATGTCATCTAAATACCAAGACATCAAAGCCTACTACCTTCTTAACAGATCCATCCCCTATTCTGATGAAGTCAAACCCATGACTGTCACATCAAAAATAGATGATCTATCTCCGCTATATCTGCCCTAGTCTATAAATAGACATAAGCTACTTGCCCACTATGCTTCCGCTGCTCCCACTGACCACAACTACCCTCTGGCAGAATAATATATACGTGCACTTCTAAAGCTAGTTTAGAACGACGCTATACTTAACCTCCTACCGGGTCTCATAGCCTGGAACAACCGTAGTGTCAAGTCTGGGTAAACAAGAACCTCCCTGTCACCGTCCTTGAAGCTACCGAAGTACCTCTCGGGTGTCTGAGGTTACCCACCACATCTGCGGAGTGGCTAATGGAATGTCAAACCTGATTGAATCTTTAGGTCCTACTGAATTTTCCGTAATCGTTTGCGGTTCTGGAATCACTTCCAGTTCTACCATACTCCCACTACTGTTTTCTGAAAAAATCCATTTTACTAAAACTGTGGCGAGTCAAGAACAATATAACCATTGATCTTCCAGATGGTAGAAAGTCAACCCTCGACATAGCCCGGGTCAACCCATAAACTGCCATTACAGAAACGTGCCTTGAGTTATCCAGAGTCTGGTTTTAATCATAAGCCGGACAACTCCCCGTACCTTAACATCGTTAAGGTATGAACCATTCTATATCCAATATAGAAACTTTGGCACTTATTTAATTGGAACCAGATTCTAATCATGTAGCTGTCTCCAGTGCATATCAACTTTAACGAGTGAGGCTAATCAGCATTACTCAACTTAGGAATCCATCCAATTATGAGTAACCTGAAAGAGAAACTAGTTTCTCAAAAACATTACTATCATCTGAATACCAATCATAAGAATCTACATCTTCGATCTCTTTGAAGAATCCCGATACTTGCGATACCTGGTTCTCTACTTTATTCTTATACCCACAACTTCTCAAAACTTAGACCTTGTATTTCTATGAAACACTTTTCTAAAAACTAGAGAAGTCATAAATAAATAGAACATAGTACGAGGACCAACCCCTTTGTCCTGATGGACACTGGACAACATACAATACTCTGTATAAGTCCGCTGAGTTGAATAACTCAAAACATGTGCGTCGTAGGTTGAAAACTGTATCCAGGCGATTTCCTCAAATATCACCAATTACAATGAATCCGATATAATGAGGATGATCACCTAATTCCCAATAACTTACTCCCACTCATCATCTGTAAAACCATACAGATGTGAGAATCATACCTGGTAAATACATACCCTGGAGTAAGTATCTAATCGGAAAAATAGTTTTCCTTTAACAATGCACTGAAACATGAAAATGTTTCGTAGGGGTATCCTGGTATTCATAGTAATGCCTCTTCCATAATCTAATTCATGAATTTAACCGTATATCTCTTTGCCATCTCTCCAAATCCCTTTATTTGTCTTTATTCATTACCTTCTGTACACCCCTTTAGGCTAAGTGGTTTTCTTCCTTCCCTACCATTCGGCACCAGCCTATGGTTTGGAAGAAGACTATCCAGTAAGCATAATAGGTGTACTCTCCTAAACCAAGGAGTACTCGCAACTTGAGAGAAGGTGATGATAAAAGACAACTGAATAATACCTTATTCTATTTCTCCCGAACTGGGAAAAAACAAAGGTGAAATAGGAGTGGCGATGAAGTACGCGCTTTGGTCGTGAATGATAACAGTCACAATTTACTTTGCCCTCTTTCTAATCCCTTTATTTTGTCTTTAGTTATTACCTTCTGTACACCCTACTTAGGCTAATTGGTTTTCTTCATTCCCTACCTTTCGGCATCTGCCTATGGCTTGGAATAAGACTATCCAATAAGCGTAATAGGTGTACTCTCCTAAACTAAGGAGCCCTCGCAACCTGAGAGAAGGTGATAATAAAAGACAACTGAATAAACCAATTCTATTTCTCCTGAACCTGGATCCATCCTCGAAGAAGTCTCTCCGAGTTCGTATATAACCATACGATGGATCTATCCAATAGAAGTGGATGTCCGTAATAATACGGGGTGTTCTGAGAAATGCAAAGGGTAAAAGAAAGAGCGGCAATGACTTATGCAACTTGGACAATCCAAAAGCCAGTATTTTAAGAAGTTTCGGTTAACTTGGTCACTAAGTCATAGTCTAGGGTCGGTCAATGGTCGCTGCCAAAGAGAGAGAGAAAAGAAACACTCTGCGTGCACTCTAACCTAGATCAGAATGGTTATCACTTTATCTAATCAGGAAACCTCCCACTGTACTGTCAAATTCTCCTCCAAACCTGAAAGAAGAATCAATCGGGATCACCCGAAGAGTAAACCAACTCATCAGTGGGAATCGGGATCCAACTCTCATCGCATGATAACGTGACGGAATCCACTCACGTTATCACACTCCAGAAGGTATGCGCATACTTGGCAAGTTTCAGTTTCTTTAGAAACTCCCGATATTATTTTTGCCCCATGCTCTTATGACCTTGGCGTTGGTCAAAATGTCATAAGTCACATGCCAAGTTCTACCTGTCACTATCTTGTCAATTTGAACCCACCCGCACATGCCCTTGACGTTGGCCAAAATGGCAGAACGACTGTCCCAAACCAACTCATCTATCTATGCAACAAATGAATACCCAGCAGCTACCAAACACTATGCCTTGGCGTTGGTCAAAATACATAGCTTGAATACTACTGAATACCCAAAAGAAATGACGGAGGGCTACGGCTGGTTTTTGGCGAAAAACCTTTAACGTAACGAACTTAATATCGCTGAAGGAACCTGATAGCTTTTTATAAAAATATAGTGACGAAAACCTTTGCTAAAGAGGTCACTCCCGGTGAAGGGATCTCGGCTCTTTCCTCATGGAATGAGGTGCAGGATATTCCAACTAAATACCGCGATGCAAACCAACTTGTAATCGACTATAGTGAAGTTATTACCCTGATGCAAACTTCTGCCCAAGAGGTCACTCCCGGTGAAGGGATATCGGCCCTTGCCTCGTCGAATGAGGTGCAGGATATTCCAACCGAATACCACTATGCAAAACAAAAGGAAACGTCTTTGTAATAACACTTTTTAAAACTGTTCCAACAACTGCCAAATAGGTTTGTTTTCCTTTGCATTGATCAGAATCAACGCAGTCCCATCAATTAATCACACCAGAAAAGAACGAAAATAAAATGTACGTATATGCCATCCGCATTCGTCACTGGGTCCCGTCATCACCCGTTAGGTTACTTAACTAACGACAGAGTGGAGACTGGACTAGCGCGGGTGCAAAACATATACAACATCTAATAGTATATATACCAATATACAATGATCGCTCCAGGCATGATAATATGCAACATTACAGAAAAGTAATAAGCATCACAGAACAATACAGATAATCTGGGATCCCCGGGTTTCACAGAGCCGCTACAGAAACCCGACGTTCCCCTGGTCGTGTGGATAGCCTGTGCAATGAAACCTAGACCCCTACGGGTGCGACAAGTTACCCGCCAAAACCTGAAGCGAGGCAGCCCCCTACAGCATAGTGAATGGACCACCCGGCACCTCACGGAATCCGGTAACTTGAGCACCCCTCCTTGGGTCAACCTGTACCCCCTACGAATGCGGCGAATAGTCTGCCAATTCTAGAGTGAGGCCCCTCTGCCTCTCAAAGCCATGAAATGCGAACCCGTTGCCCTCCAGAACCCGGCTATCCGTGCACTCCGTCCCGGGGTAAACCTAGTACAGAAATAAAAAATATGTACAACGGGTACATCGACCTCAGCCCGGTCGTGCCCCAAAAGAATATTATACAAACAGGCAGTGACGGCAGTCCACATGTTGGACGCTCGCCCCGCAATATCAAATGTACAAATAAATCCAAAATGCACTACCATTGCACACTGCTATCCACCACGACAAATCCGCAACATCACAGCACAACACAGAACATCAACACGAATGTCACGTTCGCAAACCCGTCCAAAAGAGCTATAGCAATTAGACGCGGTTTACCACTCGAATGACATTCACGGTCGGAGATATAATGTAAGTACTGTAAACTAACAAGTTTAAAATTTCGATCGACAAAACTTACCGAAGTGGGCCCCTCGTACATCTGCTGTACAGTAACAAAATCTGGGCCCAAATGAAATATACCAAAAACCACAATTTACTGTGTAGAACTTACTGTAGAAAATTGGAGTACCAATCTCACAAAACGGCGGCGGATCCGCGGCGAAACCCTTGTTTGGGCCGCGGATCCGCGGCGGTACTGTGGAGTTGGGCCACCAAATTTCACCAATTTTCTTATAAAAGCCTGCTCAATTTTTTGTGATATGCAAAATAATTTTTAGACTTGATTAAAAATCGACAGAAACTTTGAACAGAAAATTGTAGTTTCACAAAATTACGTTCGATCTATATTTTAAACGCGTTAGCATAAGTTAGTAAAGCTTAATGGCGAGGCTCTGATACCAATGTAAGTACTGCGATAGCGCCCCGGCCGTCTAACAGACGCCAAATGCGGAACAAAAACTTTTTAACTGGCGCTATCGTATACTGTAACCCGGATCTGCCATTATTGCTAAACTAACAAACTATAAAGTGGGTAGAAATGTTATACCGAATGATCCGAGTCCTTCGTTCTTTAACCATCATCCCACGCTTTGTTGCGGCTACTCTGATCTCGCTCGATCTCCAGTCTGCTCGTCCAGGTGGCACCAAGTCAACGGATCTTTAAACGGGCTCCCGCCTCTGACCCGAGGCAACTCGGTCATCAAGTTTGCTAGAAGAGATGACCAAGAATGATGTAGAGAATGAGTAGAACACTTTGTCTTGTTACATCCAAAACTATGGATGAACGGTTAATAAAGTTGCCTTTTGGATTGAATGAAATGAGAAATGAGCAATCAAATTTCCATGAACCCAAAACCATTATCTTTTTAATCAATTCATCATCTTTCTCTCATGAAGGGGCCGGCCATATAAAGGGAAGGAGGAGGGTGAGTGTAGGAGGAAGAGAGTGACCATAAGCAATAATATCCTAAGCAAATACAAAAAGGAGTTAATGCAAAAGCATGAGTCATATTAACACATCATCAAAAACCATTAATGCAATAATGAGTCACTAACCTAGTCAACTCTTCAAGAAGCTTCCACACTCATGACTCACCTCATGACTCACCCTCATGAAGAAAAGACAAATCCGTATTAAACCGAATGTTTAATACAGCCGATAGAAAACTGGAAACTGGCAACTTCCAAAAGCGATCCCGAAACGAATTTCAGGATAACCCCGTAACAGTATAAACATACCCGCATTTGTATTACGACCGAATACAAATACAACTGAGACAAAGATATTATATCTACACAATATAATACTCGGATCCGGCTTAAATCAAAGCCCACCAGTATTATCTGCCCGAAATATGACACGTGCGTAAACGCACGTGCATTTTCCGAACCCTGCCATAAAACCATACGGACTCTACAACGTTTCGCCCGAACTTGGGAAACTATCTGTGGGGGACTCTAATGACTCGTCAGTACTCTGGCAATGGGTTTAACCACAAGCCGTCAGCGGCACTAGCTGTGCGTAACGGCTACCCATGTACTGACCTCAAGGGAAGCCGATGAGCGAACTCATCCAGGAACCCTACTGAGCCTAACAGTGACAATGTATATACAGTCTGGTCCGTTCGTCTATGAGTATCGCATATCAGCCTAGGGGTTGGTAACGTCAGACCCCCAATAGCGGTATAAGTCGTGTCGGAGTGTAGCCCAGAACACCCTGAGATACTGCTGGAGTACCTACCAGTAAATCTCCTACCTCGGCCGAGAATTTGTGTAATGGCTCTCCTAGACACAGCGCGATCTCACCCCCAATACCGGGAGAGACGAATCCCCTGCCGATCCACTCACTTGCCTCCATGTGGCTCGGGACTGTACCCAAAAAATACCTGTTTGCATGACTCCTTTGAGTCGTGGTAGGGTAGAAATCAAAGCACAGTGGGAACTCACACGAGACAAATGACGACCTCAGGTCGATGAAGTAACCTGTACACATGTCACCAGGGAACTGCTATCTGACGATAGGTATAATACCAACTAGCAGGTTTCCAGCGAGTCCTGTCCGGTGTACTCATAACCCAATGAGCACCTGTATACATCTTAGGTGATCCAACTGATACCAGTGGCTTATGAGACCGGCCACCGCCCCTCGTCGGGATCTCGACTGTATACACCAGTCTACTCCGGAGAATCGATGCCCTGTCTCGAAACTCCCACGACTAGGGACCACAATTAAGGATATGCTTATAGACCACCCAACTCTCACGTATATGATCGCCATCATACTGTTGGTAGTCAAGCAAGATCCTAAGGGCTCTATCAACGTGTAATAGTGATCAGTCACCTGAACCTGTACACGACTGATAAAGGCAAACCAGATAGCTACTATCATCTCGAGTAAGACTGTACTACCGGTATAGGTCCTCCTCAATCATTGCAATCACGTGCCTACGATCCAATAATTGACTTTGAGGGCACTATATCCAACACACAGTACCTATGGACCAACCGTAGAAGGGTCAACCCTTGCCTCACCTATGGCGTTGCGGAACTACCGCAAACCTTAGGGTTTGGCGGCGGTTCTTACAATCATAGAATCGAGTTAGGGTTACGTTCTTTTAGAGGGTCTATCGCATTACTTGCATGATTTTTGAATGTTCTTTAACTTGGAAAAATCCAACTCTTGGAAAATTTCCGTCGAGGGAAAAATTGGGTCATTGATATCCGTTCGAACTTTTTAACGCCATCTAAATTAACCCGAAATAATGTTAGAATTACGACTACGAAACATTTCGAATTGACTTTAGAGAAAGTTAACATCTCATGTAATTTCAGCAAAAACAAGCAACACCTGAAACACCAAAACCCAGAGACCAGAACACAAAACGAAAACGAACCCGAAATTATAACACTGGGCCGGCCAGGCCGGACTTTAAGGTTATCTCGCCGGGTCAAATCCGGTGGATGGGGTTCGTATTCGTCTGGTGTTCATATTACATCTCATGTAACATTCTGCAGTTGCTTAAAAAAATTTTAGAGGCCATTCAAAAATCGACAGAAACTAGATTTCATTGTTTCATGTTTCGGAGAAGTTTCGGTTTCATAATCTAACAAATATCGTCTAAGTATCTAGCTTGGCTCTGATACCACTGTAGGGTTACCTAGCACGATAGCAAGGTTTCGGGAGGTATCGTCCATGCCATTTTCAAAAAATTGCCATGCTACTTAACCCTAACCCTAGAATCTTAACTTGAGAATTAGACAATACAATATGTAAACAACTTTACATCTAATTGAATATGGAATATAACCTTTATAGACCAGTCATTCACTTCAATAGCTCCGTTTAGTAGTCCCTTCGCTCCAAGTAGTGATCTTTCGGACTCTAGGATGGCTCCACAAGATGAAAGGAACAAGCTTGCACGAAGTTTTCAAGGCCGAAGATGATCTACGTCAAGGAGACACCAACCTAAGCTACCGCTTCACTAATCAGGGATTAGTGAAGCTAACACCCTAAACTAAATGGCTAATTTAGTAGAGGATGATGAAGTAGGATTTTTGCTCACTTTAGAATTCTTTTTCTCACTCTATTTCTTTTTCTTGAGAAAGCTAGAGAGCTCAAATGAAGAAGATGAAAAATAATGGATGAGAGAGTGAATGGCAACCATGGGTGAGTTCATATCACATATAACTCATGTAGAGAATAAACCATGGCTAAAGATTATGGTTAGGTTAGTAAATATCTAATGCAAGACAAATTTAGTGGACTAAGTCAATAGTTTCCACAAGCTTCCAAAGCTTGCAACCATGCTTAATTTCCACCAATTTATATTTGTATTAAATAAATAAAACCTTAATTATCTAATGGCATGATATGAGTCTCATACACCCATGTAGTGTGTAACATCAAGCATGACACAATAAAGAAAACACAAATAATATATATCACATATATATTAAGTGTGCACATGTAAGAAAAAAGAAATGCACAAGTGAACAAATATTAGTTAATGTAAATTAATATATCAAATATATAATTATACATTAAATTATCAAATCAACATTTGATTTAATAATCCGGCTATAGCACATATAACCGACTAATATTATATGTATCAACTTATCGAATCAACACTTGATTCGATAACCCGGCTATATCACATATAACCGACCGATATCACATATCACGAGAATAGAATACGGTATCACATACTCGTATTATTCTCGATCCCATACATATCACATATGTGCTCCTACTTCATTTTGCCTGAACCAGTAAACCTCTGTGTAAGACTCTAAAGACTCGTCAATACGCCGGCAGTAGGTGATGATCTTATCAGTCACCCACAAGCCGTCAGCGGTACTAACTGGACATAACGGCTACCCGGGTATTGAGCGATCAGAAGATCAACAAGCAAGCCTGCTCATACTCCTGTAAAGCCTGTCAGTAACACTATTGTATAGTCCGGTCTCTTCGTCTGATATGTCGCATATCCAGTTTAGGGGTGGTAAACGTCAGACCCCAGTAACCAATAAGTCGTGCCGATGTGAGGCTCATAACGGGTCGAGAAACTACTGATAACACTTACCAGTAGATCTCCGTATCAGCCCTGACCAGGAACTTCCTGTTATAGCCAATCGAGCACAGCGCAACATCAACCCCCAATACCGGGAGACACGAAACCCCTCCTATCGCTCATTGCTTCCATGTGATTCGGGACTATACCCAAAAGCTACCGTTTTGCACATTCTATTGAACGTGGTAAGGTGGAAATCAAAGCACAGTAGGAATCACACATGACTCTATGACGATCTCGGGTCCACAGACTAATCTGTACTAGTGTCACCAGAGAACTGCTATCTGACGATAGGTATAATACCAACTAGGAGTTCTCGTCGAGTCTGTTCAGTGTACCCAATCTCCACTGAGCACCTGTATACCATCTTTGATGTCAAACACCAATGGATGTAGGATCATCCATCGCCTATCATATGGTCAAGAAGCGTATACGCTAGTCTACTATGGAATATCGATGCCCTGTCTCGATACACCCTCGACTAGGAACAATTAAAGGATGTACTTGTGGACTACCCTGGCCCCACTAGTATGATCTCCATCATAGTCCTGATAGTCAAGTACACATCCTAAGGGCTTTATCAACATGTGAGAGCAAGACAGTATCACAATACAAGTCTACATGTTAATACAAAGAGCAACCAGATAGCATACTATCATGTCGAGCAAGAAAGTCATCTCTATATATGTCCAAGCATCCACTATAATATACATTATATGTACAATAATGGCCTCTAGGGCATACACATAACTAACAGGCATAACCCTATTGACACCTTTCTAGTCACCTGCTTGATCGGCTAATTGTAAAGTGCAAAACTATCCCAGGAGTAACTCTTACTCGTAGTGGGTATCGGGATCCAACTATCTCATAGAAGGTATGCAATCTCAATTCAAATTTCAACACTTGAATTTCCCGATAATGTTTTGCCCCTAGCAACTTATGACCTTGGCTATGGTCAACAAATCATAAGTGCTAGCCAAGTTCAATCTGTCATTTCCTGATTGAATAAAACCCATCCGTACGACCCTTGGCTATGGTCAACAAAGCCGTACGACTACCCTAATCCAATCGCATCATATGCTTGCAAATAAGCACTAATTAGCTACCGCACACTACGCCTTGGCTATGGTCAACAAACGTAGCACGAATACTAAATAGCACTTATCTGAAATGACGGAGGGCTACGACGGGTTTTTAAGAAAACCTTTTGCGTAATGAACTTGATATCGTTGTAGAATCGAGTAATTTTAAAAGGAGTGGTTTAAGCTCCTCTTTTAAAATTGGGTAGTTTTCAAAACAAACCGAATGGGTTGTAGCATTTGCTAGCTTTTTCTAAAGCGGTCATTCCCGGTGATGGGATCTCGGCTCTTTCCTCATCGAATGAGGTGCTGGATATTCATCAAGGAATACCGCTATGCAAAGCAAGAACTAGAGCTACCATTTTGAAAATTTGATTCTACAACATCTTCAGGTTTCTTTTCTTTTCATTAATCTCATTAAGGAAGTCCCATCATTTATGCTTCCTAAGCATCATAGAAGAAACGAAAATACAACGTACGCTTATGCCATCCGCATTCGCCACAAGGTCCCGTCACGCACCGTTAGGTTAGTTAACTAACGGCAGAGCGGGGGCAGGACTAGCGCGGATGCAAAACATAAGCAACGTTTATTATATATCATATATATAATATAAAGCATTCGTCTCACGCAGTTATATGATCTCATCATAGAACATTGCAGCAGAAGACAACATATGAAATATTGGATATACTAGGAGTTCCACGTTTTAAATTAAGCCAGTAAAAAACACGGATTCTACGGTCGTGATGAATAGCCAAACCCACATCCCTCGACCCCTACGAGAGCGGCAAGCAACCCTGCCAATTCTAGAGTTAGGAGACCCGGACTCGACTCCTCGAGATGGTCTCCCACTGGACTCTAGAACCCGGTTACTTGTGCTCCCCACCTTAGGTCTGTTCTAATGCGGAAAAGTAAATAATATACATCAATGGTAACATCATCCTCAACCTGGAAGTGTCCCAATAAAAGAATATTACATACAAGTTTTTATATGAATAAAAATGAAAAACTCTCATCTCACGCAAAAAACCCCGGCTATTCAAAACACGACGATCCAATATAACATATCACAGCAAAACATAACATCACATGTCATCAATGTAAGTAAATATGCGTATCCTAATTGTCGTTGACGTATAGCAACAAAACCGGCGATATACCACATATTACACTTACGGTCGCAGAAAAGAAAGTGAAAACTGCAACAATTGGAATCCGCAACATCCTTAGACATCATAAACCCGAAATATCGCATACTTCGGATTTCATGCCTAACCATATGAATTCCTTAGACATCATAAACCCGGAATATCTCATATTCCGAATTCCATGCCTAACCTTATAAACCCCGCATTTTAGTCTCAATATTGAAACCACTTTTCAATAACCAGTCGGATAATTCAACAAGATTACTGACAACCTAATCGAATGCTCGTCAGAAACTTTAGTACACGGCCGCACCCTCGATGCCGTCAACGAAGTGCACTTAGGCGGAACACCGCGGCCGCAAGCACCCGGGGGATGCTTTTGGCAATGAGGTTCTCCTACAGTCACTTGGTCAGGGCTATGGGGCGTGGCTATCTAGTAATGTTACCCGACGAGTATCCGCGTACACTACGTGATTGTGACGGAGTTTTGATCCATATCAAAACCACGTAGCAACCGATCAAATGAGACTAAATTGCTAGATTTTTAAAATTCAAACTAGTTTTCATAATACTAATTATTGTGGATTCCGAATATTGTATCATAAATCACAGATATCTAGACGATTTTAAACATTTCGATCGAATCAACAAACTCCTAAAATTCCCAGAGACATCAACACTTGAGTCACAGTTAAAAATACCCGACAGTGCCCCAAGCACCTACGGACTTACACAAAAAGACACGCTCCCTGCCTCACCAACAGCGCCGCGGAACCACCGCCAAAGGCATACTTTGGCCGCGCTTCCGCGGTCGTTTGGTCGAGTTGGGCCGTCGTTTTTCTTGTGGGTCCATAGAAAACCCTGCATAATTTTCTGAATATTTCTAATTAGAAAATTTCCAACTTTCGAAAAATTTTCCAAATAGTGGGATTATTTGGGTTTTCGAAGTTCGATCGAACACTTTAACTTCGTATAGACAACTCCTAATACTCTAGCTTGGCTCTGATACCACTGTAGGGTTCCTTAGCACTCTCACTAGGTTTTATAAGGTATCGGGTATGCAATTTTAAAAATCTAGAGAGCAAAGTAACCCAAACCAAGATCTAACTAGAGAATTAGGGTTTAACGAAGTAAGTAAACAACTTTACTCTAAGTGAACAAGGAATACAACCTTTGTAGATCGGTCCTTCACTTCTAAAGCTCTGTGTAGTAGTCCCTTAGCTCCAAGCGGTGGTGGTCTCCCAGACTCTCGTTAGGCTCCACTAAGCGAAAGGAACAAGCTTGCTTAAAGATCTTCGAGGCCGAAGATGATCTACGTCGAGAAATCTCCAACTTAGGCTACCTCTTCACTAATTGAGAATTATTGAGGCAAACAACCTATACTAAATGGCTAGTTTGGTATAGATTGATGAAGTAGAAATTTTGCTCACTTTAGAATAATTTTTCTCTCTTTTCTTTTTCACCTTACTCAAAGCTAGAGAGCAAGAAGGAGATCAAGAAAAAGCTCAAGTGATCAAGTGATATGAACCATGGGTGAGAAAATATCTTATATAAACTCATGTAGAGACTAAACCATGGCTAAAGATAATGGTTACGTCAATAAATATCTAGAGTAAAACAAAATTAGTGGACTTAAGTCAAAGCTTCTCCATGCTTCCACAAGCATCTCAAGCCTTGCTAATTTCCACTTAATTTTGATTTTTCCCTTAATATTTAAACACCCAAATTATCTTAAGTTAGGTATGAGTCTCATAAACCCAAGTCCAATGTATCATCTAGCATGATACAGAAATAAATACATTAATATATATCACATATATATTTGTATGTATTTAGAGAAAAGAAATTCTTAAGTGAGCTAATATTAGTTAATGTATATTAATATATCAAATATATAATCATACATTAAATTATTAAATCAACACTTGATTTAATAACCCGGCTGTATCGCATACAACCGACTAATATCATTCATATGTATATCAAATATACATACGACAAATTATCGAATCAACACTTGATTCAATAATCCAGTTATATCATATATAACATATATCGCGAGATTAAAATACTGTATCACATACAAGTGTAACACCTTAGAATGTGATCAGTGGCTAATTAAACTTTAATAAAAGGTTTTTAATAAAAAGTTTACCAAATTGATTTTCAAATATTTTATCAAATTTAATGAATATTTTATTGGAAATTATTTAGGCTTGCACACACTTGTGCATGTAAACTAGGATTAAAATTTGGGGTTAGACTATGTTTAGCAACCATGGTGGATTAACCCATTTTTAATTAAGTTATTTGGTTTTGGGTTTTAATTAAGTGTGTTTGTTTTTTTTTAAAGGGGAAATGATTTGAAATTATTGGTTGACTTGGTGAGAGAGAGAGAAAGGGAATGGCATCATGGCCTTGCCCATGCCTACATTTAATGAAGAGAGAGAGGGGGGTTGACTCATACACTCTCATTTCTTTTGTTCTCACAACTCTCTCACTCTCACTCATACACACACACACACACACTCATTCCTCACAGCAGCAACAACAGAAGCATCAGCAGCACCAGAAGCAACAGCATCAACACAAGCAGCAACAGCAGTAGCCTCAAGCAGCAGCAGCATGCATTAGCAGCAGCAGCACCCCAGCAGCAGCAGCAGCACTTCTTCTTCTTCTTCCCCTCCTTCTCCTGCTTCCTAAGGTCTATTGGGGTATAATTCTTAAACTCAATTCCCTTTTTTCAGCTTATGTGTAGAAGTAGCATCGGTTAGTGATAAAAGTGAGTTTTTGTGCTAAATATGGTGAATTGTGTGGACTTTTGGTTAGGAGATGATTTTGGTGGTTAGATTAACTCGGTTAAGTGTTATTAGGGACACTTAAACCTAGATAAACCCCAGATTTCACCAAGATACCCTAGGTTTCCATTTTATGCAAAATTTGACGTTTTAAAGTGAATTTTTAGCTTTCTGTGATCTGCTATAGACCCGGGTATTTTGGATAAAATCTGAGTTAACTGTAGCCTACTTGATAGACCTTGATCATACCACCAGAGCACGAACCCCAGATTCCCAACCCAGGCCGCAATTTTATTCATTCTGGCCGCAATTTGCGGCCAGATGGGGGAGTTAGGTGTTAGGGTTTGGGTGGGTGGGAGTCTGCTATGTTTATAGGGTCTGTGGTATGTGCAATTTTGTAACTTTTCACCTGAGCTAGAATCTGGAACTATATATCATTTTTCTAATACGTTTTGTTTGTGCGACACGTGTGATACGTGAGTGGGTTCTGTGATCCAGCGTGTCGCGGCGTGTCGGGGTAGTTTTAGACGCGTATACACATGATCTAGCGTATCGGACACACGCGCGTTTAATTCGCGACGCGAGTTTCTCGTTTGATTTCTATATCGCGTTTTACGATATATTTTGCTTATATATGGATTCCTTGTGTAAATTCCAGGTTCGCAGGCGGGTACGTCGGACGCCGCAAAGAAGGAGAAGCAAGTGGTCGGCTACACTTAGCACGCGACCAGGTGAGTAGATTTAACATCTACGGGGAAATCGCCCGTATGGCGTTAAGCGTCAGGGAGTTATAGGATATTTTAGTTGTATGTATCCATATATATATACTATAGTAGCATACCATCTCCTGTTGCATATAGAATGGTAATTATAGAACACTGCGCTGTCACTAACAGTTTAAGCTGCACGAGCACTGAATGTATGTTACACTCACGCCGTTAGTGATTGCCATGACACTCGCACTATAGGATCACCGCATCATTGATTATTGTCATGACTTGTCGCATATTCACATATTATCAGATATATCACTACCTGCACACATGCACCCTTTATATTCACATTAGTGCATACCTTCATTGATATATCACTACCTGTACACATGCACCCTTTATATTCACATTAGTGCATACCTTCATTGATATATCACTACATGCGCACATGCACCCTTTATATTCACATTAGTGCATACCTTTATTGATATATCACTAGATGCGCACATGCACCCTTTATATTCACATTAGTGCATACGTACCTTGATATATCTATACTTGTGCACATATAGATCGTATATCAATATTAGTGCACATGTATATTGTTACACTCACATTGCGTATATATCCATTTGCACATCCATACATATATACATACATATGTTATATATATGAGTGATATTGACATGATTTAAAAAATAAGGGACCGCACGAGACATTTTCAAAACTGGATCCTTTTTAAAAGAGCGGTTTTCCCTTTCTTTTACTCTTAGTGCCATACGACACATTGCATGGATTTACGCATTAAGTTTGGATTTATGTGATTTCTGGATTTGGGAACCAGGGGTATTATTTTAAGAAAATACGCACTGTTTTAAAAACCCGGTTTCCTTTGATATGATATTTCAATGCGTCCACCATGCGTTTTCTCGGTTCTGAGACGTGTGACATGTGAACTCGAATCGAGGAGCTGGACGAGGCTGATTGCGGGTACATGGTGGACCCGGTATGGTACCCCGGGGCGAGAACGGATCGCTGTGCAGTAGACGGTGGGCCTGGCAGAGGGACCACTACCTACCGGGGATTGGTTGGACCTGGCGGTTATCCGGAGGATACCGACCAGAGTCGATAGATGGATACAGGACGACACGTACTGCCGGGGCCGAGGCCCGATTCCGCAAAAGGAGCCCGTGGGCCGATCCGGACTGATGGAGCCCGATACTTGAGGATATGCGTGTCGATGCTGGACACAATTATTTTATGATATTTCGAGTGCCGATGTTGGGCACTCCCGATTCTATGAGATTTACAGGATTTGAGGGCCGATTAGAGTGACGGCGCCTGAGTTTTATTGGGATTTGGGTGCATTGATGGACACCGGTTATTTTCCACGTTGATATTCCATGTAGATGTTATTTTATCCCATGCTCAGCATTCAGTATTATACATCTCATCCTGTAGTTATAGTACCTAATAGAGTACTTTTGCATGATTATTGCATACCCTGCTCATCATATATATTGATGTTATTAAATTGCACCTGTTAGGCATGATTATTGCGTATCCAGTTCATCATATAGACATTATCTGCTGGCATATGTTAGAGTATCGCAGTACGTGCATACTCGCGATTACCTTTATATGTTTTCTACTATTCACGCGTTGGCAACTCACCCCCGTTGTGCCACAGTGTTTGCAGGTTTCCCCTCGGAGTAGTCGCGGCAGGCTGTTTTCTTATATCTTTTGATACAGATACCACTGCAGTTGGCGTGCTAGCCCTTTTGCTGATAGGTGGGTTTTGTGCAGTATCTGTTTATTTTCCAGTTGTGTACATTGTTGTGTCTAGTATTCTCCATCTACTACTTATGTATTGACTTAGAGACCAGTTGTGAGGACGATATATATTATTTTGTACTCTGGTGTCGAGCTCGTTGTGAGCCGACTTTATTTATGCAGCTTTAACTTTCATGATATTTATTTTCACTTATACTGCTCATTTCTTCGCTACGGCGTCGTATATTATATTTGTGGCGATTGTCCCGTCGTTGGGCGTGATTGCTCCCGTTTGGGGATGCCTTATTCTTATTGTATATCATTTTACTCATATATTGCTTTGTACTCGATTTCGGGGCTAGTTTTTACAAAGGAAATGCTGCCAAATTTTTTAAGATAATAACTTGAACTTTAAAGAATTTTACTAAATTACTTAAGGTTTTCTGAATGTTTTAACAAATGTTTCCCTTAAATGTTTTAACACTCAATACTTTTAATGGTTTTGAATTCTGGGTTTCGGCTTACTTAGTCGCGTTACGCCTGTAGACGTTACATGGTTAAGTGCCGGTCACGGGCCGAACTTTGGGTCGTGACAAAGTTGGTATCAGAGCGTAGGTTTTACCTTCAGAGTGTAGGATGACCCTGGTATGATGGAGTAGGTAGCTGAAGCAGAGTGGCGTAGCGTACGTATGTTCCGCGGCATACTCACAACACGGTACTCCGCCTAAGCGACCTTAGAACTTATTGATTGAAATTCCTTCACGATTGTATACATTCTTGTGATTCGATTTCCGTATCCTTATCGAATCCTACTTTCTTTTCAGCCATTATGTCGCCAAAGACTACGAGGGCGCAGAGAGCGGCCGCGAGAGCCGAGATTCGAGTTGACTCGTCCGAGACGAGGACTGATCCGGGTAATACACCTGTTATACCAGAACAGACTGTTCCTCCTACGACAGATCAGATCGCCATGCTAGGGTCCGGTATGCAGGAGATGTGCCAGATGATTGGGTCGCTAGTCGAGACGCTTCGAGCGCAGTGACCAGAGGTAGCTCCACCCGTTACGGGGACCGCAATGGTACCTACAGTACAGGCAGTTGCCCCTGCAGCCACGGAGGTTATTACAGTATCGCTATCAGAGTTCATAAGGCTGAAGCCTCCGGTCTTTACAGGCACCGATGCAGCCGATGACCCACGGTCTTTCATTGATAGGATGGCCCGGATATGTCGTTCACTCAGATGCTCAGATGCGAGATGGGTAGAGTTCGCGAGCTTTCGCCTGAAGGTCTTGCCCAGAAATGGTGTGAATCGATCGAGAAGGGCAGAGCAGCAGGTCTTCCTCCTATGACCTGGACCGAGTTTGTGACGGTGTTTCTAGCCCGTTTCCTTCCCCAGAGTGTCAGGGATGCCCGAGCGCGCAGATTCGAGTCTTTACGCCAGACGTCAGAGATGACAGTGGCAGAGTACGATGTACTATTCACCGAGCTATCTGTTTATGCCCCATACCTAGTGGCTACTGAGGAGATGCGAGTCAAGAGATTTATTCGAGGCTTGCTTACACCACTGTTCCTTGCGATCAGCGCACATCATTGCGAGACTTATGCAGCAGCTGTAGACGCATCCTTATTAGTCGAGGAGCGCCTTGCTGAGACTTCGGTAGTTCCATAGCCGAAGAGAGTTCGTACTGATACACCGGCACAGAGACGGCCATTTAGACGCCGCGATAGACACCTTGCAGGTGGCAGAGACTTGGGGTGAGGCCGGTTGTTCAGCACTTATCTCCAGGAGGGTCAGCCGACGCCATCTAGATGTTTCCGATGCGGGAGTACTTATCATCGTGTTCGAGATTGCCCGGAGCCACGTGAGGGCGAGACTGCCGTACCATATGTCACACTTCCACCTTCTCCACCCCAGAAGGCATTGCCTATTGTACTTACTGTTGCTCCGCGTCAGACCCATGCATAGAGAGGCCGTGGTCATGGAGGGTTTGCTCAGAGAGGACGAGATGGTCAAGGCAGAGGACAGCCAGCTGCCGGCAGAGTGCAGCCAGTTGCTAGTAGGGGACCGCCAGTCGCAGGTGGAGGACAGGCATGGGTTTTCGCGTTGACGCATCAGGACGCACAGGCGTCCAATACTGTGGTCTCAGATACCCTATCAGTATGTTCTGTTGACGCACATGTGTTGTTTGATCCCGGATCCACGCACTCGTACGTGTAACGACTGTGTGCCTTAGATACGTAATAAAAACATTTTATAATTTTTTTCGAGATCAAAACAATTATTTTACTGCTTATATTGGTAGAAAACACTTTAAAAATATTATTCAATGTTTAAAATAAATTAATATGGTTTTAGGAATTTTTAGGAAATTTTGGGGATTTTTAAGAATTTAAATGTTTTTTTTTTATCGAAGGGAAAAAATTTTATAATCGATGAGAAGATCTATTTTAGACCAAATTTAGTTGAAAAAGATATAAAATATCGAAATACATTTAATATACTTTTTTCAGATTTTTAAAATATTTTTACTATTTTAAAATAATTTCTAGAAGCCAAAATAATAATTTTTAAAACATTTTTAAATAATAAAAAAAATATTTTATTGGTTGAAAAAGATGTAAAATATCAAAATATATTTTATATAATTTTTTCCGATTTTTTAAAATATTTTTACTATTTTTAAATAATTTCTAGAAGACAAAAACAATTTTTAAAGATTTTTAAATAATAAAAAAATAATTTTATTTTATTTTATTAAGCTGAAATAAATCTGGACCGTCAGATTTAAAAATCAACGGCCCAGATCTTGCCGACAGATTTTTATTATAATATATATATATATAAATATATTATTTAAATATATATATATAGATATATCTGCCTTTAATCTGAACCGTCAGATCAAGATCCAACGGTCAAAAATTATCCACAACAACTCCCGCCACTGTTTACACGTGAAAACCGTGGGCCGTCGGATCTGACCAAATCAACGGTCAGATCTGATCGGCTACTGTAGCAAAATATTTTTTTAATCCCAGAAATCCCTATAAATAGCCCTGAACTTCTAAAATTCACCATAAAATATCTGTTCGACACATAATTCTGAAAAACTTTCCAGATCTTTATCTTTGAGTTCTCTACACTCCAGAACAAGTCTAAAAGGTAGAAAAATTCTCAGATTCAAGATATTTATTTTCTCGTACAACCCGACGTTCACCGAATTTTATTTTCCTAGATCATTTCAGGTAAGATCTCTCAACACTTGACCCCTTGTTATCTTCATCATGAAAATATCTATCTGTAAAAAATATATCAGGACCTAATTATGAATATTTATCTGTATTAACTATTTTTGGAGTATGATGATTAAAAATCAATATTAAACTATAATAATATAACGAATTTTTAGCAGTTATCATTCATGATAAAATCACGGGATAACAAACAACTATGAATTCATGCTTGGACATATTTAACTAAGTCATAAGACAACTATCATGACCGGGACAACTTTTGCCGGAATAAATGTAATTATTTTACGGTTTAATAAAACTTATCGATAATTAGTTTATTAATTATTAAAATATGGAAAAAATTATATTAAATTATATATATTGTTTTTTATCAAAAATAAAATTAGCGGTAAACAATTAAAACCATATTTTCGCTAATTTGGGTATTTCACAACAAATACCATGCTATGTAATTTTTATTGCACTTTTACGTTTAAATACCATAAACTTTACATACGGTATCCATTATCATATTTGTTTATGTTACCTTTAGAAAACTCACGAGGTAATAACCTACCTCTCACAACACACATCTTGATATAGCACGATTGCTTGAAAACAATATTTTGGGACAAATATAAATTTACATTTTTATACCATTAAATTCCATACAAGTTCAATATTGCAAATAAATACCAAATATTATGAAATTAGGATTTATTCACTAGAATTGACACATTGATAAAATATAAATCAATGAAAACTCTAAATACGATAATAAAATACTTGAGGTGTATTTTGAAAAAAAAATATATATAAATTATTTTTACATAAAACCCCCTTAAATTTTATAAATTACAATAAGGACCCTAGTAAGCATAGGTTTAAGCGGGACCAATCTCTTGAGCCTCAGGGAGCCGGAGAAGTGGGTGCTTGCCTATCTAAGGTAGACAACTTAACAACGGTGTTATCAATACGGTAATCGTCTTTGAAAAAGACACAAATCCTGCCGCCCATGTGCAGCGGTTACCGATAACATCAAAACAATCAGGACTTCAATTTTCTTTTCTAATTGTCTGACTCAGACCGAGTCTCATTATAATCTGACTTGAATATGATTCAAGTACAATCTATAATCTACAATCTACAATATTCTGATTCAACATGAATCCCTATATTCAATCTATTCAATACATTCAATCTACATTGACTGTACCGAACCATGGATATACATCCATTTACATGATTCTCCAGATATTCCATTTACATGATTATACAGTTACATCCGTTTACTGATATCATGGTTTTGGTCAGTCATCCAACTATACAATCTATACAATACAATACAACAATGCAATCAAAACACTACGGGGTTTAAGGGGTAGACTGGTACGGAAGGTGTTAAAAGTGGCACGAGACAGTAAGATTAAGACACCTAATCTATATTCCGTTGCTGTTGTACCGTGGACCAACGGTTCCTTGTACATTCCGTTTGCCCTGGTCTCTAGCATATAGAGACCCCTCTTGTATACACTGGCATTCTTCTGTACCAAGCTACAAACAACAGCGTTAACACAACATTACATCAATATATTACAAAAGATATCTTCTTATTCTGTCTATTCTATTTCTCCCTTATCTTTGGGACTTACCGAGCGACCTGTTCGCTGACGACATTTTCTTTCTTTCTTCTTTGAATGTCGTCAGGAGATCTGGACACTTCAGAGATCGAGCCCACTGCTGAAGACTTGGACAAGTTCAGTGAAAACCCCGAGCTCTAGTCATTGTACACTTTCCATTCAATACTTTCTATTTTTGTTATGCCATTGTTTAGGCATCGCTTTATTCCATGTATTTACTTTTCCATGTACTGTAAAAGAATGTTAATGAATAAAGTTGCTGATATATTTTGTCTCTTGTGTATTTTATTTATATTGCTTAGACACGCTTAGCGTATTTACTTCAGAGTAAATACGTAGCGGGCCCGTCGCGTCCCCTTCGCCGTACACTGGGAAGCGGGGCGTGACAGGTTTTGTTGGTGGCCCATGCAGGTCAGCGTTGTATAGAACCCTCCTATGCAGTTCTGTTCTGCGTGAACAACCTAAGCAATATAACACAAAAACCAGTAACTAAAAACATTCTTTACAATTCATGTTCCTTGAATCTTATCATTCCATGTACTTGAATCTATCCTAACCTAAATTTTTCTTCAAGGTTATGGATTCACCAAATAACACCAGCACCAACATCAACAACACTCCACCTCCACTAACCACTGTGCCTACTATTCCTGCTCCACTCATCGAGCAAACAATTCTGCTTATCCGCAACCTCCTTGAGGGACAACAACAACTCCTGAACCGTCCCGAGACTGACGCACCTGGAGTAAAGCAATTCAGGGCTTTACACCCCAAGCAGTTCTCTGGTAAAGGAAGCCCACTTGAAGCTGAGGAATGGGCACAAAGTATCGAAGACGATCTGGCAGCAGCTCAAGTGCCAGACATCGCTTGGGTCCGTGTGGCAAAGCTACAGCTCACAGATAATGCTCGCAACTGGTGGAAGGCGGAAGAAAGCCGTCTGGTACAGCCTATTGAATGGAAGACTTTTCGCGAGAAGTTCGACACGAAATACTTCCCTGTAACTGCCAAGTTTGCCATGGAGCAACAGTTTATTCATCTACAACAGGGTTCACTGTGGGACAAATCAGTAGATGAATACGACGTTGAATTCACCATGTTAAGCCGATTCACGGCACACTTGATACCGACGGACGAGATCAGAGCCCGTCGCTTTCAACAAGGACTGGACACGGAGATTCAGGCTGCTCTAGCCACGGGAAAATTTTTGACTCATGAGGATGCTCTGGACAAACTTCGAGGCCCCAGCGGCAGTGGAAGTCGCTGCCCGCAGTTATGAGGCAGTGATAAAAGCAAGGGGCAGACCTCAGTCTGCAGGAGTCAAACGCCCTGCCAATCAGATGGAAGGTGGAGCCTCGTCCAGGCCACCTTTCGTGCCAAGGCGACCCGGAGTACCAACCCATCGTCCCAGCCCAACCTTTTGCACCTACTGCAAGAGAACTGGACAAATGATGAAGGACTGCCGTCGAGCCAACCGCCTTTGCTTAGTCTGTGGCTCAGCTACTCACGATATTGGGTCTTGTCCCCAAAGACAGAACCCAGTTGTTGCACCCAGGACAGCAATTACTTATCCGCAGCGACCAGCTCTTCAGGCATCTGCTCCCAGACCTGCACTCCCTGCACCACCCAGAGGACCATAAGCTGCACCACCTCCTCGTCAGTTCCATCAAGCTCAAAGGAACGTTCCGAGGAATGCTCCTCTGGCCAGGAGGAATGTACCAAGGCGCCAGGCTTTCACGATATCCGTGGAAGAAGCTGAGGCCACTGGCCAAGTCATCACTGGTAAACTTTTCTTTTCAAATTTTGCATTTCTATGCTACTACTTAGTTACATATTTTCTATACCTAAAAACAAATCCCACATACCTTAGGTACAATCTTAGTAACCTCAATCCCTGCACTTGCACTATTTGATACTGGAGCATCACACTGCTTTATGTCGCAACAGTTTGTCCGAACCCATGCGATTCCAGTCTCACCGCTTGTATCCAGCTGGAATGTCAGTTTAGGAAATGGCGTTCTAAAGGCAACTATGGGATACAGTTTGTGTCCAGTCGTCGTCTGCAGTCGAGAGTTTTATGCTGACTTCAAAGTGCTGGACATACCAAACTTCGATGTGGTTCTAGGAATGGATTGGCTTTGAACTTTTTATGCTACCATCGACTGTCGTCAAAGGAGGGTAGTATTCGAGATTCCAGACCATCCGGTCTTCTATTTCAAAAGCGGAGACCGTACACTAGAGCCAAGTACCTACAAAGCGAAGCCAAGAGAAGCAGTAGTTGCAGCAGCTCAAGCGGAGGAAGAATCAAGACCGGATGTGGTTCGAGAGTTCGATGATGTATTTCCTGATGATATATCAGGTTTGCCTCCCGATCGAGCTCTTGAATTCAGTATTGATTTAGTACCAGGAGCACAACCGGTGATCAAAGCATCCTATCGTTTAAGTCCGGAAGGTTTGAAGGAAATCCGAACACAGTTGGACGAATTACTGACGAAAGGATGGATTCGTCCCAGCACTTCAAGTTGGGGATCACCTGTACTACTTGTAAAGAAGAAAGAAGGTTCATACAGAATGTACATCGATTACAGAGCCTTGAACGAAGTCACTATAAAGAACAAGTGTCCACTCCCGCGCATCGATGATTTATTCGATCAGCTAAGTGGATCTTGCGTTTTCTCTAAATTAGATCTTCGTTCAGGTTATCATCAAGTGAAGGTCAAGGAAGCTGATATTCACAAAACGGCTTTCAGAACTCGCTATGGACATTACGAATTTCTAGTGATGCCATTTGGAGTGACCAACGCACCCTCAATATTCATGAACCTTATGAATCAAGTTTTCCGGGAGTACTTAGACAGGTTTGTTGTCATCTTCATCGACGACATCCTGGTGTATTCTAAGAGTCGGAAAGAACATGCAGAACATCTACGAATTGTCCTGGAAACTCTTCGACAACACCAGCTTTATGCCAAGTACAGCAAGTGCGAGTTTTGGCTAAATCAAGTTGGTTTTCTTGGACATATCGTATCAGGAGAAGGAATCTCTGTGGATCCAGCAAAAGTTTCGGCAGTTAGCGAATGGCCTACACCAAAGTCAGTGAAGGATATTCGAAGTTTCTTGGGTTTAGCTGGATATTACAGAAGATTTATTGAAGGCTTTTCGAAGATAGCAACACCCCTGACCAAGCTTACACGTAAAGATGAAGAATTTGTGTGGTCAGAAGCATGCGAACAAGCTTTCGTAGAACTCAAGTCAAGGTTGACATCAGCGCCTATTCTCGTCATACCGGATCAATCTGGAGGATTCGAAGTGCATTGCGATGCATCCGGTAAGGGATTAGGATGTGTTCTACATCAGCACGGTAAAGTTGTGTCTTATGCTTCAAGACAGCTGAAGATTCATGAGCGCAATTATCCGACGCATGATCTGGAGTTGGCATCCGTCATCTTTGCTCTCAAGATTTGGCGCCATTATTTACTTGGTGAACGAGTGAATATCTACACAGATCATAAAAGTCTGAAGTACGTGTTTACCCAGAAGGAGTTGAATATGCGGCAGAGAAGATGGTTAGAACTCATGGCGGACTTTGACATCGACTTGCAATATCACCCAGGGAAGGTGAACGTAGTACGTGATGCTCTTAGTCGCCAACCATTATCGAAGAATCTCACCGCTCAGTGGAAACTTCAGCAAGACTTGCATCAGATGGAGATTGAAGTAGTCATGCCAGGTAATGCTTCAAATTTGATGAATCTACACCATTGTCAATCAGATCAAAGCAGCTCAAGCAAGTGATTCTAAGTTGCAAAGGATCAGAGAACAAGTGGAGAATGGATTCAGAACAGACTTCATCATCCATGAAGACGGATCTTTGAGATATGGCAGCAGATTGTGTGTACCAAAAGGTCCTGTTCGGGAAGAGTTAATGAAAGAAGCTCACAGCTCTCCCTACTCGGTACATCCTGGAGATACCAAGATGTACAAAGATCTACGTCAGAATTATTGGTAGCATGGAATGAAGCGTGAAATAGCCAGAAGCATCGCAAAATGCTTGGTGTGTCAGCAAGTAAAGGCTGAACATCACAGGACTGCTGGATTACTTCAACCGTTACCAATCTCAGAATGGAAGTGGCAGCACATCACGATGGACTTTGTGACTGCTCTTCCTCGCAGCACAAAGGGTAACGATGCTATATGGGTCATTGTGGATCGACTCACAAAGTCAGCTCACTTCATCCCATTTCGGGTTGGCCAATCAACTGAGACACTAGCAAAGAAGTACATGGAGGAAATTGTGAGACTTCATGGAGTACCGGTCTGCATTGTCTCTGATCGTGACACCAGGTTCCGATCGCAATTTTGGCAGAGTCTGCAAGCGAGGTTGGGAACAAGTCTGAACTTCAGCACAGCTTATCATCCACAAACAGATGGTCAGTCTGAGCGAACTATTCAGATCTTGGAGGATATGCTCAGAGCATGTATGTTAGACTTCAAAGGATCGTGGGAAGATCACCTACATCTTGTGGAGTTTTCGTACAACAACAGCTACCAAGCAAGTATAGGAATGGCACCTTTTGCAGCATTGTATGGAAGGAAGTGTCGATCACCATTAAGTTGGGACGACATCGGAGATAGGGAACTTCTTGGACCAGAGATGATAGTAGCGACTGTTGATGTAGTTCGTACTATCAGGGAAAGGATGCGCATAGCCCAAGATCGACAGAAACACTGGGCTGATGCAAAGAGACGACATTTGGAGTTCCAGCCAGAAGATCACGTATTCTTGAAGATATCTCCGAACCGCGGAGTGATCCAATTTGGAAGACGGGGTAAATTAAGTCCAAGATATATTGGACCGTTCGACATACTCGAACGAGTCGGTGAAGTGGCATACCGCTTAGTGCTTCCACCCTCATTGGAAGGAGTGCATAATATGTTCCACATATCCCAACTCAGAAGGTATGTGAGTGATCCCAGCCATGTTCTTGATCATTCCGAGCTCACTATACAGCCCGACTTGTCTTGTGAGCAACAGCCTGTGGAGATCCTGGACAAGAAAGCGAAGACTCTTCGGAATAAGGAGGTTAACTTGGTCCGAGTGATGTGGAGGAAAGACACTCCGGGAGAATCCACTTGGGAAAGGAAAGCCGACATGCGTGCAAGATACCCTTTCTTATTTATAAATTAGTTCTTATATAATTGTAAATTTCGAGGACGAAATTTTTCTAAGGAGGGTAGATTGTAACGACTGTGTGCCTTAGATACGTAATAAAAACATTTTATAATTTTTTTCGAGATCAAAACAATTATTTTACTGCTTATATTGGTATAAAACACTTTAAAAATATTATTCCATGTTTAAAATAAATTAATATGATTTTAGGAATTTTTAGGAATTTTTGGGGATTTTTAAGAATTTAAATGTTTTTTTTTATCGAAGGGAAAAACTTTTATAATCGATGAGAAGATCTATTTTAGGCTAAATTTAGTTGCAAAAGATATAAAATATCGAAATACATTTTATATAATTTTTTCAGATTTTTAAAATATTTTTACTATTTTTAAATAATTTCTAGAAGCCATAACAATAATTTTTAAAACATTTTTAAATAATAAAAAAATATTTTATTTGTTGAAAAAGATGTGAAATATCAAAATAAATTTTATAAAATTTTTTCCGATTTTTTAAAATAATTTTACTATTTTTAAATAATTTCTAGAAGACAAAAACAATTTTTAAAGATTTTTAAATAATAAAAAAATAATTTTATTTTATTTTATTAAGCTGAAATAAATCTGGACCGTCAAATTTAAAAATCAACGGGCCAGATCTTGCCGACAGATTTTTATTATAATATATATATATATATATATTATTTAAATATATATATATAGATATACCTGCCTTTAATCTGGACCGTCAGATCAAGATCCAACGGTCAAAAATTATCCACAACAACTCCTGCCACTGTTCACACGTGAAAATCGTGGGCCGTCGGATCTGACCAAATCAACGGTCAGATCTGATCGGCTACTGTAGCAAAATATTTTTTTAATCCCAGAAATCCCTATAAATAGCCCTGAACTTCTAAAATTCACCATAAAATATCTGTTCGACAAAAAAACCTGAAAACATTTCCAAAACTTCCTCTTTGAGTTCTCTACACTCTGGAACAAGTTTAAAAGGTAGAAAAAATCTCAGATTCAAGATATTTATTTTCTCGTACAACCCAAAGTTCACCGAATTTTATTTTCCTAGATCATTTTAGGTAAGATCTCTCAACACTTGACCCCTTGTTATCTTCATCATGAAAATATCTATCTGTGAAAAATATATCAGGACTTAATTATGAATATTTATCTGTATTAACTATTTTTGGAGTATGATGATTAAAAATCAATATTAAACTATAATAATATAACGAATTTTTAGTAGTTATCATTCATGATAAAATCACGGGATAACAAACAACTATGAATTCATGCTTGGACATATTTAACTAAGTCATAAGACAACTATCATGACCGGGACAACTTTTGCCGGAATAAATGTAATTATTTTACGGTTTAATAAAACTTATCGATAATTAGTTTATTAATTATTAAAATATGGGAAAAAATTATATATATTGTTTTTTATCAAAAATAAAATTAGTGGTAAACATTTAAAACCATATTTTCGCTAATTTGGGTATTTCACAACAAATACCATGCTATGTAATTTTTATTGCACTTTTACGTTTAAATACCATAAACTTTACATACGGTATCCTTTATCATATTTGTTTATATTACCTTTAGAAAACTCACGAGGTAATAACCTACCTCTCACAACACACATCTTGATATAGCACGATTGCTTGAAAACAATATTTTGGGACAAATATGAATTTACATTTTTATACCATTAAATTCCATACAAGTTCAATATTGCAAATAAATACCAAATATTATGAAATTAGGATTTATTCACTAGAATTGACACATTGATAAAATATACATCAATGAAAACTCTAAATACGATAATAAAATACTTGAGGTGTATTTTGAAAAAAATATATATATAAATTATTTTTACATAAAACCCCCTCAAATTTTATAAATTACAATAAGGACCCTAGTAAGCATAGGTTTAAGCGGGACCAATCTCTTGAGCCTCAGGGAGCCGGAGAAGTGGGTGCTTGCCTATCTAAGGTAGACAACTTAACAACGGTGTTATCAATACGGTAATCGTCTTTGAAAAAGACACAAATCCTGCCGCCCATGTGCAGCGGTTACCGATAACATCAAAACAATCAGGATTTCAATTTTCTTTTCTAATTGTCTGACTCAGACCGAGTCTCATTATAATCTGACTTGAATATGATTCAAGTACAATCTATAATTTACAATCTACAATATTCTGATTCAACATGAATCCCTATATTCAATCTATTCAATACATTCAATCTACATTGACTGTACCGAACCATGGATATACATCCATTTACATGATTCTCCAGATATTCCATTTACATGATTATACAGTTACATCCGTTTACTGATATCATGGTTTTGGTCAGTCATCCAACTATACAATCTATACAATACAATACAACAATGCAATCAAAACACTACGGGGTTTAAGGGGTAGAATGGTACGGAAGGTGTTAAAAGTGGCACGAGACAATAAGATTAAGACACCTATTCTATATTCCGTTGCTCTTGTACCGTGGCCCAACGGTTCCTTGTACATTCCGTTTGCCCTGGTCTCTAGCATATAGAGACCCCTCTCGTATACACTGGCATTCTTCTGTGCCAAGCTACAAACAACAGCGTTAACACAACATTACATCAATATATTACAAAAGATATCTTCTTATTCTGTCTATTCTATTTCTCCCTTATCTTTGGGACTTACCGAGCGACCTGTTCGCTGACGACATTTTCTTTCTTTCTTCTTTGAATGTCGTCAGGAGATCTGGACACTTCAGAGATCGAGCCCACTGCTGAAGACTTGGACCAGTTCAGTGAAGACCCCGAGCTCTAGTCATTGTACACTTTCCATTCAATACTTTCCATTTTTGTTATGCTATTGTTTAGGCATCGCTTTATTCCATGTATTTACTTTTCCATGTACTGTAAAAGAATGTTAATGAATAAAGTTGCTGATATATTTTGTCTCTTGTATATTTTATTTATATTGCTTAGACACGCTTAGCGTATTTACTTCAGAGTAAATACGTAGCGGGCCCATCGCGTCCCATTCGCTGTACACCGGGAAGCGGGGCGTGACATTACGTTTCTACACACTTCGTGCCGAGTTTGGGTAGAGAGTCCGGTTTGCTTGATCAGCCGCTTGTTGTGACCACTCCTGTGGGAGAGTCGTTTGTTGCTAGGCACGTGTTCCGATCCTGTATTGTCCGTATTGGCAAGAGAGAGTTGCCTATCGACTTGATCCTTCTTGAGATATTGGACTTCGACGTTCTTTTGGGCATGGATTGGTTAGCCATGTGCTATGCGTCTGTGCACTGCCGCGAGAAGGCAGTTAGATTTTGTTTTCCCGGCGAGTCGGCTTTTGTTGTGCAAGGGGACCGTGGTGCCGCCCCTCACATTTTGATTTCTTTTCTTCGCTCTGGACAGCTATTGAGGAAGGGATGTCAGGGATTTCTTGCCTATGTTTGCGATACTAGAGCTACGGATGTTCCGTTGGACCAGGTTTCGATTGTTCGTGAGTTCCCTGATGTTTTCCCTGACGAGCTTCCTGGGCTACCGCCCGAGCGGGATATCGTTTTCTGTATTGATTTGATTCCCGGCACGGGGCCTATTTCTATACCGCCTTATCGGATGGCCCCGATGGAGCTTTGTGAGTTGAAGGGTCAGTTGCAAGATTTGTTGGATAAGGGACTTATTCGACCCAGTGTTTCTCCTTGGGGTGCTCCGGTCCTGTTTGTCAAGAAGAAGGACGGCAGTTTGCATTTGTGTATCGACTACAGCCAGCTGAACAGGGTTACCGTACGGAACAGATATCCTTTGCCATGCATCGACGACTTGTTCGACCAGCTTCAGGGGGCAGGATATTTTTCGAGGATCGACTTGCGATCAGGATACCGTCAGCTGCGGGTTCGACAGGAGGATATTCCGAGGACAGCTTTTCGCACACGCTACGGCCATTATGAGTTTTTGGTGATGTTGTTCGGACTCACCAATGCCCCAGCCGCATTCATGGACTTGATGAACCGTATATTCAGGCCGTATCTTGATTTGTTTATCATTGCATTCATTGACGATATTTTGGTGTATTCCCGGAGCCGAGAGGAGTACGAGTAGCACCTGCGGATCACACTGCAGATTTTGAGGGAGCACCAGCTTTTCGCAAAATTCTCCAAGTGCGCATTCTGGCTTGACAGCGTAGACTTCTTGGGTCACGTGATTACACGAGATGGTATATATGTGGACCCGAAAAAGATCGAGGCCGTTCAGAGTTGGCCTAGACCCGCATCAGTTACAGAGATCCGCAGCTTTCTAGGACTGGCCGGCTACTACAGGCGATTTGTACAGGATTTCTCCCGTATTGCCACACCTTTGACCGGGTTGACCCGGAAGGGAGTTCCTTTCGATTGGACGGAGGAGTGCGAGCATAGCTTTCAGCAGTTGCGGACTCGTTTGACTACGGCGCCGGTGTTATCATTGCCTTCAGGATCAGGCGGATTTGTGGTCTATTGTGATGCTTCTCGAGTGGGGCTAGGGTGCTTATTGAAGCAGCATGACAAGATGATCGCGTATGCATCATGGCAGTTGAAGAGACATGAACAGAACTACCCCACTCACAATTTGGAGATGGCTGCAGTGGTCTTTGCACTCAAGATCTGGCGACATTACCTATACGGCGAGTCGTGCCAGATATTTAGTGATCACAAGAGCTTAAAGTATATATTTCAGCAGCGAGACCTGAATCTCCGACAGCGCCGTTGGATGGAACTAGTGAAGGACTACGATTGCGAGATCTTATATCACCCGGGCATGGCTAATGTAGTGGCGGATGCTTTGAGCAGGAGGCCCGGGGGTAGTCTATCTTATTTGAGCGCAGTGCAGAGGCAGTCGTCGGCAGATTGGCAGATTTTATGCGACAGTCGAGTGCAGTTCGAGTTCACGCCGATCGGGGGACAACTTGCGCATGTTCGTGCACGCCCACAGTTGCTTAACCGTATACATGAGGCACAGTATAGTGATGACCGTTGTTCAGAGATCATGGCACAGATTGGACAGGGCAGATTTTCCGAGTTCGTGATCGATGATTAGGGGATACTGCGATTTGGGACTAGACTGTACGTACCAGATGCTGAGGGACAGCGGCGTGAGATTTTTGAGGAGGCACATCGATCGGTGTATAGTGTTCATCCGGCTTCCACCAAGATGTACCATGATATGAGAGATGTTTACTGGTGGGACGGAATGAAGAGGGACATCGCAGACTTCGTGTCGAGATGCCTGACTTGTCAGCAAGTCAAGGCCGAGCACCAGAGGCCAGCGGGAGAGCTACAGCCGTTACCCATTCCGGAGTGGAAATGGGAGCAAATTTCGATGGACTTTATTATGGGTCTACCCAGGACTAGGCGAGGGTATGACTCCATTTGGGTGATCTTGGATCGTTTGACGAAAGCGGCTCACTTCCTTCCAGTGAAGACGACTTTCGGATTTGCTCAGTATGCCCAGATATACATCGACGAGATTGTACGACTGCATGGAGTCCCGACGTGTATCGTGTCCGACCGAGGCACCCAGTTTACCAGCCGACTATGGCAGAGGCTTCAGGAGGCCTTGGGCACCCGCTTAAGTTTCAGCACAGCATTTCATCTGCAGACCGACGGCCAGTCAGAGCGGACTATTCAGACTCTCGAGGACATGCTCCGAGCGTGCATTTTAGATTTTGGCGGTAGCTGGGATCATCATTTACCCTTGGTGGAGTTCTCCTACAACAATAGTTTCCAAGATACTATTCAGATGGCACCTTTCGAGGCCTTGTATGAGAGGAGATGTAGATCGCCCGTCTGTTGGACCGAGCTCAGTGAGAGCAGTATTTTGGGCCACAGATCGTACAGGAGACGACCGAGAAGATACAGCTGATTCGAGACAGGATGAGGACGGCTCAGAGCAGGCAGAAATCGTATGCTAACAGACGCCGCCACAGATTAGAGTTCGCAGTTGGCGATCACGTCTTTCTGAGGGTCTCTCCGATGAAGGGAGTGATGAGGTTTGGACGGAAGGGGAAGCTTAGCCCCAGGTTCATTGGTCTCTTCGAGATCCTCGAGCGTGTGGGCGCAGTAGCAGATCGTTTGGCTCTTCCACCTGACTTCCCAGATGTTCACCCCATATTCCACGTGTCGATGCTTCGCAGATACCTACATGACCTTCGCACATGATTCAGCATCAAACCGTTCAGCTCGAGCGCGATCTTTCGTTCACCGAGCAGCCAGTCATGATATTGGACCGACAGGTGAAGTAACTTTGATCGAAGGTCTTGCCATCAGTGAAGGTACTTTGGCGTAGCCCAAATGGTGAAGAGATCACTTGGGAGGCCGAGGGCGAGATGCGGAAGAAATTCCCTCATCTCTTTGAAGGTATACGTAGCTTTATATTTTTAAATTCGGGGACGAATTTCTTTAAGGGAGGGAAGATTATAACACCTTAGGATGTGATTAGTGGCTAATTATACTTTAATAAAAGGTTTTTAATAAAAAGTTTACCAAATTGATTTTCAAATATTTTATCAAATTTAATGAATATTTTATTGGATATTTTTTAGGCTTGCACACACTTGTGCATGTAAACTAGGGTTAAAATTTGGGGTTAGACTATGTTTAGCAACCATGGTGGATTAACTCATTTTTAATTAAGTTATTTGGTTTTGGGTTTTAATTAAGTGTGTTTTTTCTAAAAGGGAAAATGATTTGAAATTATTGGTTGACTTGGTGAGAGAGAGAGAGGGAATGGCATCATGGCCTTGCCCATGCCTACATTTAATGAAGAGAGAGGGGGGGTTGACTCATACACTCTCATTTCTTTTGTTCTCACAACTCTCTCACTCTCACTCATACACACACACACACACACTCATTCCTCATAGTAGCAACAACAGAAGCATCAGCTGCAAGCAACAGCATCAGCACAAGCAGCAACAGCAGCAGTCTCAAGCAGCAGCAGCATGCATTAGCAGCAGCAGCACCCCAGCAGCAGCAGCACTTCTTCTTCTTCTTCCCCTCCTTCTCCTGCTTCCTAGGGTCTATTGGGGTATAATTCTTAAACTCAATTCCCTTTTTTCAGCTTATGTGTAGAAGTAGCATCGGTTAGTGATAAAAGTGAGTTTTTGTGCTAAATATGGTGAATTGTGTGGACTTTTGGTTAGAAGATGATTTTGGTGGTTAGATTAACTCAATTAAGTGTTATTAAGGCCATTTAAACCTAGATAAACCCTAGATTTCACCAAGATACCCTAGGTTTCCATTTTGTGCAAAATTTGACGTTTTAAAGTGAATTTTTAGCTTTCTGTGATCTGCTATAGACCCGGGTATTTCAGATAAAATCTGAGTTAACTATTGCCTACTTGATAGACCTTGATCACACCACCAGAGCACGAACCCCAGATTCCCAACCCAGGCCGTAATTTTATTCATTCTGGCCGCAATTTAAGGCCAGATAGGGGAGTTAGGTGTTAGGGTTTGGGTGGGTGGGAGTCTACTATGTTTCTAGGGACCGTGGTATGTGAAATTTTGTAAGTTTTCACCTGAGCAAGAATCTGGAACCATATATCGTTTTTCTAATACGATTTGTTTGCGCGACACGTGTGATACGTGAGTGGGTTCTGTGATCCAGCGTGTCGCGGCGTGTCGGGGTAGTTTTAGACGCGTATACACACGATCTAGCGTATCGGACACACGCGCGTTTAGTTCGCGACGCGAGTTTCTCGTTTGATTTCGATATCGCGTTTTGCGAGATATTTTACTTATATATGAATTCCTTATGTAAATTCCAGGTTTGTAGGCGGGTGCGTCGGACGCCGCAAAGAAAGGGAAGCAAGTGGTCGGCTACACTTAGCACGCGACCAGGTGAGTAGATTAAACATCTACGGGGAAATCGCCCGTATGGCATTAAGCGTCAGGGCGTTATAGGATATTTTAGTTGTATGTGTCCATATATATATACTATAGTAGCATACCATCTCCTGTTGCATATACAATGGTAATTATAGAACACTGCACTATCACTAACAGTTTAAGCTGCACGAGCACTGAATGTATGTTACACTCGCGCCGTTAGTGATTGCCATGACACTTGCACTATAGGATTACTGCATCATTGATGATTGTCATGACTTGTCGCATATTCACATATTATCAGATATATCACTACCTGCGCACATGCACCCTTTATATTCACATTAGTGCATACCTTCACTGATATATCACTACCTGCGCACATACACCCTTTATATTCACATTAGTGCATACCTTCATTGATATATCACTACCTGCGTACATGCATCCTTTATATTCACATTAGTGCATACCTTCATTGATAAATCACTACCTGCACACATGCACCCTTTATATTCACATTAGTGCATACGTACCTTGATATATCTATACTTGTGCACATATACATCGTATATCCATATTAGTGCACATGTATATTGTTACACTCATATTGCATATATATCCATTTGCACATCCATACCTATATACATACATATGTTACATATATGGGTGATATTGACATGATTTAAAAACTAAGGGACCGCACGAGACATTTTCAAAACTGGATCCTTTTTAAAAGAGCGGTTTTCCCTTTCTTTTACTCTTAGTGTTATACGACACATTGCATGGATTTACGCATTGAGTTTGGATTTATGTGATTTCTGGATTTGGGAACCGAGGTATTATTTTAAGAAAATACGCACTGTTTTAAAAACCCGGTTTTCCTTGATATGATATTTCAGTGCGTCCACCATGCGTTTTCTCGGTTCTGAGACGTGTGACATGTGAACCCGAATCGAGGAGCTGGACGAGGCCGATTGCGAGTACATGGTGGACCCGGTTGGTACCCCGGGGAGAGAACGGATCGCTGTGCAGTAGACGTTGAGCCTGGCAGAGGGACCACTACCTACCAGGGATTGGTTGGACTTGGCGGTTATCCGGAGGATACTGACCAGAGTCGATAGATGGATACGGGACGACACGTACTGCCGGGGCCGAGGCCCGATTCCGCAGACGGAGCCCGTGGGCTGATCCGGACTGACGGAGCCCGATACTTGAGGATTTGCGTGTCGATGCTGGACATGATTATTTTATGATATTTCGAGTGCCGATGTTGGGCACTCCCGATTCTATGAGATTTACAGGATTTGAGTGCCGATTAGAGTGACGGGCCTGAGTTTTACTGGGATTTGGGTGCATTGATGGACACCGGTTATTTTCCACGTTGATATTCTGTGTAGATATTATTTTATCCCATACTCAGCATTCAGTATTATACATCTCATCCTGTAGTTATAGTACCTGATAGAGTACTTTTGCATGATTATTGCATACCCTGCTCATCATATATATTGATGTTATTAAATTGCACCTGTTAGGCATGATTATTGCGTATCCAGTTCATCATATAGACATTATCTGCTGGCATAGGTTAGAGTATCGCAGTACGTGCATACTCGCGATTACCTTTATATGTTTTCTACTATTCACGAGTTGGCAACTCACCTCCGTTGTGCCACAGTGTTTGCAGGTTGCCCCTCGGAGTAGTCGCGGCAGGCTGTTTTCTTATATCTTTTGATACAGATACCACTGCAGTTGGCGTGCTAGCCCTTTTGCTGATAGGTGGGTTTTGTGCGGTATCTGTTTATTTTTCAGTTGTGTACATTGTTGTATCTAGTACTCTCCATCTACTACTTATGTATTGACTTAAAGACCAGTTGTGAGGACGATATATATTATTTTGTGCTCTGGTGTCGAGCTCGTTGTGAGCCGACTTTATTTATGCAGCTTTATCTTTCATGATATTTGTTTTCACTTATACTGCTCATTTCTTCGCTACGGCGTCGTATATTATATTTGTGGTGATTGTTCCGCCGTTGGGCTTGATTGCTCCCGTTTGGGGATGCCTTATTCTTATTATATATCATTTTACTCATATATTGCTTTGTACCCGATTTCGGGGCTAGTTTTTACAAAGGAAATGCTGCCAAATTTTTTAAGATAATAACTTGAACTTTAAAGAATTTTACTAAATTACTTAAGGTTTTCTAAATGTTTTAACAAATGTTTCCCGTAAATGTTTTAACACTCAATACTTTTAATGGTTTTGAATTCTGGGTTTCGGCTTACTTAGTCGCGTTACGCCTGTAGACGTTACGTGGTTAAGTGCCGGTCACGGGCCGAACTTTGGGTCGTGACAACAAGTATCAATCTCGGTCCCGCACATATCACATATATGCCCTACTTCGTTTCGCATGAGCTAGGAAACCTCTGTGTATGACTCTAAAGACTCATCAATACGCCAGCAGTAGGTGATGATCATATCAGTCACCCACAAGCCGTCAACGGTACTAGCTGAACGTAATAGCTACCCGGGTATTGAGCGATCAGAAGATCAACAAGCAAGCTTGTCCATACTCCCGTGAATCCAATAAGTAACACTACCGTACAGTCCGGTCTCTCATCTAATATGTCTCATATCTACCCTGGGGGTGGTAAACGTCAGACCCCAATAGCTTGATAAGGCATGACGATGTGAGGCTCATAACGGCTCAAGAAACTACTGATAACACTTACCGGTAAATCTCAGCAACCCTGGCCAGGGATTTCCTGTTATGGCCAATCGAACACAGCACAACATCAACCCCCAATACCGGGAGAGACGAAACCCCTCCTATAGCTCATTGCCGCCATGTGACTTGGGACTATACCCAAAAACCACCTGTTTACACGCTCTTTTGAACGTGGTAGGGTGGAAATCAAAGCACAGTGGGAATCACACAAGACTCTATGACGATCTCGAGTCTACAGATTAACATGTACCAGTGTCACCAGAGAACTGCTATCTGACGATAGGTATAATACCATCTAGGAGTTCTCGGTGAGTCATGTTCGGTGTACCCAGTCTCCACTGAGCACCCATATACAATCTTTGATGTCAAACACCAATGTATGTGGGATCATCCATCGCCCATCAAATGGGTTAATAAACGTATACGCTAGTCTACTTTGGAATATCGATTCCCTGTCTTGATACTCCCACGACTAGGAACAATTAAAGGATGGACCTATGGACTACCCTGGCCCCACTAGTATGATCTCCATCATAGTCCTGGTAGTCAAGTACACATCCTAAGGGCTTTATCAACATGTGAGATAAAAAACAGTATCACAATACTAGTCTACATATTAAGATAAAGAGCAACCAGATAGCATACTATCATGTCGAGCAAAAAAGTCCTCTCTATATATGTTCAAGCATCCACTATAATATACAATAATGGCCTCTAGGGCATACATACAACTAACAGACTTATCAAGTTATTGGGGTTTGACGATTCCACCCCCAGACTTGATATGCGACATATCAGACGAAGAGACCGGACTGTACGGTAAGTGTTACTTATAGGCTTCATGGGAGTTTGGACAAGCTTGCTTGTTGATCTTCTATTCACTCAATACCTGGGTAGTCGTTACGTCCAGCTAGTACCGCTGACGGCTTGTAGGTGACTGATGTGATCATCACCTACTGCTGGCGTATTGACGAATCTTTAGAGTCCCACATAGAAGTTTCCTGGTTCAAGCGAAACGAAGTAGGGCACATATGCTGATATATGCGGGGGCCAGATTAAATACGAGTATGTGATACCATATTCTAATCTGGCGGTTATTTATTATCGGTTAGGTTATATGTGATATAACCAGATTATTGAATCAAGTGTTGATTTGATAATGTGATATATAGATAAATGATATTAGTCGGTTATAAGTGATATAACCGGATTATTAAATGAAGTATTGATTTAATAATTTGATATATATTTATATTTGATATAATTATATGTTAACTAATATTATTGCTCACTAATTATTTTCTTCATAATATATATATATATTAATATATATATATATTTGATATATGTATATATATATATATTAAAAGAAGCATGGCATGGTTTTTCTATTTTTAGAAAATAGAAAAAGAGGTGGAAAATGGGGAGACTTTTGAGGAATAGGGTGAGGCATGGCTTTTATATTTGTTTATTCATTTGTGTTTACTATAGAAGCATGGTTGCATTTTTTATTATAAAAGATATAGATGCTTCAATAAGTGAACACGAAGGGAAGCCATTTTCTTCACTTGCATTCTACACTTGAGTTTTTTTTCTTGAGCTCATATGATGAGCTCTTGCTCTCTAGCTCTCTTCATTTTCTTCCTCACCTCATCCAAGCTCAATCCCTCACATGAGTTGTGAAACCTTGAGCTTGTGAGAACCCTAGTGAGCAAACAACACCCCTACTTCACCATCCTACACTAGATTAGCATTTTGGTGTAGTGTGTTTGCTTCACTAAAGATTTTAGTGAAGAGGTATCTTGGATTAGCGGAGCTTCAGGTGGATCATCTTCGGCACGAAGATCGCAATGGAAGCTCGATCCAACTTCAAGTGGAGCCTAGTGGAGTCGCGTTGACTACTACATAGAGCTTGAGAAGAGAAGGACATGGTCTACAAAGGTTTATAGCCTCCTTCTCTTAGCATAATATTTTGTTATATCATAGTTAAACCCTAATCATCTAGTTTCGATTCTTGTTTATTGTTAATTAGAACCCCCAAAAATTTAAAATGGCATGCTTGATGCTAGTAAAACGCAGTGGTGGTTCTAACAAACACTTTCAGTTAAATGGTTAATGAGGTGGAGGTATGAGGTGTTGATTATCATTTAATGAAGCATGGCTGCTTGGTGACTCATGGGGTGACTCATACTTTGGTGACTATTGAAGCATGCTTGATTCATTGGTTTGAATTATTGGTATGCTTCATTATTCATAACACTTGGCCATTCTCACTTGAATGCTAATCACTACACTCTTATCTCCTCAAGCTTTCTTCTTCTTCCTCAACCCTAAAAGTCTCATATGTTGAGAAACCTAGGGTATTTTGAGACAAACTAATCCATCATCACTCTCTACATCCTCTAAACTATCTAGTTTAGCGAACTAGGTACCCTAGTTACCTCGGTTTAGAGGTTGGATCTCGAACTATAGACTCTCGGGTGGATCGTCTTTGACTTGAGGAGGCCGACCTTGAAAGCTCGATCCGATCATCGAGGAGCCAAGGAGAGGAGGACAAGAAGACCCGAAGGACTTGAAACTAGGAGATATAACTTTCTACATAGTAGTTAGAACCTCCAAGTTGTTTTGCTGGCTAGGGTTTATGGTTCATCTTGGAAGATTAGTCGATGTTGCTTGCCATAAAATTGTTGTTTGTTAATTCCGCCTCTCTACAAACCTGTAGAGTGTGCAATATCGACTTACATGGTATCAGAGCCACTCCATAAGCCTTATATAGCTTGTAGCGACATTTAAAATCTACCGTTATTGTCGCACACGGTCTGCCGACAAAAACAGTCCCGAAAAAATTGTTTTAAGATGTTTGCATACCCCGCGGGTTCACGGTTTGAATTGAGAAGCCACGGGGTGGAGCATGGGCATCCTGGGGATACCCCGAGGGGACCCAACGCTGGGCCCACCCCCCAAGACCACTACAAGGTGGCCTTGGGGGGTGACCCGAGAGCACCCTAAAAGGGTGCTCTCGGGTCTGCCTCCCCTTGGGGGCCACCTCGTGGTGGAACCCAGGGGTGGGTACCCTCGAAGGCCCCTGAATCGATAGTTAATTTTTGCCCCCTTGCCTTCGCGAAGGTTTGGATGGGTTTCGAGTTTGTTTCGACTCCCGGATTGGCTTAAAACGAAATTTTTGGTGACTTTCGTGGACAGTTTTTCATGTCATGAAAAATTAGTTTCGTTCGCTAATTGTGCGTGGATTTTATAACATCATGGTTTCCTTTACAAGCTTTGTAATGTGTATATGTGTTCTTAAACGTCTTCTAATCTCTATACGTCGATTAGAAGGGGTTGCACATATCTTGTGATGTTTGGATGCGAATGGTTTCATGGATCGTCGTGTGAATGGCTCGGTGTGAATCTAGATGTAAGATGTGAGTGGATTATTTGTAATTCATGTAATAATTCTTGTAAATTCTTTTATTTGGGCGCATACGAGTTGAGGATGTAGTCACCGGTTGTATATTATTTTTCATTTCCACATCTAGGTTTGACCCACGAAGGAGTGTACAAGCTACCGGGTTCTAGGATTCAGTGGGTGGCCATCTTGAGGTGTCGAGACCCGGGTCACCCAATTCTAGGATGGCGGGTAGCTTGCCGCACTCATATGGGTCTAGGATGATTCACACTCAGCTATTCACACGATTGTGGAAGACTGTATTTCATAGGTGGCTCGTTGAAATGCATATGTTCATTGTTGATCCATTTTTCCATTCTCTGTGATGTTTATATCTGCCTATTATTGCGTGAGATGAATGGATATATATATATATATATATATATATATATATATAATAGACGTTGCTTATGTTTTGCACCCACACTAGTCCAGCCCCCGCTCTGCTGTCATGACCCGTAATTTAGCGTGTGACCGGCACTTAAATCACGCAACGTCCAAAGGCATAACGTAATTCAAGTAAGCCGAAACCCAGAAAATCTAAACCTTCTTATGGAAAATAGAGAGTGTGCAGTTTTGAATTGAAGGCATAATGAAATAAAGTTTATCTATAAATGCATACTAATGATATAAGAAAACGCAAGTAGAATGTACTAAAGTTGAGAACATTTTTCGTCTTTAAAATTTTGGGCAGCACCTCCCTTGTATATTTTGAACCGAAACCACATATACATGAAAATAATAAAAGGCATCCCCAAGCGGGAGCTAGCTCTTCGCCAAATGGAGGAATCACAACTACGTAAGCAATGTATACAATGCCCAACGGCGAAGATCAACCCAGAAGGAATAATATGAATAAAGCAAGAAATTAAATCCACACATAGCGAACATATACCCATCGCTCTAAGTCTCTCAACCACAAGTCCGTCTAAGTCCACTAAATATACAAAGTCTAGTTTCTGATTGATGGAGTTTATCTAGATACAATAGGAAATAATAAATACAAGAGTGGGCACGATCCAATGTGTCCCACCTACCATAGCAAAACACTGAATGCAAGCTGTGTACCAGCGATACCGCTACTGATCCCAAACGGTCAAACCTGCAAGAACTGTGGCACAACGGGGGTAAGTTGCCAACTCATGAGTAGAAAACATCAGCAGGTAGAAATCAAATAAAACAACGATTTCTTAGGTCACTATATCAAGAAGGTAATACTATGATATCTAGGGTGACCATGTATGCATATATGTCAACAAAATAATCAATGCCAATGACATATACAAATAAACATCTGAATCATATGCTTATATGCAGGTGGATATCATCCATGTGTCCATCAATGACACAATCAATATCATGGAATCTGAGTGTCCAACATCAACACTCGCAACATCATGAAAGCACATGCATGTATGTATGAGGATATCAACCAACGTGTCCATCAACGACACATCAAAATCATGGAACCTGAGTGCCCAACATCAACACTCGAAATATCATGAAACCCGTGTCCAGTATCGACACGTAAATCCTCATATCTTAGGCTCCGTCGGTCCGGATCGGCCCATATCCATCTCACAACTCCGGTCGGTATCCTCCGGACAACCGCCGGGTCCAAATTATCACCGGTGGGTAGTAGTCCCTCTGCCAGGCTCATTGTCTACTGCACAACATACTTTTCTTGCCCCGGGGTACCATACTGGGTCCACCATGTACCTGCAAACGGATCGTCCATCTCCTCGAATGGGGTTTCTAAAACCAATCTCAGAACCGAGAAAACTCATGGTGGACGCATCGAAATATCATATCAAGAGAAACTGGGTTTTTTAAACAATACATACTTTCATTTGAAATATAACCATGGTTCTCAAATCCAGAATCTCATGAAAACGGCATCTCAATGCGTATAATCGTAAAGCATGATGTATGCAAACATAGAACAGAAATATGAGCATATCATGTTGGAGATAGTGCCCTCAGAGTCAATTATTGGATCACAGGCACGTGATTGCAATGATTGAGGGAGGACCTATCCCGGTGGGACAGTCTTACTCGAGATGATAGTATGCTATCTGGTTTATCTTTATCATCGTGTACTGCTTTAGGTGACCTGACACGTCGCTATTACACGTTGATAGAGCCCCTAGGATTCTTGCTTGACGACCAGCAGTATGATGGCGATCATATACGTGGGAGCTGGGGTCTATAAGCACATCCTTAAAAGGTCCCTAGTCGTGGGAGTTTCGAGACTGGGCATCGATACTCCATTAGTAGACTAGTGTATACAGTCGAGACCCCGACGAGGGGCGGTGGCCGGTCTCACAAGCCACTGGTGTCAGTTGGTTCACCTAAGATGTATACAGGTGCTCATTGGGTTATGAGTACACCGGACAGGACTCGCCGGGAACCTGCTAGTTGGGATTATACCAGACGTCAGATAGCAGTTCCCAGGTGACATGTGTACAGGTTAGTTCATCGACCTGAGATCGTCATTTGTCTCGTGTGAGTTCCCACTGTACTTTGATTACTACCCTACCACGGCTCAAAGGAGTCGTGCAAACAGGTTTTAGTTGGGTACAGTCCCGAGCCACATGGAGGCAGTGAGCGGATCTGCAGGGGTTCGTCTCTCCCGGTATTGGGGGTGAGGTCGCGCTGTGTCTAGGAGAGCCATTACGCAAAGCCCTCGGCCGAGGCAGGAGATTTACTGGTAGGTATTCCAGTAGTATCTCAGGGCATTCTGGGCTACGCTCCGACATGACTTGTACCGCCTTTGGGGGTCTGACTTTTACCAACCCCCTAGGCCCGCCATGCGATACTCATAGACGAACGGACCGGACTGTACGGATATTGTCACTGACAGGCTCAGTAGGGTGTCAGGATGGGTTCGCTCATCGACGTCCCTTTTGGTCAATAGCTGGTGGCCCGTCACGTATTGGCTTATACCTCTGATGTGCTAGTGGTTAAATCCACAGCCATAGTATTGACGAGTCTTTAGAGTCCACCACACTTTCAGTTACTCAGCTTTCGGGCGAAACGCTGTAGAGGCCGTATGGAGATATGGCAGGGTCCGATCAGATACGTGCGGTATTGCACGGATCAGGATCGGACAGCTTTGTACTAGTGGCCGTATAGTTATATGGCAGGGTTCGATCAGATACGTGCGGTATTGCACGGATCAGGATCGAACAGATTTACTAGCCGGCTTTGGTTTAAACCGGTCCTAGTTTAGTACAGTGTAGATTTTGTCTCATTGCATTTGTATCCGGTCGGAATACAGATGCGGGTGTGTATGCACAGTGTCGGGGTTTTCCTGTAATTTATTACGGGACCAGTTTTCTGGAGTTGCCAGTTTGCATTCCGTTCCGGCCGGTTTTCCTTTGTTCTTTCCCGGCCGGACTTTTCCGATGGAGGGGGTAATTTGCAGTTTTGCAAATTACATTTGTGGAGGGGGTTTCTTTGCATATTGTTTGATTATGATACCTTTCATATCTTGCACCATCACTTGATTTAAATGAGAAGTGAAAGGTTATGGAGTGCATAGTAGTTTAAGCATGGTTGATGTTTTCTTTGACCTTGGATGTGGTCACCTCCTTATGCTCCTACACTCACCTCCCTTCTTGCTTCATATATTCTTTTCCTCCACCATTTCAAGGTGAAAAAGTTTTATTCATGGTTTAGAAAAAGAAAGAGAGAAAGAAAAGAGAAGAAGAGGGTTTCATCTTCATCCTTGAGAGTGTTTCATTTTCTTGATCTCATTTCATGATAAGAAAAATGCAAGCACCATTTTTCTTGTCTTGTTTCCTCCATCATCCTCAAATGGCAACAAACCCCAAAAGAGACACTACACTAGATAACCTACAGCAAATCTTGAGCATGTCGAGTTGCCGGCTTCATGCTCGAGTTGCCTCGGTATTGAGGCGGGAGCCCGTAAAAGAAGAAGGCGATGTGGTGCCCTTTCCGGCGAGGAGGCGACGATGTGGAGGCAACACTTTCCGCGGGAGATCGGGACGATGACGAGAAGACCGGAGGACTCGGATCACTCGGTATACTTCTCACCCTATCTCTTGATTGCTAGCGTAGGTTAATGGTTATCGATCCGGGTTTTCTTTGTCCGCGGTAGCGCCGGTTTCCGAGTAAGGAAAAATTTTGATTCCGCAATTTGGCCTCGAGTAAGACGGCCGGGGCGCTGCCGTGGCGCAACATGGTATCAGAGCCACGCCATTAACCTTACCTAGCTTGTTCTAATGCGTTTTACTTATCCGATCGACCAAAATCTCAAAAACCGTATTTTAGTTCACATCAGTTTCTGTTAAAATTTTTTGGTGTCTAAAAATTTTTCAGGTGGTCTCAGAAAGATGTGTAAGTAGTTCTAAGAACTCTGGGAAAAAACGACAAAGTGAACCCATACTCAAAGCGCGGAAGCGCGGCAATACCCACCATTCTGCCGCTCTTCCGCCGCACTATGGTGGGCCCACTTGGTAATTTTTCTCCAGTTGTCTTATGGGCTGAAAATAGGGCTTTTGGGATATTAAAATTGGGCCAGTTATTTCTGTGAGTGCTACAGTTTTCTTTTGGGGCCCGCTTGTTAATTATTTGATCGATCGGATATTTTAAACACATTATTTCACAGTATTTACATTATATCTGCGACCGTGAATGTCACTCGATCGGTAAATCCTGTCTAACTGCTATAGCCCGGTTAGACGGATTTGCGAACGTGACTTTCACGTTGATGTTCTATGTTTATGCTGTGATGTTGCGGATCGGTCGTGGGGGATAGCCTGGATGCAATGCTAGTACAGTTTTGTTGTATTTTGTACATTTGTTATTGCGGGGCGAGCGTCCGACATGTGGACTGCCGTCACTGCCTGTTTGTATTATTCTTTTGGGGCACGACCTGGTTGCGGTCGATGTACCCGGTGTATGTATATTTTACATTCTGTACTAGGTTTGCCCCGCGGTGGGGTGCACGGATAGCCGGGTTCTGGAGGGCAACGGGCCCGCATCTCAGGGCATTGAGACGGAGGGGGCTTCAGTCCAGGATTGGCGGGCTATTCGCCGCACTCGTAGGGGGTACAGGTTGACCCAGGAGGGGTGCCCAAGTTACCGGATTCCGTGAAGTGCTGGGTGGTCCATTCACGGTGCTGAAAGGGGCTGCCTCGCTTCAGGTTTTGGCGGGTGACTTGCCGCGCCCGTAGGGGTCTAGGATTTCATTGCACAGGCTATCCACACGACCAAGGGAACGTCGGGTTTCAGCAGCGGCTCTGTGAAACCCGGGGCTTCCAGATATCTGTATTGTTCTGTGATGCTGTACATTTCTGTGATGTTGCATTTTATTCACGCCTTGAGCGAAATACTATATATTGGTATATATATTAGTAGATGTTGTATATGTTTTACATCCGCGCTAGTCCAGTCCCCGCTCTGCCGTTAGTTAGCTAACCTAACGGGTGATGACGGGACCCAGTGGCGAATGCGGATGGCATATACGTACGTCAGTATATTTTCGTTCTTTGTGGTGTGATCAATTGATGGGACTGCATTGATTCGGATCATTGCAAGTTTAAACAAACCTATTCTGATGTTGTTGGAACACTTTTCAAAAGGCTGTTATTGCAAGGACGTTCGCTTTTGTTTTGCATCGTGGTATTCATTTGGAATATCCTGCTCCTCAGTCGACGAGGCAAGGGCCGAGATCCCTTCACCGGGAATGACCCCTTGGACAGAAGTTTGCGTCAGGGCAATAGCTTCACTATAGCCGATTACTTTTGCTTTGCATCGTGGTATTCAGTTGGAATATCCTGCACCTCATTCTACGGGGAAAGAGCCGAGATCCCTTCACCGGGAGTGACCTCTTTAGTAAAAGTTTTCGTCACTATATTTTTATAAAAGTTATCCAGTTCCTTCAACGATATCAAGTTCATTACGTTAAAGGTTTTCGCCAGAAACCATTCGTAGCCCTCCGTCATTTCGGATTAGTATTGCTTAGTATTCACGCTACGTTTGTCGTTGCTATTCGCCGAGGCGTAGTGTGCGGTAGCTCTGTAATGCTTTCTGTCGCATGGATATGTGGATTGGTTAGGACAGTCGTGCAACTTTGTTGATTATTCGTCAAGGGTCGTGCGGGTGGGTTTAACGCAATCAAGATAATGACGGGTTGAACTTGACTAGGACCTTTTGATTTGTTGATTATTCGTCAAGGTCACTTGGGTCCTAGGGGTAAAAATCACATCGGGAGTTTCAAAAGAACTGAAACTTGCCAAGCATGCGCATACCTTCTGGAGTGTGGTGACTTGAGTGGATTCCGTCAAGTTATCATGCGATGATAGTTGGATCCCGATTCCCACTGATGAGTTGGTTTACTCCTCGGGTGATCCCGACTAATTCTTCTTTCATGTTTGGAGGAGAATTTGAGGTACAGTGGGAGGTTTCCAGATTAGTTAAAGTGATAACCATTCTGATCTAGGATAGAGTGCACGTTGAGTGTTTCTTTTCTCTCTCTCTGGCAGCGACCATTGACCCGACCCTGGATTTTGACTCAGTGACCAAGTTGACCGAACCTTCTTAACACTGGCTTTTGGATTGTCAGAGTTGCAGACCTCATTGCCACTCCTACTTTTACCCTTTTCTCCAGGACACCCCGTATTATTACGAACGTCCACTTCCATTGGACAAAACCATCGTATGGTTATATACGAACTCGAAGGATTTCGAGGATGGTTTCTGGTTCTGGAGAAAACGGATAGGACTATTCAGTTGTCTTTTCTTTTCACCTTCTCTCAGGTTGCGAGTACTCCTTGGTTTAGGAGATAGTACACCTATTACGCAAATTGGATAGTCTTCTTCCAAACCTTAGGCTGGTGCCGAACGGTGGGGAATGAAGAAAACCAATTAGCATAACGATGGTGTGCAGAAGGTATTAAGTTAAGACAAAGCAAGGGATTAGTAGGAGGGCAAAGTAAAATGCGACTGATATTCACGACCAAACCAAGTATTTCTTCGCCAATCCTAAATCACCTTTGTATTTCTCCAGGACACTCCGTATCACTACGAAGATCCACAGTTTATTTGGATACTCCATCGTATGGTTATATACGAACTCGAAAGGAACTTGTTCCAGTTCGGGGATGGATTCTGGTTCAGGAGAAATAGGAATAAAGTACATTCAGGTGTCTTTTATCTTCACCTTCTCTCGCGTTGCGAGTGTTCCTAGGATTAGGACAGTACACCCTTTATGCTTTTTGGATAGTCTTCTTCCAAACCATAGGCTGGTGCCGAACGGTAGGGAAGGAAGAAAACCATTTGGCTTAAAAGGGTGTACAGAAGGTAATGACTAAAGACATATAAAGAGATTTGGAAAGGTGGCAAAGAATTATACGGTTACAGTTGTGAATCTGGATAATGGAAGAGGCATTACTAGGAATACCAGAATTCCCCACAGAAACATTTCAATGTTTCAGTTTCACTGTGTAATGTTAAAAGAAAAACTGATTTCCCGATTAGACACTTACTCCAGGGTATGTATTTACCAGGTATGATTCTCACATCTGTATGGTTTTACAGATAAGGAGTGGGAGTAAGTTATTGGGAATTGGGTGATCATCCTCATTATATCGGGATTCGTTGTAATCGGTGATATTTGAGGAAGTCACCTGGGTTGTTTGCCGGTCGGCAAATATTTGGTTATGAATATCCGCTGTTGTGCACCAATTTCAAATTGATATATCTGTACGTCTATTTTCATAGAGTGAGATATACCTTTTGATATTATGTCGATGACATTTACCTATATCAGTGGATGGTTAGGTAAGGAGCATTAAACAGCGGTGTAATTCTTCTTAACCATAAGTACAGTTTTCAACCTACGACACACAGTGAAAGAGTTGTTAGACTCAGCGGACTTATACAGAGTATTGTATGTTGTCCAGTGTCCATCAGGACAGAGGGGTTGGTCCTCGTACTATATTCGGTTTACTTATGACTTCTCTAGATTTTAGACAGCTGTTTCGTGGAAACACAGGGTCTAAGTTTTGAGGAGTTATAGGTATTTGAATAGAGTAGAGAACCAGCTGTAGCAAGTATCGGGATTCTTCAAGGTGATCGAAGATGTAGATACTTGTGTATGGTATTCAGTTGATAGTAATGATGAAGACAGATTGCTTCTCTTTCAGGTTACTCATAATTGGAAGCATTCCTAAGTTGAGTAACGCTGATCGACCTCCTTCCATTTAGTTGACATGCACTGGAGACAGCTGCATGATTTGAATCTGGTTCAATTAAATCAGTGCCTCTGGTTCTATATTGGATATAGAACAGTTCATATCTTAACGATGTTAAGGTACGGGGAGTTGTCCGGCTTATGCTTAAAACCAGACTCCGGATAACTCAAGGCACGTTTCTGTAATGGCTGTTTGTGGGTTGACCCAGGCTATGACGAGGGTTGACTTTCTACCATCTGGCAGATCAATAGAAATATTGTTCTAGACTCGCCACAGTTTTATTAAAAAATGGATTTTTTTTCAAAAACAGCAGTGGGAGTATGGTAGAACTGGAAGTGATTCCAGAACCGCAAACGATTACTGAAGATTTGATAAGGAACCTAAAGATTCAATCTGATTTGACATTCCATTGGCCACTCTGCAGATAAGGTGGGTAACTTCAGGCACCCGAGAGGTACTCCGGTAGCCTCAAGGACGGTGACAGGGAAGTTCTTATTTACCCACAATTACCATTGCTGTTGTTCCAGGCTGCGAGACCCGGCAGGAGGATGAGTATAGCGTCGTTCTAAACTAGCTTTGGAAGTGCACGTCTATATGACTCTGCCAGAAGGTTGTCGTAGTCAGTGGGAGCAGCGGAAGCATTGGTGGACATCAGGCTTATGTCTATTTATAGACTAAAGCAGATGTAGCGGAGATAGATCATCCATTTCTGATGTGACAGTCATAGGTTTGACGTCATCAGAATAGGGGATGGATCTGTTGAGAAGGTAGTAGGAAGTGACATTCCTATACTACGATCGGTTATACTTTGGTCGTCACACAGTGTTTTCTCCACATGGGACTTGGATATTATATCAGACATACTGGTTACTAGATCTATGGTTTTAGATCTAGATTTGGGTGGTTTCCCAATCTGGGTACCTTGACAGCATTCTATGAGTATTTAGAATGGACGACTCCTGGCACGGTCGTACACCTGCAGGTAATGGAGTCACCCTCTCTAAAGGTGTCTTACAGACTAAAGGGGAGAGGGATACGCATGATTGACAGATCACTTGCTTAGGCAATTGAGTCAATCATGAGATGTCAAGTACCACACCAGATGTTGTTCTTGCACTAGATGCAATAAGTAGATATTGATCCAATCCTGGAGGAATAGTCGGAAGCAGTTTTAGAACATAAGTGAATGTTCTAGGGATATGATAACGGCTGCCTCCTTTAGGAGACGGTTATCACTCCAGGCTTCCAAGGTGACATGGACGACAAGGAGGTTGTCAGAGTTATAGTTCTCCCTCTGATGAGGGACTGTATTTTGGACAGGCGGTCCAAGGCAATACTGAGGGAGGCATGGCGCAGGATACTGATTAAGTTCAGTTGTTGATACAGTCTAAGAATTTTGGATTTGGAGTTCATTTATGAGCTAGGTCCCATCAGACATCCAGACATTCTAAGACAGGTATTGCTCATTTCGGGAGATGGCTTTCTCCGCGAACTTGAGATATAGAGAGACATAGAAAGAAACATCACAGCGGATCCACTCACTGAGGCTATTCCTCGAACGCAATAGTTTCGCAAACAGGCTTTGTGCGACTGACTAGTAGAGGAGTTGGGTGTTCGGTATCACACGGGCTGTGAGTATGCGACATCGCAATAATTAGCCTTGAGTGCAAGTGGGAGATTGTTGGAGATAGTGCCCTCAGAGTCAATTATTGGATCACAGGCACGTGATTGCAATGATTGAGGGAGGACCTATCCCGGTGGGACAGTCTTACTCGAGATGATAGTATGCTATCTGGTTTATCTTTATCATCGTGTACTGCTTTAGGTGACCTGACACGTCGCTATTACACGTTGATAGAGCCCCTAGGATTCTTGCTTGACGACCAGCAGTATGATGGCGATCATATACGTGGGAGCTGGGGTCTATAAGCACATCCTTAAAAGGTCCCTAGTCGTGGGAGTTTCGAGACTGGGCATCGATACTCCATTAGTAGACTAGTGTATACAGTCGAGACCCCGACGAGGGGCGGTGGCCGGTCTCACAAGCCACTGGTGTCAGTTGGTTCACCTAAGATGTATACAGGTGCTCATTGGGTTATGAGTACACCAGACAGGACTCGCCGGGAACCTGCTAGTTGGGATTATACCAGACGTCAGATAGCAGTTCCCAGGTGACATGTGTACAGGTTAGTTCATCGACCTGAGATCGTCATTTGTCTCGTGTGAGTTCCCACTGTACTTTGATTACTACCCTACCACGGCTCAAAGGAGTCGTGCAAACAGGTTTTAGTTGGGTACAGTCCCGAGCCACATGGAGGCAGTGAGCGGATCTGCAGGGGTTCGTCTCTCCCGGTATTGGGGGTGAGGTCGCGCTGTGTCTAGGAGAGCCATTACGCAAAGCCCTCGGCCGAGGCAGGAGATTTACTGGTAGGTATTCCAGTAGTATCTCAGGGCGTTCTGGGCTACGCTCCGACACGACTTGTACCGCCTTTGGGGGTCTGACTTTTACCAACCCCCTAGGCCCGCCATGCGATACTCATAGACGAACGGACCGGACTGTACGGATATTGTCACTGACAGGCTCAGTAGGGTGTCAGGATGGGTTCGCTCATCGACGTCCCTTTTGGTCAATAGCTGGTGGCCCGTCACGTATTGGCTTATACCTCTGACGTGCTAGTGGTTAAATCCACAGCCATAGTATTGACGAGTCTTTAGAGTCCACCACACTTTCAGTTACTCAGCTTTCGGGCGAAACGCTGTAGAGGCCGTATGGAGATATGACAGGGTCCGATCAGATACGTGCGGTATTGCACGGATCAGGATCGGACAGCTTTGTACTAGTGGCCGTATAGTTATATGGCAGGGTTCGATCAGATACGTGCGGTATTGCACGGATCAGGATCGAACAGATTTACTAGCCGGCTTTGGTTTAAACCGGTCCTAGTTTAGTACAGTGTAGATTTTGTCTCATTGCATTTGTATCCGGTCGGAATACAGATGCGGGTGTGTATGCACAGTGTCGGGGTTTTCCTGTAATTTATTACGGGACCAGTTTTCTGGAGTTGCCAGTTTGCATTCCGTTCCGGCCGGTTTTCCTTTGTTCTTTCCCGGCCGGACTTTTCCGATGGAGGGGGTAATTTGCAGTTTTGCAAATTACATTTGTGGAGGGGGTTTCTTTGCATATTGTTTGATTATGATACCTTTCATATCTTGCACCATCACTTGATTTAAATGAGAAGTGAAAGGTTATGGAGTGCATAGTAGTTTAAGCATGGTTGATGTTTTCTTTGACCTTGGATGTGGTCACCTCCTTATGCTCCTACACTCACCTCCCTTCTTGCTTCATATATTCTTTTTCTCCACCATTTCAAGGTGAAAAAGTTTTATTCATGGTTTAGAAAAAGAAAGAGAGAAAGAAAAGAGAAGAAGAGGGTTTCATCTTCATCCTTGAGAGTGTTTCATTTTCTTGATCTCATTTCATGATAAGAAAAATGCAAGCACCATTTTTCTTGTCTTGTTTCCTCCATCATCCTCAAATGGCAACAAACCCCAAAAGAGACACTACACTAGATAACCTACAGCAAATCTTGAGCATGTCGAGTTGCCGGCTTCATGCTCGAGTTGCCTCGGTATTGAGGCGGGAGCCCGTAAAAGAAGAAGGCGATGTGGTGCCCTTTCCGGCGAGGAGGCGACGATGTGGAGGCAACACTTTCCGCGGGAGATCGGGACGATGACGAGAAGACCGGAGGACTCGGATCACTCGGTATACTTCTCACCCTATCTCTTGATTGCTAGCGTAGGTTAATGGTTATCGATCCGGGTTTTCTTTGTCCGCGGTAGCGCCGGTTTCCGAGTAAGGAAAAATTTTGATTCCGCAATTTGGCCTCGAGTAAGACGGCCGGGGCGCTGCCGTGGCGCAACATATCAGTATATCATGCAACATAGAATAGTGATGTAAGCATATCAGTATATCATGCAAACGAGTCATGTGATAATACTAAACAATTAAGAGTAATAGCATGATATAGCAATTTGACTGTGTAAGTGACATAGCAATTACCAATGATGAAAGTGTGTGAGCCGGCAATCTGTGTAAGTGTAACATACGCATCATCGATAATTGTGCAGGTGTACTAGCCGACGATATCATAACAAATAATGGAAGCACAGGTATACATAATGCAATGAGAATATCGTAAACGTAACAGAAGGTAAGTCGTAAGCGCACTATTATAAGGTATACATATCTAATCTAACATCTACATAAGGGTTAAACTAAGTAGTGTAGACAGTGATTAAAAATATCTATAATATATCCGAGTCGATGAATCTATCAATCGACAATACAGCCTCACAGCATCACGTACGGTATAATTCATCGTTCGGAATCCTCGAGTCAAGGGTATGGATTAATCATCAAGTAAAACTCATCGCGTACGGTAATCCACCGTACGGTGGCATTAAACAAATAGGGATTCTATCAACCTATACAACAATGAGGGTACGGATCTAACGTCTCGTACGGTATATCACTCATTATCCTTATATATATATATATCAAGTCACATCCGTATCAATCTCACATCATATCTTGGCAGCAGTATCTTTATTCTCATATCGCCTCTCATCCGTATATCGACATATTAAGCCAAGATATCTTATCTCATCATATTCTCTTTTCATCACATCAACATCTCACATCAAGTAATCTTAAATATATTTATCATATTTTACCTATCCCATAACACATCTATCTCAATCTTATCATATTCATCGATCTCATGTCATATCCTTATAGCCTTCATCTCATATCTCGATATATGTATTCAATCATTCAAATAATCTCCAACTAACTTTTTGATCATATCCGTAGTTTCCTAGTATAGGTTTCTCCAACTATATTCTATATATCGGTTTCCATTTATAATTGCGGGGGTGCTATACGCCATCCACCCGACTTTCCCCGTAGATATAAATCTACTCACCTGCAATACTCCTTGCTAAGCCGAAGTCGATGTGCTTCGTCGTCTCGGAAGTCCACGCGAGGTACCTACAAATCAACACATATCTCAACGTTATGAAAACCAAGTTCGAAAACCGATACGGCACACGAAGTGCTCATAGGTTAGAACCTATAGCTTACGCATGCAACAACAACCAAATAACCCTTGTCGTTAGCGTACAAACGTCCAACGACCAATTACAATATCAAAAACCACAACCCAGGTTCAGAAATCGCATAACACGAAATGCAGCAACGAAGGAAATCACTCCCAGATTTCACCCTATGCCAAACTAAGGAATTTTGCATATAGGGTTGCTCTAGATATCACATAAGGGACTCACCAACCAAAAATCATCGAATTCCACCAAAATGTGGCCGCAATTTGCGGCCACTCGGAATAAATCTGCAGCCAGATATTGATATTTGGGTCTCGATTTTCTGGGGTTGCTTCATGGTTGCTTGCACGTCTCACTGTCAAGGGAACTTATTTTATAGTGGTTTCGGGTCATCCTAGATTCCTATATACCATCAAAATCTGTCAAATAATCGATGTCGGGAAATTCTAACTTCGGGTTTTAGGTTCTAGTCTCTGGTCTTGGCCAGTAAAAACAACACTAAGGTCATACAAACAATCACTACACCACAATTTACCATTTACAGGTCCATACATCCACTAAACTTCAACCTAGAATATTCTAAGATCACAAACCTCACTCAATCGAACTCTAAACTAAACTAGGAAGTTAGGAAACTAATTACAAGGTGGGAAATGGAAGTTATACCTCTTGAAGCAACTGAAGAAAATTCCAAGATGGTGCAAGTTGCTCAAAATCTAAACTTGAGCTCACTAGGGGGTTTAGGATGAGGTTGTGTGCATTTATTGTGAAGGTGGCATGAGGTTTTGAGGTGGTTTTTGAGGTGCTTGCCATGGGGTAGTGAGGGTGGAGAAGGAAGAGGATGAAGAAGATGAGGTGAAGAAAGAAGTGAAGTGAAGAATGCATGAGGGAACCATGGTTGACTAAGGACCCTCTCTCTCTCTTTCCCATTCTCATTCTCTCTCTTGCACATACCTCTATGTCCCTCATGTCATCTTTTCTTTTTCTTTTCTTTTCCTTTCCGTTTTCCCTCTCTCACAAAATAAAGAAAAGCCCAAAAACAAATGAAACAAACACAATGAAACAACATGCAACAAAATTGCAACATGACATGGTGCACTAGCCATGATTAATTAAAAATACGAATTTGGCATAATCATGATTAGTAGTGCACTAATCGAGTTTAATTTAAACTTGCATATAATTAATTATAAAAATGCCCAAATTTGATAAATATATTTTTAAATGAATAAATCATTTTAAATCTCCAATTATTTCCCAAATATTGGTATATATTTATACCATTTTACGAAAACCCCAAATTCGCAAATCGAATAGTTCTCGCGAAATTTATTATTTTAATATTTAAATTCCAAAAATAATATTTCATATTTCTGAAATGTTACAATATTCCCCCCTTAAATAAATTCGGTCCCCGAATTTAAATTTAAACCCTCAAATACTAAAACATTTCAATAATCTTGTTCAGATCAACGGGGCTCCGAAAACACGTAATACACAGAAATACCACAGCGCATCATGTGCGCCTGAAAATGAGTACGAAACTTAAAATCGAACTCCGTCACGTGTCACGCAATCATCGGAGTCATAAAGGAGATGCAAATCTCGAAATCCAATACCATACTCAATTATGCTATACTCAAAATCATAATACGTAAATAGTATGCATACTCGTAAAATCCTCTAAAACTGAATAAAACACATGCAAAATCTTTTCCAAATCTCCGTGCTATGCGTAGCTCATGGCACAAGTGGCGGACAATCATTTATAAAGTAGTAAATATATACTTATATATTTTTTGCTCGAATTATACGTCCCGCCTTTTTGAAATATTTCAGAAGGTTCTCTTTGTAAAGGTTCATGTCACTCATAGACACTTAAGAAATAGCGAGGCTATAGCTCATTTTTGAAAACCACTTGGTAAACTTTTAATGCATGCAAAAGTACTTAGGCACTGTCCTTAGATTATCCCTGCTCGGTTACTATATAATATAGTACCCAACATCCAAATATAATGCTCAAGAGCAAAAAGCAGCCTCAAAAGGCGTATCCAATAATCATGTGCGTCTGGTGCGCACGGAAATCAGAGCCAAATACAAGTGCCATGAATGTGCACAAAAGCTAAACTAAGTGCAACGGGTGTGCACGAAGTATCTGTCAAATGCAACTGGTGTGCATGACAACAACATCAAGTGCATCTAAAGTGCACGAAAATCTCAACCCAGTGCATCCAACCTGCACGAATGAAAATCTCAATCAAGTGCACCCAACATGCACGAATAAAATCTAAATCAAGTGCATCTGACATGCACGAATAAAATCTAAATCAAGTGCATCCTACATGCACGAATAAAATCTCAATCAAGTGCATCCGGTGCGCACAAAATCCCATACCATGCGCCTAATATGCGCAAAAAATCCAAACCAAGCGCGTCAAGTCCGTATAAAATATCTAGTGTAGTAGCATGCACGATAATGAACGTCAAGTGCAGACGCGCACGAAAACATAAATCAGGTGCAACAAATGCTCGAAGACATAAATCAGGTGCAACAAATGTACGGAGTATAAATCTAGTGCATGCAATGTACAAAATACAAATTTAGTGCAACAAATGCACGAAATACCAATCTGGTGCAACAAATACACAAAATACCAATCTGGTGCAACAAATGCACAAAATACCAATCTGGTGCAACAAATGCACGAAATACCATCAATATCTCAAATGCGTATAAAAACAACACCGAGTGTACCAAGGTGTATAAAATCATAAACTCATGCAACTGCATGCACAAACACGTATCAATGCACTGCAAGCACCTGTGAGCTATACCGAGTGCAAAAATCAAATCGAGTGCGTACCGCATGCACAAAATCAAATCAACCGTATGAAATCATAAACACATGCAGCCAAGGCACAAAATCAATATTAAGTGCAACTGATATGCACAAATCGCAAGCCGATGTAGCGGCGTATAAATATAAATCAAGTGCAATAACTGTGCACAAAAGAAAATATTCAATAGGTGCAGCCATGGTGCACAAAAACATAAATCATGAAACCCAATCATCGAAACTCAAATCCAAGCGATAAAAGTGTGATACTCGGATCACAAAACACAAATCGCAATAAATGACATTGAGTTACACCTCCTTCAATGTCGAAAATATGCAAGCACGCCCAAGCTGGCAGAGCAAGATCATCTACTTGCCTCCTGCTCATGGTCTGGCGTCTTCGGTCTATGGGTCTTTGTTTCCTCTGTGGATTACTAATCTCACGATCCCTCTACTCGTCGATCTGGTCAGGTGTACTAATAGAACAGTCCCACTCTGGAACTCCGCAGATCATCTCTTGGCCAATTATCATGACCACTGGCAAACGGCACTTTACTGATGTCGGCATCTGGCCATCTGAATACACGCGACATAACTGATCCTGGATGCAAATCGTATCGCAACAGTGCCCTAGAAAGAACCTGCTCAAGATCTCTCCCGATCTCGCTTATGCCGAACTGCATAGAGGTTGGCACTCTTTACTCAATCCTTTCTCATTTTCTGGACATTTGCGTTCTCAGCACAGTTTTTCCTCGGGAATTGGTCGTATCCCAACGCCTCTGTATATATATCCGACCTCTAATCTCAACGGGGAGTAACAACAGCTCGTTAATATCTCGAACGAACCTCTTATTTCACCCGTTTTCATTATCGTCCAGATCGAAATCACGTCTCGCTGTTTGCGTACTGCAATTCGTTCTCGGCTACAGTCAATCCGGAGTCTCTCACAATGACTTAAAATTATGAATTCAGTATCTTCACCACTCCGTGGAAGATATCTAGCCGAACACGTCCTCGGGAACTCGTCCCAATCATCGAAGGAATACACTTTATTCGTCCGTTCTCGATCAACTCACAACGCATCTGGGTGAGATACTCTATTCGAAGCTGGTCAACTTACCGATTCCACATCGGAGCATCCAACGAACAATGTTCTCTCTTGCTCGATTTACTCTAGATCTGGGCAATATCCTTCAATTATAATTCTTCAACTCAACTGATTCTGCGTCGGCACATCAAATCGGATGAATCATCTTCGTCTCACTATTCAAGATGGACTAGCGGTCCTCTATCACATTTCTGCCCGGAAGCTCCAGCGGTTTCAGCTCATAAACTCTGGAAATGACATTCCATCAATCTCGGTAACAGCTGGGTCATCTATCTGCACGGTAGACAACATCACGATCTCTAAGGTAGGCTGTACATCAACAGTCCTCTCAATCCGGCAGCCTCTATCAATAGCCCGATCATCCGGTGTAAAACCGAACACTCACCTCAAACGAGAGATCACAACACAAACACTATACCTACACGTTCCTATATCACCAGCAAACATTATGGTCAGTCCTCGTCCATGACGAGCTCGCTCTGACCGTATCTCTAGCTGCAGCTCAATCTGCCTCAAACCATGGTGACAGGAACCTCAAGCAGGTATCGAAGAAGATAGATCAAATGAACGAAAGAGATCAACAGATCCTAAATGGATATATGATCATAGGAATGAATTGTTAGTTATGTATATGCCATAGAAGCCATTATTGTACATATGATGTATATTATAGTGGATGCTTGGATATATATAGAGAGGAATTTCTTGCTCGATATGATAGTATGCTATCTGGTTGCACTTCGTCTTAACATGTTGACTTGTATTGGTTTATTGTCTTACTCTCACATGTTGATAAAGCCCTTGGGATATGTACTTGACTACTAGGGCTATGATGAGATCATACTAGTGGGGCCAGAGTAGTCAACGAGTACATCCTATAACTGTTCCTAGTCGAGGGTGTATTGAGACAGGGTATCGATACACCAGAGTAGACTAGCGTATACGCATCTTGACCCATATGATGGGCGATAGATGATCCCATATCCATTGGTGTTTGACATCAAAGATGGTGTACGGGTTCTCAGTGGAGACTGGGTACACTGAACGGACTCGCCGAGAACTCCTAGATGGATTTATACATATCGTCAGATAGCAGTTCTCTGGTGACACTGGTACAGGTTAGTCTGTAGACCCGAGATCGTCATAGAGTCTTGTGTGATTCCCATTGTGCTTTGATTTCCACCTTACCACATCCAAGAGGGCGTGCAAAACGGTGACTTTTGGGTACAGTTCTGAATCATAAGGAGGCAATGAGCGATAGGAGGGGTTTCGTCTCTCCCGGTATGGGGAGTTGATGTTGTGCTGTGTTCGATTGGCTATAACTGGAAGTCCCTGGACAGGGCTGATATGGAGTACTACAGGTAAGAGTTATCAGTAGTTTCTCGACCTGTTATGAGCCTCACATCGACACGATTTATCGGTTACTGGGGTCTGACGTTTACCACCCCTAAACTTGATATGCGACATATCAGACGAAGAGACTGGACTGTACGGGTAGTGTTACCGATTGGATTTACAGGAGAATGTACAGGCTTGCTTGTTGATCTTCTGATCGCTCAATACCTGGGTGGCTGTTACGTTTAGCTTACCGCTTGCAGCTTGTGGGTGTTTGATATGATCATCACCTACTGCCAACGTATTGACGATTCTTTAGAGTTTTACACAGAGGTTTCCTCGCTCAGGCAAAACGGAGTAGAAGCACATATATGATATGTGCGGGATCGAGATTGATGCGTGTATGTGATACCATATTCTATTCTCATGATATGTGATATCGTCCGGTTATATGTGATATAGCCGGCTTATCGGATCAAGTGTTGATTAGATGGAATGATATATATATATATATATATATATATATATATATTATGCTCACTTAAGTATTTATTATTCCTACTCATGATACATTTAACATATATGTGATATATGTTTATTGTATTGTTTTCTATTGTTACATAAATATATTATATATGCGATATATAATATTGTGACATGTTTGGTTACACATGCAACATGTATGTATGAGACTCATACCATATTAGGGTTTTTGTTAGGGTTCATTTATCATTAAGTAATCACAAATTAGCGGACTTAATTAAAGCTAGAAGCTTGTAGAAGCTTTTGGATAAGCTTTGACTTAGTCCACTCTTTTGTTTCTACTTAAGATATTATGTGATCTAACCATTAACCCTTGACCATGGTTAACTCTCTACATGAGTTAAGGTTTGTGATATTCTCAACCCCCCCATGGTTGCATATATATCCAAATGAGAATAGATATTTTCATCACTTAATCATTATTTTCTTCATCTTCTTCTTGCTCATAAGTTGAGCTCACTAGCCATTGATCAAGTGATGATATATTGTGAGAAATGAAATTCTAAAGAGAGCAAAATTCCTACTTCATCATCCTCTTCTATACTAGCCATATAGATTAGTGTGTTACCTTCACTGATACCTAATTAGTGAAGTGAAAGCTTGGGTTTGTGATTCCTCAAGGTAGATCATCTTGGATTAGTAAAGACTTCAAGCTAGCATGTTTCATTCACCTCATGGAGCCTCTATAGAGTCCGGGAGCTTGATGATCGCAGCGAAGGGATTTCAAATCGGAGCTTATGAAGCTAAGGAACGGACTACAAAGGTTGTAATCCCAAACTCTTAGATGTTAAGTTGTTAACATATAGTTTTGTTTGATCCTCTAGTTAAAGATCTAGGGTTAGGGTTATCTAGAATGGCAAAAATTTAAACTTGGCATGGATGATGCCTCCCGAAACCTTGCTGCCGTTATAGGTAACCCAGCAGTAGTATCAGAGCCTAGCTAGAGAATTATACGGATAAGTGTAGGATTACGAAACCGAAATAACTCCGAAACACCCGATGCAAAACCCCAATTTCTGTCGAATTATTTTAGGTGTCAAAAAAAATTTCAAACATGTGCAGAAGATTGTATGAGATACTTTATGAACATGGACCAAACCCTACCCCACCTGCTCGGATTTTGGCCGAGCACATGGCCATGAAATCCGAGCAGGCCGGCCCCCCAGTGTAATCTTGGCTCCTGGTTTGGGTCATGTTTAAGTCTCTGGGGTTTGGTACTTTTGGTGTTGTTTATTTTTACTAAATTTCCATGAGATGTTTATTTACTAAAAAGGTTATTCAGAGTGTTTCGTATTCGCAATTCTAGCTTTGTTTAGACAGTGTTAAAAATTTGAACGGATATCAATAACTCACTTTTTCCCCTGCCGAAAAATTTCCAAGTGTTGGATTTTTTCTTAGTTAAAGAACATTCAAAAATCGTGCAAGTGACGCGGTGGACACTCTAGAAGAATGAAACCTTAACTCGATTTTTTGACCGTCAAAACTGCCACTAAACCCTAGGGGTTGTGGCGGTTTAGCGCTGCCACAAGTGAGGCGTTGATTTGACCCTTCTACGGCTGGTTCATTGCTGCTGTGGCATGTGATGGATTCTTTTAAACTAAGTTCAAGTGTTGAGCAATTGGGAAATTTTGAGTGTATGTTGATTCGATCGGAATGTTTAACATCGTCTAACTTTTTCTATAATGTGATACAATATATGGAATTCATACAGTTAGGCATGAAATACGAAGTATGTGATATTTTGGATTTATGATGTCTAAGGAGATTGTGGGTTCCAAATGTTGTAGTTTTACACTTTCTTTTCGGCGACCGTAAGTATAGTATGTGGGGTATTGCCGGCTTCGTTGCTATACATTAACGACAATTGGGATACGCATATTTACTTACGTTGATGACATGTGATGTTATGTGTTGCTGGGATATGTTATATTGGATCGTCGTGTTCTGAATAGCCGGGGTTTTTATATGAGATGAGAGTTTTTATTTTCATTCATGTAAAATCCAATGTATGTAATATTCTTTTATTGGGGCACTTCCGGGTTGAGGATGATGTCATCATTGTATATTATTTACTTTTCCGCATTAGGATAGACCCAAGGAGGGGAGCACAAGTAACCGGGTTCTAGGGTCCAGTGGGAGGCCGTCTCGAGGAGTCGAGACCAGGTCTCCTAACCCTAGAATTGGTAGGGTTGCTTACCGCTCTCGTAGGGGTCTAAGGATGTGGGTTTGGCTATTCATCGCGACCGTGGAATCCGTGTTTTATAAAGGCTCAAAATAAAACACGGACCTCCTAGTATATCCAATATTTCATATGTTTCTTCTGCTGCAATGTTCTGTGATGAGATCATATTACTACCTGAGACGAATGCTTATACTATATATATCTGATGATATATAAATATTACTGCTTTCGTTTCTTCTGTGATGCTTAGGAAGGATAAATGATGGGATTCATTAATGAGATTAATGAAAAGAAAAGAAACCTAAAAAAATGTTGTAGAATCAAATTTTCAAAAAGGGTAGCTACAGTTTTTGCTTTGCATAGTGGTATTTGTGAAATATCCTGCACCATATTCGATAAGGAAAGAGCCGAGATCCCTTCATAGGGAGTGACCTCTTTAGCGAAACTAGAAAAGCCTCAAAAACACTCCTTTTCAAAAACACTTGTTTCTATAACGATATCAAGTTCATTACGCAAAAGGTTTTCTGAAAAACCTGTCGTAACCCTCCGTCATTTTAGGAAATAGAATACTTAGTATTCGTACTACGTTTGTTGACTATAGTTAAGGTGCAGTGTACGGTAGCTGAGTTATGTCTTCCTATATAACATATGATGTAATTAATTAGGACAGTCATATGACTTTGTTGACCATAGTTAAGGGTCATGTGGGTGGGTCTAGTTAATCAAGAAATGACGGGTAGAACTTGACTAGTGCTTATGATTTGTTTACCATAGTTAAGAACATAAGTCACTAGGGGTAAAAGTATTATCAGGAATTTCAAGTGTTGAAATTTGCAATGAGATTGCATACCTTCTATGAGATAGTTGGATCCTGATACCCACTGCGAGTAAGAGTTACTCCTAGGAGAATTTTACACAAGACAATTAGCCAATCAAGTAGGTGACTAGAAAGGTGTTAACGGGGTTATGCCTCTGGGAAAACGAGGTTTATTTTAATTAGATCCGTGCGAAAGCATGGGGAACCTCCCTCAAAGTACCAACACTGGCCTAGCTGAAAAATTGGCGAACTTGTAAGGTGTAATTAATCCGGGCTAATCTTACCTTTTAGGGTTTGAAGGAAGATTTGATTAAAACAGTGGGAGCCATCCTGATTAGATAAGATAATAACCAATCTAATCTTGCAAGAGCGCACGCTAAAGTGTTTTCTTCTCTCTCTCTCCAGGTAGCGACCATGTCAGGCCTTAATCAAGATAATAATATGGATGTATTGACCGAACCCGCTTGTTATATTGAGCAGGGGAACGTTGGTCTCGTTCTTTCTTATAAGTGTTATAAGACTGAGCAGGAAATAGGAGAACATCTGGATTCTCATGCCACCCAAACAAAGAACGAGCATGTTGATGTATCTTCTTCAGGTGTGTTAGTTATAGAGAACTGTTTCTCAGTTCACTCTATGTCCTGGGTATTAGATACCGGATCAGGATCCCACATATGCAATATGTTGCATGGGCTTAGGAAAGGTAGAGAACTGGGAAAGGGTGATCATTCCGTAAGAGTAGGGAATGGTGCAGATATTGCAGCCAAAGCAGTTGGCGAATATCACCTTGTATTACCACATGGTAATACATTGATTCTGAATGAATGCTATTACATTCCAACCCTGATATGCAATCTTATATCAGTTTCTTTTTTAAGTAAAGAAGGATATAGTTTTGTAGTACAGGATTATGTTATGAACATCTTCCTAGTTCAAAAGTTGATTGGATCAGGCTCGTTAAATAATGGCATATACGTTCTAAATCAAACTACAGTTCTTAATATACAAAGCACACACAAGAGGAAGAGTTCAGAAATGAACGAATCCTACTTGTGGCATTGTAGACTAGGTCACATCAATGCGACACGACTGGCTAAGTTACATAAGGATGGATATTTAAATCCGTTCGAATTTTCATCTTATGACACTTGCCAGTCATGTCTCAAAGGCAAGATGACCAAAACTCCGTTTAGTGGATACGGAGAAAGAGTTACGGAACTCTTGGGACCGATACATAGTGATGTATGCGGTCACATGTCTATATATGCCAGGAATGGTGCCTCATACTTCATTATATTCATTGACGATCTCTCAAGATACGGACATGTGTTCCTGATGAAACACAAGCCTGAAGCTTTTGAGAAATTCAAGAATATAAGAAAGAAGTAGAGAACTAAACGGAAAAAAGTATTAAGATCCTTCAATCAGATCGAGGAGGAGAATACTTGAGCAATGAGTTCCTGGACTATCTAAAAAAGAATGGGATTCTCTCTCAGCTTACTCCTCCCTATACACCACAGCACAACGGTGTATCGGAGCGGAGGAATTGCACCCTATTGGATATGGTGCGCTCTATGATGAGCACCGATGAGTTACCTATTTCCTTTTTGGGGTTATGCGCTGGAGACGGCCGCATACCTATTGAATAGAGTTCCAACCAAATCGGTGCCTACTACCCCATATGAGATATGGAATGGGAAGAGACCATCTCTTAAACGAGTTAAGATATGGGGTTGCCCGGCCTATGTTAAAAAGCAAAATCCGGACAAGCTCGAGGAAAGATCAGGTCTATGTAAGTTTGTGGGATATCCAAAAGATTCCTATGGATATATCTTCTACCACGGTGAGGAACAAAAAGTGTCTGTTTCTCAATATGCCACCTTTTTAGAAAAGGAATTTCTTGTAAAAGAAATTAGTGGCGAAGAGGTAGAGCTGGAAGAAGTTCCAGCACCACAAACTACAACTGATGATTTATTGGAACCAGAGGATTCAGTAGTTCCCGACGAACCTCTGCCGCTTCATCGATCTAGTAGGGTTCCTCATCCACCTGAGAGATACTACGGTTTTCTCATAGACGGTGGGAGCAAGGATTGCATCATGGAAGATGATGACCCGACTAGCTTCGAGCAGGCCATCACGAGTGGGGACTCTATGAAGTGGCTGGATGCAATGCGATCTGAGATGGAATCCATGTACACCAACAAAGTATGGACTTTGGAAGTTGCTCCTAAAGGGGTAAAACCCATTGGGAGCAAATGGATTTTTAAGAAGAAACTTGGTGTAGATGGAAAAGTTAAGACTTTCAAAGCTAGACTTGTTGCAAAGGGTTTTCGTCAACTACCAGGTGTGGATTATGACAAAACCTTTTCTCCAGTGGCTATGCTTAAGTCCATCCGGATCTTACTTGCCATTGTTGTATACCATGACTATGAAATCTGGCAAATAGATGTTAAGATCGCCTTTCTAAATGGTGATTTAGAGGAGTGCGTGTACATGACTCAGCCAGAGGGCTTCGTAAATAGTGGGAGCAGCGGAAAGGTGTGCAAGCTGCTTAAATCTATCTACGGGTTAAAGCAGGCATCGCGGAGTTGGAACATCTGTTTTGATGTTGTAGTCAAAGAGTTTGACTTCATCAAAAACGTAGATAACCCTTGTATCTACAAGAAGGTTGCAGAGAGTAAGGTTGTCTTCCTCGTATTGTACGTGGATGACATACTCTTGATAGGAAATGATGTTCCTATGCTGCACTCGGTCAAGCTCTTCTTATCACAAAGATTCTCAATGAAAGATCTAAGTGATGCCTCCTGCATTTTGGGAATTAAGATCTATAGAGATAGATCTAAACGGATACTGGGATTGTCTCAATCCAGGTACATTGACACCATACTAAAGAGGTTTAGTATGGAACAATCCAAGCGTGGGAACCAACCCACAATCTCTGGACCCACTCTCTCCAAAGAGATGTCTCCCAAGACTGATTTGGAAAGAGCTCGCATGCAAGGGATACCCTATGCTTCGGCAGTAGGCTCTATCATGTATGCGATACTATGTACCAGACCCAATATAGCATACTCACTAAGTGTAGTGAGTCGGTATCAAGCAGATCCTGGAGAGAGTCAATGGAAAGCTGTGAAGAACATTCTCAAGTACTTGAGAAGGACTAAGGAGATGTTCTTGGTGTATGGTAACGGAGAACTCTAGGTGGAGTCCTTTACCGATTCGAGCTTCTAGAGTGATAAGGACGACTCTAAGTCGCACACGGGATTTGTCTTTACACTCAATGGAGGGGCGGTGTGTTGGAAGAGTTCCAAACAGGAAACCATTGCAGACTCGACGATGGAGGCTGAAAACATCGCTGCCGACGATGCTGCCAAAGAGGCTGTCTGGATGAAGAAGTTCATCAATGAACTTGGAGTGGTTCCGTCCATTGATCATCCAATACCTTTGTATTGTGATAACAATGGAGCTGTGGCTTTGGCCAAGGAACCCAGGTCCCATCAGAAGTCCTGACATATTCTGAGGCGGTATCACCTGATCCGGGAGATAGTTGATCGCCGGGAGATCGAGGTCAGGAGAGTTGATACGAAGGACAACACTGTGGATCCACTCACGAAGGCCATACCCCAGATACAATTTGAGATACTCTTCGGGATGTTGGGTATGAGATACTATAACAGCTGGCCTTAGTGCAAGTGGGAGATTGTTGGTTATGTATATGCCCTAGAGGCCATTATTGTACATATGATGTATATTATAGTGGATGCTTCGATATATATAAAGAGGACTTTCTTGCTCGATATGATAGTATACTATCTGGTTGCACTTTGTCTTAACATGTTAACTTGCATTGGTTTACTGTCTTACTCTCACATGTTGATAAAGCCCTTGGGATATGTACTTGACTACTAGGACTATGATGAGATCATACTAGTGGGGCCAGGGTAGTCAACGAGTACATTCTATAACTGTTCCTAACCGAGGGTGTATCGAGACAGGGTATCGATACACCAGAGTTGACTAGCGTATACGCATCTTGACCCATATGATGGGCGATAGATGATCCTATATCCATTGGTGTTTGACATCAAAGATTGTGTACGGGTGCTCAGTGGAGACTGGGTACACTGAACGGACACGCCGAGAACTCCTAGATGGATTTATACCTATCGTCAGATAGCAGTTCTCTGGTGACACTGGTACAGATTAGTCTGTAGACCCAAGATCGTCATAGAGCCTTGTTTGATTCCCACTGTGCTTTGATTTCCACCTTACCACGTCCAAGAAGGCATGCAAAACGGTGGCTTTTGGGTACAGTCCCGATTCACATGGAGGCAATGAGCGATAGGAGGGGTTTCGTCTCTCCCGGTATGGGGAGTTGATATTGTGCTGTGTTCGATTGGCTATAACTGGAAGTCCCTGGCCAGAGATGATATGAAGTACTACTGGTAAGTTATCAGTAGTTTCTTGACCTGTTATGAGTCTCACATCGACACGACTTATCGGTTACTGGGGTCTGACGTTTACCACCCCTAGACTTGATATGCGACATATCAGACGAAGAGACCGGACTGTACGGGTAGTGTTACTGATTGATTCACAGGAGAATGTACAGGCTTGCTTGTTGATCTTCTGATCGCTCAATACCTGGGTGGCTGTTACGTTTAGCTGACCTCTTGCAGCTTGTGGGTGTTTGATATGATCATCACCTACTGCCGGCGTATTGACGATTCTTTAGAGTCCTACACAGAGGTTTCCTGGCTCAGGAAAAACGGAGTAGGAGCACATATGTGATATGTGCGGGATCAAGATTGATGCGCGTATGTGATACCGTATTCTATTCTCGCGATATATGATATCGGCCGGTTATATGTGATATAGCCGGCTTATCGGATCAAGTGTTGATTCGATGAATGATATATATATATATATATATATATATATATATATATATATTATATGCTCACCTAAGTATTTATTATTCTCACTCATGATACATTTAACATATATGTGATATGTGTTTATTGTATTATTTTCTATTGTTACATAAATATATTATATACGTGATATATAATATTGTGACATGTTTGGTTACACATGCAACATGTATGTATGAGACTCATACCATATTAGGGTTTATGTTAGGGTTTCATTTATCATTAAGTAATCACAAATTAGTGGACTTAATTAAAGCTAGAAGCTTGTAAAAGGTTTTGGATAAGCTTTGACTTAGTCCACTCTTTTGTTTCTACTTAAGATATTATGTGACCTAACCATTAACCCTTGACCATGGTTAACTCTCTACATGAGTTAGGGTTTGTGATATTCTCACCCCCCCATGGTTGCATATATATCCAAATGAGAAGAGATATTTTCATCACTTAATCATTATTTTCTTCATCTTCTTCTTGCTCATGAGTTGAGCGCACTAGCCATTGATCAAGTGATGATATATTGTGAGAAATGAAATTTTAAAGAGAGAAAAATTCCTACTTCATCATCCTCTTCTATACTAGCCATATAGATTAGTGTGTTACCTTCACTAATACCTAATTAGTGAAGTGAAAGCTTGGGTTTGTGATTCCTCAAGGTAGATCATCTTGGATCAGTGAAGACTTCAAGCTAGCATATTTCATTCACCTCATGGAGCCTCTATAGAGTCCGGGAGCTTGATGATCGCAGCGAAGGGACTTCAACTCGGAGCTTATGAAGCTAAGGAACGGACTACAAAGGTTGTAATCCCAAACTCTTAGATGTTAAGTTGTTAACATATAGTTTTGTTTGATTCTCTAGTTAAAGATCTAGGGTTAGGGTTATCTAGAATGGCAAAAATTTAAACTTGGCATGGATGATACCTCCCGAAACCTTGCTTCCATTGTAGGTAACCCAACACGAATAGTATCACAGATCTCAAGATAAGTATATCCTAAGGTTTCTTAAGTGGAGTATCGTATCGTAAGTATGCCACGGAACATACGTACGGTACGTCACTCTACTCAAGCTACCTACTCCATCAATCAAGGTCAACCTATGTAACGAAAATTCGGGTCTAATACCCCCCACCCATCAAGTCAAAGTTCTGTATGGTCAAACCTAGGTTTCGAAATATATACGCCCTAGACTCCGCATAGTCAAACCCAGACTCAAACCAAGGTTAAACCTAACGCTCTGATACCAACTTTGTCACGACCGATAATTTAGCGCGTGACTGGCACTTAAATTACGCAACGTCCAAAGGCATAACGTAATTCAATTAAGCCGAAGCCCAGAAAATCTAAACCTTTTTACGGAAAATAGTGGGGGTGCAGTTTTGAATTAAAGGTATAATGAAATAAAGTTTATCTATAAATGCATACTAATGATATAAGAAAACGCAAGTAGAATGTACTAAAGTTGAGAACATTTTTCGTCTTTAAAATTTTGGGCAGCACCTCCCTTGTATATTTTGAACCGAAACCACATATACATGAAAATAATAAAAGGCATCCCCAAGCGGGAGCTAGCACTTCGCCAAATGGCAGAATCACAACCACGCAAGCAATCTATACGACGCCCAACGGCGAAGATCAACCCAGAAGGAATAATATGAATAAAGTAAGACATTAAATCCACACATAGCGAACATATACCCATCGCTCTAAGTCTCGCAACCACAAGTCCGTCTAAGTCCACTAAATATACAAAGTCTAGCTTCTGATTGATGGAGTTTATCTAGATACAATAGGAAATAATAAATACAAGAGTGGGCACGATCCAATGTGTCCCACCTACCATAGCAAAACACCGAATGCAAGCTGTGTGCCAGCGATACCGCTACTGATCCCAAGCGGTCAAACCTGCAAGAACTGTGGCACAACGGGGGTGAGTTGCCAACTCGTGAGTAGAAAATATCAGCCGGTAGAAATCGAATAAAACAACGATTTTCTAGGTCACTATATCAAGAAGGTAATACTATGATATCTAGGGTGACCATGTATGCATATATGTAAACAATATAATCAATGCCAATGACATATACAAATAAACATCTGAATCATATGCCTATATGCAGGTGGATATCATCCATGTGTCCATCAATGACACAATCAACATCATAGAACCTGAGTGTCCAACATCAACACTCGCAACATCATGAAAGCATATGCATGTATGTATGAGGATATCAACCAACGTGTGTCTATCAACGACACATCAAAATCATGGAACCTGAGTGCCCAACATCGACACTCGAAACATCATGAAACCCGTGTCCAGCATCGACGCGTAATCCTCATATCTCCGGCTCCGTCAATCCGGATCGGCCCATGGGCTCCGTCAGTCCGGATCGTCCCATATCCATCTTACGACTTCGGTCGGTATCCTCCGGATAACCGCCGGGTCCAAACTATCACCGGTAGGTAGTAGTCCCTCTGCCAGGCTCATCGTCTACTGCACAACATACCTTTCTTGCCTCGGGATACCATACCAAATCCACCATGTACCAGCAAACGGATCGTCCATCTCCTCGAATGGGGTTTCTAAAACCAATCTCAGAACCGAGAAAACTCATGGTGGACGCATCAAAATATCATATCAAGAGAAACCGGGTTTTTAAAACAATACATACTTTCTTTTGAAATATAACCACGGTTCTCAAATTTAGAATCTCATGAAAACAACATCTCAATGCATATAATAGTAAAGCATGATGTATGCAAACATAGAACAGAAATGTGAGCATATCAGTATATCATGCAACGTAGAATAGTGATGTGAGCATATCAGTATATCATGCAAACGAGTCATGTGATAATACTAAACAATTAAGAGTAATAGCATGATATAGCAATTTGACTGTGTAAGTGACATAGCAATTACCGATGATGAAAGTGTGTGAGCCGGCAATCTGTGTAAGTGTAACATACGCATCATCGATAATTGTGTAGGTGTACTAGCCGACGATATCATAACAAATAATGGAAGCACAGGTATACGTAATGCAATGAGAATATCGTAAACGTAGCAGAAGGTAAGTCGTAAGCGCACTATTATAAGGTATACGTATCTAATCTAACATCTACATAAGGGCTAAACTAAGTAGTGTAGACAGTGATTAACAATATCTATAATATATCCGAGTCGATGAATCTATCAATCGACAATCCAGCCTCACAGCATCACGTACGGTATAATCCATCGTACGGCATCCTCGAGTCAAGGGTATGGATCAATCATCAAGTAAAACTCATCGCGCACGGTAATCCACCGTACGGTGGCATTAAACAAATAGGGATTCTATCAACCTATACAACAATGAGGGTATGGATCTAACGTCTCGTACGGTATATCACTCATTATCCTCATATATATATATATATATATATATATATATATCAAGTCACATCCGTATCAATCTCATATCATCATGTCTTGGCAACAGTATCTATATTCTCATATCGCCTCCCATCTATATATCGACATATTAAGCCAAGACATCTTATCTCATCATATTCTCTTTTCATCACATCAACATCTCCCATTAAGTAATCTCATATATATTTATCCTATTTTACCTATCCCATAACACATCTATCACAATCTTATCATTGTAAAATTTCAGAAAAATAAAATATTATTTTTGGGAATTTTTAAAATTTAATAATAAATATTATGAATATTTTATTAATGCGGTACAATTAAATACCGATAAATCGGGAAAATTTGGAAAATTATAGAAATTACTGAAATGAGGGTACTTTAGATGATTTATGCAAATTATGAACTTTTATAAGTAATTATACACTATTTTAATGCTAATCGCGATTAAATATCGCTATTGCATTAATCCGGTTTTGTGCACATGACATGCACCATGTCACATTTTTCACACTTATTGCATTTTCCTACATGGCTTTTCTTTGTTTTGGTTTGGGTTTTAAAATGAGAGAGAAAAGAGAAGAGAAAACAAAAGAAAAGAATTGAAAGGAAAAAGAAAATGAATAAAGAAATGGGTATGGGCATGAGAGAGAGTGAAGGGTCTTCTTTGACTTGGCTTCATCCTTCATCTCTTCACCATTTCCCTCTCATTTCAGAAGTAGGCTGCTGCCCTCTCTCTCTCCCCCCTCTACTTCCTCACTTCACCACCAAAAACAACTCCAAAGTCCATCTCCTTTTCACTAAAAACATGCACAAGCTCCCTACAAGCACTTTGGACCAAGAAAGGATGGATTTGAGCACTTGGGGCAACTCAAGAATTTTCTTGAGTTGCCAAATGAGATAATTTATGCACCCTTAGTATTGTATTTCGATTACCTTAGCAACCATACAAGTTTAAAGGTGTTTTATTGCGGTTTAGTGAACATTGAAATTTCCTAGAAGAGGCTATGTGGAATTCTTGAGTTGTGTTTGTTCTAATGAGCTTTATTAGTGACTTTAAACCCCCCTTGGTGTTAGAAACCCAGACAAAACCCGGAAAAAAAAACCTGAAACCCAAAACAGAAACTTTCCAATGTCGGTTTTGTAGAATTGTGATGCCCAGGAAATCTGGAGTGATGTAGAGAATTTTTGAGAAACACAAACAACCCCAGCGGACTAGAATTGACACTAGGAGACCCCATCAGCACACGAACCCAAATGGAGCCAGTATGGCCGAGGAGGCCGGATTTTAGGGGGTAGGAGCCGGCCACATTGATGAATCAGGTGCCCAGGTTCCTTCTGTAGGTCATATACACCCTATACATCACCCCAGTATTGTTTGTGCACCTAGTTTTGACCTGAACTAAAATCTGGGAACACTTTTATGGGTCGCTGCCTTGTATTTCGTGATGTTTATGAAGTTAAGTTTTGATATTTGTGTTTGGTATCGGTCACTTGACGTTTGTACGTCGATATCGGGTGTTTTTAGGCTCTTCTGTGTGAGTAGACCATAGGTTTTGACCTATGTGAGCTTCGTGTGTCGTTTTAATTTTGGATTGGACTTTAATTCGGCACGATATGTTATGATATGTAGGTACCCCTATGAGGACTTCGAGATGACAAGAAAACGTGTGGCGACATTGGTATCGGCAAGCGAAGAACAAGATGAGTAGATATATATTTACGGGGAAAGTCGGGTGGATGGTGTATAGTACCCCCGCAGTTTCGTAGTGTCATACACGAATACGTATACCTATATGTGTGTGTGTGTTTATTGTGAAACCATGATTATCTTGATAGGTTTATGTGTTCATGGGTTAGCTTAATGTAATTAGAAGTTACTTAGTTTAGCTTCCTAGTCGCGAAACCCTAGTTTTATGTTTTGCATACACCCACACGCACACGCATGCTTACTTTGTTTTACTTGTGTGTATATGAGAATATGTATATATATACACACACACACACACACATAGGTATGTTTATGGTACTTGGAGATGGGGTCGATGAGATTGGGCATGATGCCATGAGATCGGTGATATGTTTCGATTCGTTTTATGAGATACGACATGAGATTATAGCGGGCCTTTAGGCGTGTGTTTTCATACCATGTATATTTATGCAGATGGTATCAGTTTGTACTAGACTTAGATTAGTACCCCCAGTTCATGAGATATGATGATAAGGATACCAGATGAATAATGAGATGAATGTGATATTTGACCCGTACCCATATTTAGGATGCCGTACGATGGATTTACCGTACGAGATATATATTGATGATAGATCCGCACTCTTGACTCGAGGATGTCATATTGTATATTGTATCGTATGTGATACTATTGAGGCGGGATCACCGACTATTATATTTTATATGTATCAACTCAGATTTAGGTGGTTTCCATACCTTCTCAATTAGCCTGTTAGTTTAGTCCTATAGTTACTTGTAGACGTTAGACTAGACTTGAGTCATACCTATTTCAAAACTAACGAATCATGAGTATTTTAAAGACAGGACAAGGGATTCTACGGATATTTTAAAGGACGTACCTTTTTTCTTAAAAAACACCGTAGCCCCTATTTTTCCCAAACACCACGATTCGTGTGATTTCAAATGACAAACTGTATGACTCGTATAACCAATGTAGATTCCTTATTGTTGCATTTACTTTCCTTTTCCATATATTCATGTTGTTATTAGCGCATTGCATGCTTATATACTTGTGATTTATGTTATATTAAACCCATGCTGTCAGGATACCAGCACTATTACCGATGATGCATATGCTCCACGTACACCTGATTGCCGGCACACACACTTCATCATCGATAATTGCCATGTCACTACACAGTAGGATTGTTGCATCAGGATATGACTCCTTGCATGTCATACTTGCGTACATACATTTTGTACACTCATACTTGCGTACATACATATTGTACACTCATACTTGCATATATACATATTTGCACATACATAGATGATTCTGGCTTGATTTCGGAGATTTGGGAACCGCAAAATATATTTTAAAACTGGATTCATTTGAAAGAGCGGTTTTCCCTTGATATGTGCATATTACTATTCCATGTTGCATGATATACGGATATGCTTACATTTCTTTTAGATGCCGCATACATCATGCTTTATGATTATACGCATTGAGATATGTTGTTTTCATGAGATTTCTGGATTTGAGAACCGTGGTTATTTCAAAAGAGAGTATGTATTGTTTTAAAAACCCGATTTCTCTTGATATGATATTTCAGTGCGTCCACCATGTGTTTTCTCGGTTCTGAGATTGGCATGTGTAACCCGATTCGAGGAGCGGTAGGCACCGTCTGCGGATACATGGTGGACCCAGTGAGGTATCCCGGGGCAAGAAGACTCGCATTGTTAGACAGTGAGCCTGGCAGGAGAGCACTACCTACCGGTGATAGTATTTGGGCTCGGCGGATATCCGGAGGATACCGACCGGAGTCGAGAAATGATATGGGCCGATCCGGACTGACGGAGCCCGTGGGCCGATCCGGACCGACGGAGCCCGTGGGCCGATCCGGACCGACGGAGCCTGTGATATATGAGGATTTACGTGTCGATGCTGGACACGGGTTTCATGATGTTTTGAGTGTCGATGCTGGACACTCAGGTTCCATAATTTTGATGTGTCACGAGGGACACACGTTGATTTATATCCTCATACTTTCATGCATTTGCTTTTATGACATTTACATGCATGATGTTGTTGTGTCATTGGTTGATACGTGAACGAGATCCACATGCATACAGGCATTGATTACATAGTTGGATGATATCCACATATTTATAGACTTGAGTATATAGTCGACACTGATTCATGTTGATTACATTGATCATACATCATATTTATGATATGTTGCTACCTGAGGCACTGACACGAGCACTTGGTATTACACTGATGTATAGATGTTTACCCTTGCCACCTTATCTTGCTTCAGACTTTATCATTTTGAGGTTTATATATATTATGATCGTATTGACCTAGGATTAAGTCATACATACGATTTCTGCTCTATGATGTTTTCTACCCACGAGTTGGCAACTCACCCCCATTGTGCCACAGTTTCTTGCAGGTTTTGCCGTACAGGTTTTCCCTGGCGGCTTTGTTGGCACATTACTTCATTTTGGGTGATTGCTTTGGTAGGTGGGTTCACTCGTATCGTGACCACCACTGTACTTATTTATATTCAGTTGTATCTAGTAAACTCTATCAACCAGACTTGTACATTTATTTCAGACATAGAAAACCAGTTGTATATTCTTTCGACCTTAGAGTCACACGTTGTATTAGTATGGTTTTCTTGATAATTTTGAGTTTTCTTTTGAGTTTTGATCCTCTCCCTTCGGCGTTGTATATTATATTGCTTGCGTGGTTGTGACCGTCGATTGACGAAGAGCTAGCTCCCGCTTGGGGATGCCTTTTTTCATTGTGCATATATTATTCATGTTGTACCCTGTTTGGGGCCAGTAATTATAAAGGAAACTCTGCCGAAATTTTCAGAAAAGACTTGGGATTTTAAAAATGCATACTTCGGCTTATGTTATTAAAACCACTAGTTTTAAAACTAGTTTTCTTCACTTCTTTCTTAAAATGGTTTAGATTTCTGGGATTTTTTTGGCTTACTTGAATTGGATGGGGTCCTATAGACTTCATATGATTCAAGTGCCAGTCATATGCCATTTCATGTCGTAACAAAGTTAGTATCAGAGCGCTAGGTTAACCTTGGTTCGAGTCTATATTTGACTATGCGGAGCCTAGGGCGTTTGTATATATACGGAATCTAGGCTTGACCTTACGGAACTTAGACTTAGTCGAGGGGGTATTAGACCCGAACTTTTGTGGCGTAGGTTGACCTTGGTTGATGGAGTAGGTGACTTAAGGAGAGTGACGTACCGTGTGCATGTTCCGCGGCATACTTACGATACGCTACTCCGCTTAAGAAGCTTTAGGATGTACATTTCCTTGCACAGCATTATATTCATTCATGATCTATCCTCATCGATATTGGTTTATGGTTTTGCTGCCATGATTACACGGGAAGAGAGAGCTATGGCTAGAGTTGCGTCAGCATGAGCTCGTCACGGATGAGGACTGACCAGGGCGTGATTCCAGGGACATACGATTTGCATAGATGCGTCGTTTTATTGTGTTTTCGCGCCATGAGCGGTTGATGGATCGCTTTTACAAGATTTCTCAGACGTGCAGATCAGCACCAGAGGATTGAGCCACTGCTAGAGGCCAGCCAGAATGTGATGATCGTCAATGCACCGATTATACTTAATGATTGAGGCACTGTTCAGTATGCGGACGAATGATTCAGTTGTTGCTGCGACTGACGAGACGTTGCCTAAATGTTTGAAGCTAATACCGTACGAGTTGTACTTAGAGATATGATAGAAGATCGCTAGTCACCCAAGAAGGAATGACTAGGATGTATGATTCGTTGCCTACCCCGATGCGAGGTCATCAGATTGATTGATTCCAGCTAGAAACAACTTCACGCAGGTACGTTGAGAGTCGATAGAAGACGATCGAATGTCAGAAACTCATTTTTCCAAGTTTAAAGTATTCGGAGAAACATGCAAGTAATTCCATGGACCCTCTAGAAGAATGAAACCCTAACTCGATATAATGACCATGAGAACGCTTTGAAACCTTAGGGTTTACGGCAGTTCAGCGGTGCCATTAATGAGGCTTGGGTTTTCCCTTCTACGGTTGGTCCATAGGTACTGTGGCATGTACTAGAATACTATTAAAGTGTACTCAAGATATTGAGCTCTTGGGGGATTATGGAACCTTGACAAATCGATCGAAAGGTTCGACGTCATTCGGATGTCACGTGATGGGATACATTGCTTGGGAGACTCCAGATACGAGTATAGCCGTTGGAGCGCAGTCCGTGCAGCCACGAGGAGACGAGTCCGAATCAGTCAACATTAGAGAAAAGTGGAGTAAGTGGTTCGTATGAGATCTTGATGAGATGACGTTCCACTCCGCTGACATCAGAGATGTGATACGCATGTAGAGGTGTTGAATATGGATATATCTTCCAGAAGGAGTCGCGATGAGTATGCAGCCGTTCCGGAACAAGAAATAGATTTAGTAAAAGATGATAACTTCCGGGTAGTTCGGCAGAAACGAGATTTGGGAGAGACTTTGACAGAACCTTTCTGGAATACTATACGAGAAGGCTTGGACCCAGGATCGGTCATATTTCATACACCTAGTAAGCGAGAGTTTGGCATCGTCGACGAGACATGTTATGAGTGACCATGACAGTTAGCCAGAGATCTTTAGAGGATGTGCTAGAGCGGGACTATTTCCGCCACCTTTGATTTCGGTATTTTGGACGATTTATTTACATGATTGAGATTTTTGTCCACCACAGTTGCACTTGACTTCGATTTGATGTCATTCGAGAGGTTGATTTTGATTTCATGCCTATGGCATGCATGTAATTTGACTTATGCTTTCGGCATAGTTTTCATGCACTTTTAGTGTTTTGATTTGATTTTATGCACGCTGATGCACATAGTTGTGAGATTATATTCTACGGTATACCTGATTTGGATTTGGATTGAGATGTATTGTATACCGTCGATTTCGATTGTGATACTCGATATTTGTTTTCGTGCACCTTGTGCACTTGATTTGGATTCTTGCACATACTTGACGCGCTTGATGCGATTTTGGTGTATATCAGATACACTAAATCGAGATTCTTTGTGCATATCAGATGCACCTGATATTGCTGTCAGGCACACCCGTTGCCTTTGACAGATTTTTCGTGCACACCCGTTGCACTTAGATTTGGTTTCTATGCACATGTATGGCACATTCATGGTTTTCGATTTCCGTGCGCATCAGACGTACGTAGCATCCTTATATACATTTTGGGATTGATTTCCCTTGAGCAGCATGTTTTATGATATTTACTATTTGATATAGTTGCTGAGCAGGACTAGTCCGAGGACAGTACCTGAATACATTTTTGCATGCATTGATAGCTATCGAAGGGATTTCCAAAAAGGAGTTATAGTCTCAGTATTTACCTACATGTCCGTAATGACATGAAACAGTTTAAAAAGGAAACCCTTCTAAATTGTTTCTAAAACGGCGGGGCGTGTATATTAAACAAAGGGTATATATATAGTTATTTTCTTACAATAGACGTCCGCTACTGTGCAGTGATACGCGTATCGCACAGCGATTTGAAAAGAGTTTGACATGCATTTCTTTCCGATGTTTTGACAAGTGTACATCGACGCGTACTATGTACGTGTTATAGTTTGATGTATATCATGTTGGTTTTCATTTTAGGCTTTGACATTGGTGTCTTTGCCAAAACTCCGATGATTGCGGGATGCTTGACGGAGTTTTGATTTTGAGTTATATATTCGTTTTTCATGCGCATGCATTGCGCTACGATGTGTTTTATGTATTTATGATTTCGGAGCCCCGACGACTTGGGTATTTTACTGAAATATTTTAGTATTGAGGGGTTTAAATTTAAATTCGGGGACCGAATTTTTTTAAGGGGGGAAGACTGTAACATTTCAGAAAAATAAAATATTATTTTTGAGAATTTTTAAAATTTAATAATAAATATTATGAATATTTTATTAATGCGGTACAATTAAACACCGATAAATCGGGAAAAATTTGGAAAATTATAGAAATTACTGAAATGAGGGTGCTTTAGATGATTTATGCAAATTATGAGTTTTTATAAGTAATTATACACTATTTTAATGCTAATCACGATTAAATATCGCTAATTTTGCATTAATCTGGTTTTGTGCACATGACATGCACTATGTCACATTTTTCACACTTATTGCATTTTCCTACATGGCTTTTCTTTGTTTTGGTTTGGGTTTTAAAATGAGAGAGAAAAAGAGAAGAGAAAACAAAAGAAAAGAAATGAAAGAAAAAAGGAAATGAATAAAGAAATGGGTATGTGCATGAGAGAGAGTGAAGGGTCTTCTTTGACTTGGCTTCATCCTTCATCTCTTCACCATTTTCCTCTCATTTCAGAAGTAGGTTGCTGCCCTCTCTCCCTCCCCCCTCTACTTCCTCACTTCACCACCAAAAACAACTCCAAAGTCCATCTCTCTTTCACTAAAAACATATACAAGCTCCCTACAAGCACTTTGGACCAAGAAAGGATGGATTTTGAGCACTTGGGGCAACTCAAGAATTTTCTTGAGTTGCCAAATGAGGTAATTTCTGCACCCTTAGTATTGTATTTCGATTACCTTAGAAACCATATAAGTTTAAAGGTGTTTTATTGCATTTTAGTGAACATTGAAATTTCCTAGAAGAGGCTATGTGGAATTCTTGAGTTGTGTTTGTTCTAATGAGCTTTATTGGTGACTTTAAACCCCCCTTGGTGTTAGAAACCCAAACAAAATCCGGAAAAAAACCTGAAACCCAAAACAGAAACTTTCCAATGTCGGTTTTGTTGAATTGTGATGCCTACAGGAAATCTGGAGTGATCTAGAGAATTTTTTAGAAACACAAACAACCCCAGTGGACTAGAATTGACACTAGGAGACCCCCATCTTCACACGAACCCAAATGGAGCCAGTATGGCCGAGGAGGCCAGATTTTAGGGGGTAGGGGCCGGCCACATTGATGAATCAGGTGCCCAGGTTCCTTCTGTAGGTTAAATACACCCTATACATTACCCCAGTACTGTTTGTGCACCTAGTTTTGACCTAAACTAAAATCTGGGAACACTTTTATAGGTTGCTGCCTTGTATTTCATGATGTTTATGAAGTTAAGTTTTGATATTTGTGTTTGGTATCGGTCACTTGACGTTTGTACGTCGATATCGGGTGTTTTTTGGCTCTTTTGTGTGAGTAGACCATAGGTTTTGACCTATGTGAGATTCGTGTGTCGTTTTGGTTTTGGATTGGACTTTAATTCGGCACGATATGTTATAATATGTAGGTACCCCCACGAGAACTTCGAGACGACAAGCAAACACGTGGCAATATCGGCATCGGCAAGCGAAGAACAAGGTGAGTAGATATATATCTATGGGGAAAGTCGGGTGGATGGCGTATAGCACCCCCGCAGTTTCGTAGTGTCGTATACGAATTCGTATACCTATATATATATATATATATGTTTATTGTGAGACCATGATTTTCTTGATAGGTTTATGTGTTCATGGGTTAGCTTAATGTAATTAGAAGTTACTTAGTTTAGCTTCCTAGCCGCGAAACCCTAGTTTTATGTTTTGCATACACCCACACGCACACACATGCTTACTTTGTTTTACTTGTGCGTATGTGGGAATATGTATATATATACACACACATAGGTATGGGACTATGTATGTATGTATGTATGTGTGTATATATATACGTATACTTATACATGGATGATGAGGATTGTTTATGATACTTAGAGATGATACCATGAGATCGGTTATGATACTATGAGATCGGTGATATGTTTCGATTCGTATTATAAGATACGACATGAGATTATAGCGGGCCTTTAGGCGTGTGTTTTCATACCACGTATATTTATGCAGATGGTATCAGTTTGTACTAGACTTAGATCAGTCCCCCCAGTTCATGAGATATGATGATAAGGATACCAGATGAATAATGAGATGAATGTGATATTTGACCCGTACCCAGATTTAGGATGCCGTACGATGGATTTACCGTACGAGATATATATTGATGATACATCCGCACTCTTAACTCGAGAATGTCATATTGTATATTGTATCGTATGTCATATTATTGAGGCGGAATCACCGACTAATATATTTTATAAGTATCGACTTAGATTTAGGTGGTTTCCGTACCTTCTCGATTAGCCTGTTAGTTTAATCCTGTAGTTACTTGTAGACGTTAAACTAGACTCGAGTCATACCTATTTCAAAACAAACGTATCGTGAGTATTTTAAAGACAGGACAAGGGATTCTACGGATATTTCAAAGGACGTACCTTTTTTTTAAAAAAACACCGTAGCCCCTATTTATCCCAAACACCACGATTCGTGTGATTTCAAATGACAAACTGTATGACTCGTATAACTAATATAGATTCCTTATTGTTGCATTTACTTTCCTTTTCCATATATTCATGTTGTTATTAGCGCATTGCATGCTTATAAACTTGTGATTTATGTTATATTAAACCCATACTGTCAAGACAACAGCACCATTACCGATGATGCGTATGCTCCACGTACACCTGCTTGCCGGCTCACATACATCATCATCGATAATTGCCATGTCACTACACAGTAGGATTGTTGTATCAGGATATGACTCCTTGCATGTCATACTTGCGTACATACATTTTGTACACTCATACTTGCGTACATACATATTGTACACTCATACTTGCGTATATACATATTTGCACATACATAGATGATTCTGGCTTGATTTCGGAGATTTGGGAACCGCAAGATATATTTTAAAACTGGATTCATTTGAAAGAGCGGTTTTCCCTTGATATGTGCATATTACTATTCCATGTTGCATAATATACTGATATGCTTACATTTCTTTTAGATGTCGCATACATCATGCTTTATGATTATACGCATTGAGATATATTGTTTTCATGAGATTTCTGGATTTGAGAACCGTGGTTATTTCAAAAGAGTGTATGTATTGTTTTAAAAACCCGGTTTCTCTTGATATGATATTTCAGTGCGTCCACCATTTGTTTTCTCGGTTCTGAGATTGGCATGTGTAACCCGATTCGAGGAGCGGTAGGCATCGTCTGCGGGTACATGGTGGACCCAGTGAGGTCCCCCGGGACAAGAAGACTCGTATTGTTAGACGGTGAGCCTGGCAGAGGAGCACTACCTACCGGTGATAGTATTTGGGCTCGGCGGATATCCGGAGGATACCGACCGGAGTCGAGAGATAATATGGGCCGATCCGGACTGATGGAGCTCGTGGGCCGATCCGGACTGACGGAGCCTATGATATATAAGGATTTACGTGTCGATGCTGGACATGGGTTTCATGATGTTTTGAGTGTCGATGCTGGACACTCAGGTTCCATGATTTTGATGTGTCACGAGGGACACAACTTGATTTATATCCTCATACTTTCATGCATTTGCTTTTATGACATTTACATGCATGATGTTATTGTGTCATTGGTTGACACGTGGACGAGATCCACATGCATATCGGCATTGATTACATAGTTGGATGATATCCATATATTTATAGACATGAGTATATAGTCGACACTGATTCATGTTGATTACATTGATCATACCTCATATTTATGATATGTTGCTACCTGAGGCACTGACACGAGCACTTGGTATTACACTGATGTATAGATGTTTACCCTTGTCACCTTATCATGCTTCAGACTTTATCATTTTGAGCTTTATATATATATTATGATCGTATTGACCAAGGATTGAGTCATACATACGATTTCTGCTCTGTGATGTTTTCTACTCACGGGTTGGCAACTCACCCCCGTTGTGCCACAGTTTCTTGCAGGTTTTGCCGTACAGGTTTTTCTTGGTGGCTTTGTTGGCACATTACTTCATTCTGGGTGATTGCTTTGGTAGGTAGGTTCACTCGCATCATGACCACCACTGTACTTATTTATATTCAGTTGTATCTGATAAACTCCATCAACCAGACTTGTACATTTATTTTAGACTTAGAAAACCAATTGTATATTCTTTCGACCTTAGAGTCGCGCGTTGTATTAGTATGGTTTTCCTGATAATTTTGAGTTTCCTTTTGAGTTTTGATCATCGCCCTTCGGCGTTGTATATTATATTGCTTGCGTGGTTGTGACCGTCGATTGACGAAGAGCTAGCTCCCGCTTGGGGATGACTTTTATCATTGTCCATATATTATTCATGTTGTACCCCGTTTGGGGCCAGTATTTACAAAAGAAACTCTGCCGAAATTTTCAGAAAAGACTTGGGATTTTAAAAAGGCATATTTCGGCTTATGTTATTAAAACCACTTGTTTTAAAACTAGTTTTCTTCACTTCTTTCTTAAAATGGTTTAGATTTCTGGGATTTTTTTGGCTTACCTGAATTAGATGGGGTCCTATAAATTTCATATGATTCAAGTGCCAGTCACGTGCCATTTCGGGTCGTGACAATCATATGCATCGATCTCATGTCATATCCTTATAGCTTTCGTCTCATATCTCGATATATGTATTCAATCATTCATATAATCTCCAACTAACTTTTTGATCATATCCATAGTTTCCTAGTATAGGTTCCTCCGACTATATTCTATATATCGGTTTCCATTTATAATTACGGGGGTGCTATACTCCATCCATCCGACTTCCCCCGTAGATATAAATCTACTCACCTGCAATACTCCTCGCTAAGCCGAAGTCGATGTGCTTCGTCATCTCGGAAGTCCACGCGAGGTACCTACAAATCAACACATATCGCAACGTTATTAAAACTAAGTCCGAAAACCGATACGGCACACGAAGTGCTCATAGGTTAGAATATATAGCTCACACATGAAACAACAACCAAATAACCCTTTTCGTTGATGTACAAACGTCCAACGACCAATTACAATATCAAAAACCATAACCCAAGTTCAGAAATCGCATAACACGAAATGCAGCAACGAAGGAAATCGCTCCCAGATTTCACCCTATGCCAAACTAGGGAATTTTGCATATAGGGTTGCTCTAGATATCACATAAGGGACTCACCAAGCAAAAATCATCGAATTCCACCAAAATGTGGCCACAATTTGTAGCCACGAGGAATAAATATTGGTATTTGGGTCTCGGTTATCAAGGGTTGCTTCATGGTTGCCTGCACGTCACTGTCACGACCCGAAAGTACGGAACGCGACCGGCACTTAAATTACGAAGAGTCTAGAGGCGCAACGTAATCTAAGTAAGCCGAAGCCCAGAAATCTAAACCATATAAAAGAAGAAGTAAAGGAAAACATGTAGGAAAACAAGTTTAAAAGCAACATCAAATTTTCTCAAAAATTTCGGTAGAGTCTCCTTTGTAAAAACTGGCCCCAAACGGGTACAAACAAGAATAATATATACAAACAACAAAAAGGCATCCCCAAGCGGGAGCTAGCTCTGCGCCAACAGGCGGAAACAACCACACAATGCACGATAATATACAACGCCGAAGGGCGAGGCTCAAAACTCAAAAGAAAACCAAATCCACCAGAAACCGTAATAATACAAGCACGACTCTAAGGTCGAAATAAAAACAACTGGTCTTCTAAACTATCATGAATACAAGTCTGGTTGATGGAGCTTACTAGATACAAATGAAATAATAACGGCGGTTCTGATGCAAGTGAACCAACCTACCAAGCAAATCACCCTGAATGAAAATGGTGTGCCAGCAAGCTGCCAAGGAAACTTGTACATCGAAACCTGTAGAAAAAATTTGGCACAACGGGGGTGAGTTGCCAACTCGTGAGTAGAAGACATCTGCGAGAAGAAATCGAATGCACGACACTGTCCTAGGTCATAATAATATACTTAATACACCACTAGTCATCTAGTAGTGCAGGGTAAAAAAAAACTATACGCAAGTGCAATGCTCAGTGCTCGTGTCAGTGCCTCAAGTAGTAACATGTTATGTATATAAGTATGCATGCACCATGAATGTAAAACAATAAACCATGAAATATGGGTATATCTGTATAAGAAATCTTTAACTTTATCATAGTAAAATCTGTATGGTAATCTGAACCAGCAATGAAATCCATAGAAATCCGTGTCAAGCATCGACACAAAACATGTAAAACTCAAAATCTCAATAGCCCATAGTCTCAATATCTCATAGTCTCAATCTCTCGGGCTCCGTCAGTCCGGATCGGCCCATATCATCAAATCTCACGGCAACGGTCGGTATCCTCCGGATATCCGCCGCACCAGACATCACCGGTAGGTAGTCTTCCCCTGCCAGGCTCATCGTCTACAACTCGATCTTCTTGCCCCGGGGTACCATACCGGGCCCGCCATGTACCCGAGACGGTTCATCCACTCCTCGAATCGGGTCTCGAAATCCAACAGAAAAACATGAAATCTCATGGTGGACGACACATACATCATGAGAAAACCGCAACTTGTATTTTAAAAAGAGAGGGAGAGAGAGAGAAGTTTTTTATATATATTCTTGCGGTTTTCCCCTAAAATCCAGAAATCTCATAGAAATCCAAAATCCCAAAATCATGAGTAAGTACATAATACGTATCGGCATAAGCCCCACAATACTGCACGATAACATGAAAATGTGAATGCATGCAAGTAATAAATGCAATGTCTAGACTAACACCTGAGAGTAATCATAATATTATATTGATCTAGCCTTTAGCTGATTCTATCAATAAAAGATAATATGTTCTAAAGTTTACGTGACATAGCAATTACCGATAATGATGTGTGTGAGCCGACAAATAAGTGTACGTGGAATATGCGCATCATCGGTAATGGTGCTGGTATCCTAACAAGCAGAGTCATACTGACTAAAGAAACATATGTATGAACATGCAACTTGATGATTACAATCTTAATGTAAAGATGAATGTGTATTAACCACTCATTTGGAATATACATATCTAACTACAACTATATGACTCAAGCCTAAACTAGTATCCGTCTAACCCCCTAAGGAACTAAACTAAAGAAACTAGTCGAAAGAAAATAAGAATCCACCTAAGGTCTGAGTCCATATCTCTAATAGTCGGCGATCCAGCCTCAATAGCGTCACGTACGTAATACGACTTTCTCGAATCAAGAGTGCAGATCAATCATCACATCTATGCCTCTGTCACAACCCAGAGTTTGGCCCGTGACCGGCACCTAACCACGCAACGTCTACAGGCGTAACGCGGCTAAGTGAACCGAAAACCCAGAAATTTAAACCCATAACAGTATAGAGTGTTTTAAGTTTTAAAAGAACACATTTAATTCAAGTTAAAAGATCCAAGTAAACAATATACGACACCGCAGCGAAGATCAAGAGCAACAAGTGAGAACATCACAGATAGAATACAACTGCATAAGAAAAGTCGGCTCACAATGAGCTCGACACCAGAATACCAATAATATACATCATCGTCCTCACACTGTCTCTAAGTCCATACATACATGGTAGATGGAGAATACTAGATACCACAATATACATAACTGAAAGATAAACAGATACCGCACAAAACCCACCTATCAGTAAGAGAGCCGGTACACCAACTATGGGGGTATCTATGTCAAAAGATGCAAAACGCAGCCTGCCGCGACTACTCTGAAGGCTACCTACAACCACTGTGACACAACGGGGGTGAGTTGCCAACTCGTGAATAGAAATAACATATAAAGGTAATCGCGAGCATGCACATACTGCGCTACTCTAACATATGCCAGTAGATGATATCAGTGCGAGGTAAGCAGTATGTATAATAATCATGCAAGTCCTCTATCAGGTGATATGACTACAGGATGAGATGCAGTGATGAATGTTGAGCATGGGAATATAACATCTACATGAAATGTCGAGGTGGACTAAATATATATGTATGCACCGCGAATCCCAACAACCCAGATGCCGGTACTCCATCGGCCCTCAAATCCTGTACATCCCTGAGAATCACGAGTGCCCAACATCGGCACCCAAATAACATAAATATTCGTGTCTAGCATCGACACGTAAATCCTTCTCTATCGGGCATCCGTTAGTCCGGGTCAGCCCTCTCTCAATATATCGGGAATCCGTCAGTCCGGGTCATCCCTCTCTCAATATATCGGGCATCCGTCAGTCCGGGTCAGCCCTCTCTCAATATATCGGGAATCTGTCAGTCCGGGTCAGCCCTCTCTCAATATATCGGGCATCCATCAGTCCGGGTCAGCCCTCTCTCAATATATCGGGATCCGTCAGTCCGGGTCATCCCTCTCTCAATATATCGGGCATCCGTCAGTCCGGGTCAGCCCTCTCTCAAGATAAGCCACTCTAGCACCAAGAAAACACAGGGTGGCGCCCCAAAATATCATATCAAGGGAACCGGGTTTTTAAATGATTACATATTTGAAAAGGCCACGGTTCCCAAATCCAGAAATCACATGTAATCCCAACCAATATGCAAGTAAATGTGATGTGATATGTGCATCAAGTATGAATATCATGTCAAGTCACATAAAAGATGAGCAATAGCATAATGATCCGATGTGATATATGCATCAAGTATGAATATCATGTCAGGGTAGTGCTCGTGCAACATGAACTGTCAGTAAGGGTGCGGTGTTCTATCAATTCTAGTTTATATACATATAGCAGGGAATGCAGTATGCACTAAATAGTAGCCATGAACAGTCAATGTATGTAAATGTAGCTATAAGGTCCTATCAGCCCTGACGTAGAACGCCATGCGGGCGATATCCCCGTAGATGTTAAATCTACTCACCGTAATCTCTCGCTAGGTATAGCCAACAACTTGTTTCCCCTTCTGCGCGGCGTCCGCCGTACTCGCCTGCGAACCTAGAATTCACAATACATCATACATAAGCTTGAAGTCACACAAACACGACATTAAGGCCGAACTAGTGACTCATGTCATGAACCAAGCGCGCGTGTGTGCGATACGCTAAAACGTGTGATCACGCGCCTAAATTAACTCCGACGCGTCACGATACGCAGAAACCCAAAACCCATACACACGTATCACGCGTGTCGCGAAGACTAAAAATACGGGAAAATAGGTATTCACCTCCAGATTTTGATACAGAACAGATATTGTAAAACTATATATACCAAAATAACTCTCATAGCAGCAGACACCAACACCCCAAACCCGAAACCCCAACTCATCCATCTGGCCGCAAATTGCGGCCAGAATGGTTATTCCGGCGGCCTGGGTAGGGGGTGGGCTCCCAGGTTTGGTGTGTGCACTCTATACCCCCCATACATGCTACAGTAACATCTAGTTTCACTCTGAAATATCTCGGGTAGCAGCAGATCCTACAGAGCCTTATTTCTAGTTAAAATCCATACTTTTGCACTAAAATCAAAGTTTAGGGTATTTTCTGAAATCTGAAACAAACCTAAGTCTAAACCCACACTAATAACTCATTAACAAGCTAATCAAGCCACAACAACATAAACTTTAACATATTAACACTAAATCCCCTCAATAGCACTAAAAATGCACAAAAAGGTGATATTTGCTAAACAATACTACAAGTTTAAGGAAAAGGGGGTGCTAACAAGAGTTAATACCTTCTAAAAACCTTGTAAAACACCAAAAGTCCAGCTCCTCCCTCAAGTGTGCAGATTTGCCTTTGAACACCTCAAAAACCTCAATTTTTCATGGTTTTGTGAAGGAAATGTGTGGTTTTTATGTAGGATTTGATTGGGAATCAAGGAGAAGTGAAAAAGAGAGGAAAAGATGAAGGAAAGCCAAGGTTTTTCTGCTGAAATCTCCAGAATTTCTGAAGTGAGGAGAAGAGAGAGAGAAGAGAAGGAAATGGGGTCAAAAAAGTCAACCTCTTACCTAACACTATGCTCAATTGTTTAATAGGATTTTGAATTATGAAAAAGGGTTTTGTTTTGATTAAAAATGGTGGGGAATTAAAATGAACCATGCATAAAAGAATGGTTAACATGATACCAAAACCCTAAGTCCCAAAAACTAAGTGTGCAAGTGTACACTACACTACAAAGGAAAATTTTTCCAATTTACTAACACGACTAAATAACTAATTATCATGAAAAACATTCTGACGGAAATTCAAAGTGTTACAATCTACCCCCTTAAAGAAATTCGGTCCCCGAATTTAAAAAAAAAATCTAACTATACGCACCTTCAAAAAGATGGGAATACATCTTCCTCATCTCGCTCTCGGTCTCCCAAGTGACCTCCTCGCCGCTCTGGCCACGCCAAAGTACCTTGACGGACGGTATCTCTTTCGATCTCAATTTCTTTACTTGTCGATCCAAGATCATCACCGGCTGCTCTGCATAGGAAAGGTCACGCTCAAGCTGGATCGTCGGGTGCTGAATCGCATGCGAAGGATCATGAAGATATCTGCGGGGCATCGAAACGTGAAATACGGGGTGCACGTCTGGAAAACTGGGCGGAAGGGCAAATCGATACGCAACCGCACCAACACGCTCGAGGATCTCGAAGGGGCCCACATATCTGGGACTAAGCTTCCCCTTCTTCCCAAACCTCATCACGCCTTTCATTGGGGAGACCCTCAAGAAAACATGATCACCAACAGAAAACTCAAGTCTGCGCCGCCGACGGTCCGCATAAGACCTCTGCCTACTCTGGGCTGCTCTCATCCTATCGCGAATCAACTGGATCTTCACGGTCGTCTCCTCCACAATCTGCGGCCCTAAGATACTGCTCTCACTGAGCTCCGTCCAACAGGTGGGCGATCTGCATCTCCTCCCATAGAGAGCCTCAAACGGTGCCATCTGAATGGTCTCCTGGTAGCTGTTGTTGTAGGAGAACTCTACTAAGGGCAAATGATGATCCCAGCTACCTCCGAAGTCTAATACGCATGCTCTGAGCATGTCCTCGAGAGTCTGAATAGTCCGCTCTGACTGTCCGTCGGTCTGCGGATGGAATGCTGTGCTGAAACTCAAGCGAGAGCCCAAAGCCTCCTGAAGCCTCTGCCATAGTCGGCTGGTAAACTGGGTGCCTCTATCGGACACGATACATGTCGGAACTCCGTGCAGTCGTACAATCTCATCAATGTAAATCTGGGCATATTGAGCAAATCCGAAAGTCGTCTTCACCGGCAGGAAGTGAGCCGCTTTCGTCAAACGATCCACGATCACCCAGATGGAGTCATACCCTCGACTAGTCCTGGGTAGACCCACAATGAAATCCATAGAGATCTGTTCCCATTTCCTCTCCGGAATGGGTAACGGCTGTAGCTCTCCTGCGGGCCTCTGTTGCTCAGCCTTGACTTGCTGACAAGTCAGGCATCTCGACACAAAATCTGCAATGTCTCTCTTCATTCCGTCCCACCAGTAAACATCTCTCAAGTCATGATACATCTTGGTGGAACCGGGATGAACACTATATACAGACCGATATGCCTCCTCAAGAATCTCACGCCGCAATCCCTCAGCATCTGGTACGCACAGTCTAGCTCCAAATCGTAGTATCCCCTGATCATCGATCATGAACTCGGAAAATCTACCCTGTCCCATCTGTGTCCTGATCTCTGAACAGCGGTCATCACTGTGCTGTGCCTCATGTATACGGCCAAGCAACTGTAGGCATGCACGAACATGCGCAATCTACCCTTCGATCGGCGTAAACTCGAACTGTACCCGGCTGTCGCATAAGATCTGCCAATCCGCCGATGACTGCCTCTGCACTACGCTCAAACAGGATAGACTACCCCCGGGCCTCCTGCTCAAAGCATCCGCCACAACATTCGCCCTGCCCGGGTGATACAAGATCTCACAATCGTAGTCCTTCACTAACTCCATCCATCGGCGCTGTCTAAGGTTCAGGTCTCGCTGCTGAAATATATACTTTAAGCTCTTGTGGTCAGTGAATATCTAGCACGACTCTCCATACAAATAATGTCGCCAGATCTTAAGTGCAAAGACCATCGCAGCCATCTCCAGATCATGAGTGGGGTAATTCTGTTCATGTTTCTTTAATTGCCGCGAAGCATACGCGATCACCCTGTCATGCTGCATCAAAACGCACCCCATCCCCACTCGTGAAGCATCACAGTAGACCACAAATCCGCCTGATCCTGAAGGCAATGATAGCACGGGTGTCGTAGTCAGTAGAGCCCGTAGCTGCTGGAAACTGTGCTCACACTCCTCCGTCCAATCGAAGCGAACTCCCTTCCGGGTCAACCCGGTCAAAGGTGTAGCAATGCGAGAGAAGTCCTGCACAAATCGCCTGTAATAGCCTGCCAGCCCTAGAAAGCTGCGAACCTCCGTCACTGACGTGGGTCTAGGCCAACTCCGAACTGCCTCGATCTTCCTCGGGTCTACACATATACCATCTCGTGTAATCACATGACCCAAGAAGTCTACGCTGTCTAGCCAAAAAGCACACTTGGAGAATTTGGCGAAAAGCTGATGCTCCCTCAAGGTCTGCAATGTAACCCGCAGGTGCTGCTCGTGCTCTTCTCTACTCCGAGAATACACCAAGATATCGTCAATAAACACTATGATGGACAGATCAAGATACGGCCGGAAAATTCGGTTCATCAAATCCATAAATGCTGCTGGCGCGTTGGTGAGTCCGAATGACATCACTAAAAACTCATAATGGCCGTAACGCGTGCGGAAAGCTGTCCTAGAAATGTCCTCCTGTCGAACCCGAAGCTGATGGTAGCCTGATCGCAAATCGATCCTCGAAAAGTATCCTGCCCCCTGAAGCTGGTCGAACAAATCGTCGATACGTGGCAAAGGATACCTGTTCCGCACTGTCACCCTGTTCAGCTGGCGGTAGTCGATACACAAACGCATACTGCCGTCCTTCTTCTTGACAAACAGGACTGGAGCACCCCAAGGAGAAACACTGGGTCGAATGAGTCCCTTATCTAGCAAATCTTGCAACTGACCCTTCAACTCTCTAAGTTCTGCCGGGACCATCCGATAAGGCGGTACAGAAATAGGCCCCGCGCCAGGAACCAAATCAATACAGAAAGAAATATCACGCTCGGGCGGTAGCCCAGGAAGCTCGTCAGGGAACATATCAGGGAACTCGCTAACAACCGGAACCTGATCCAACGAAACCTCTGTAGCTCTAGTATCACAAACATAGGCGAGAAATCCCTGACATCCCTTCCTCAAAAGCTGTCCAGCGCGAAAAGAAGAAATCACACTGTGAGGGGTAACACCACGGTCCCCCAACACAACAACAACCGACTCGCCGGGAAAACAAAATCGAACTGTCTTCTCGCGGCAGCCAACAGACGCATAGCACGTGGCTAACCAATCCATGCCCAAAAGAACGTCGAAGTCCAACGTCTCAAGAAGGATCAAATCGACCGGCAACTCTCTCTCGCCAATACGGACGGTACAGGATCGGAACACGTGCCTAGCAACAAACGACTCTCCCACAGGAGTAGTCACAACAAGCGGCTGGTCAAGCAAACCGGACTCTCTACCCAAACTCGGCACAAAGTGTGTGGATACGTACGAGTGCGTGGATCCGGGATCGAATAACACGTGTGCATCAACCGAACATACAGGAAGGATACCTGAGACCACCGCATTGGACGCCCGCGCGTCCTGATGCCTCAAAGCAAAAACTCGCGCCTGTCCTCCACCTGCAACTAACTGTCCCCTGCCGGCCACTGGCTGCCCTCTGCCTCGGTCACCTCGCCCCCTATGAACAAATCCTCCATGACCACGACCTCTCTGTTCATGCGTCTGACGCGGAGTAACAGTAGGTACTATCGGCAATGCCGTCTGGGGTGGTGAAGGTGGTAATGTGACATGCGGTGCTGTCGCCTCCCTCTGGGGTAACTCAGGACAATCTCGTACACGATGATAAGAACTCCCACAGCGAAAACATCCCGATGATGACCACTGACCATCCTGGGGATAGGAACTGAATAACCGGCCCTGCCCTGAATCTCTGCTGCCTACAATACGTCTATCACGGTGCCGAAAAGGCTGTCTCTACACTGATGTATCCGCACGAACTCTCTTCGGCTCTGGAACTGCCGAAGTCTCAGCAAGGCGCTCCTCAACTAATAATGCTGCATCTACTGCTGCTGCATATGTCTCGTAGTGCTGCGCGCTAATAGCAAGGAATAGCGGGGTAAGCAAGCCTCAGACAAATCTCTTGACTCGCAACTCCTCAGTAGCCACTAGGTACGGAGCATAAACTGATAGCTCGGTGAACAGTACATCGTACTCTGACACTGACATCTCTGGCGTCTGGCGCAAGGACTCAAATCTGCGTGCTCGGATATCCCTAACACTCTGGGGAAGAAAACAGGCAAGGAATAGCGCCACAAACTCGGTCCAGGTCATAGGAGGAAGACCTGCTGCTCTACCCTTCTCAACTGATTCACACCATTTCTGCGCAAGACCTTCCAGGCGAAAGCTCGCGAACTCAACCCATCTCACATCTGCGCATCTAAGTGAACGACATATCCGCGCCATCCTATCCATGAAAGACTGTGGGTCCTCAGCCACATCGGTGCCTGTGAAGAGCGGAGGCTTCAGCCTCATAAACTCTGACAGCGATACCGTAATAACCTCTGTAGTCGCAGGTGCAACTGTCTGCACTGTGGGTACCACCGCGGTCTCTGCAACGGGTGGAACTACCTCTGGTCGCTGCGCCCGAAGCGTCTCAACTAGAGATCCCATCATCTGGCGCATCTCCTGCATACTGGATCCCATCGTCTGGCGTATCTCCTGCACACCAGCGGTCCCCTAACATAGCAATCTGATCTGTCACGGTAGGAACAGCCTGCTCGGGCACAACCGGTGTACTACCCGGATCAGTCCTCGTCTCGGATGAGTCAACTCGAATCTCGGCCCTCGCGGCCGCTCTCTGCGCCCTCGTAGTCTTTGGCGGCATAATGGCTGAAAGGAACAATAGGATTCAATAAGGATACGGAAATCGAATCGCAAGAATGTATATACTCAAGAAGGAATTTAAATCAACAAGTCCTAAGGTCGCGTAGGCGGAGTACCGTATCGTGAGTATGCCGCGGAACATACACACGCTACGCTACCCTGCTGCAGCTACCTACTCCATCATACCAGGGTCATCCTACACTCCGAAAGGTAAAACCTACGCTCTGATACCAACTTTGTCATGACCCAGAGTTTGGCCCGTGACCGGCACCTAACCACGCAACGTCTACAGGCGTAACGCGACTAAGTGAACCGAAAACCCAGAAATTTAAACCCATAACAGTATAGAGTGTTTTAAGTTTTAAAAGAACACAATTAATTCAAGTTAAAAGATCCAAGTAAACAATATACGACGCCGCAGCGAAGATCAAGAGCAACAAGTGAGAACATCACAGATAGAATACAACTGCATAAGAAAAGTCGGCTCACAATGAGCTCGACACAAGAATACCAATAATATACATCATCGTCCTCACACTGTCTCTAACTCCATACATACATGGTAGATGGAGAATACTAGATACAACAATATACATAACTGAAAGATAAACAGATACCGCACAAAACCCACCTATCAGCAAGAGAGCCGGTACACCAACTATGGGGGTATCTGTGTCAAAAGATGCAAAATGCAGCCTGCCGCGACTACTCCGAAGGCTACCTGCAACCACTGTGGCACAACGGGGGTGAGTTGCCAACTCGTGAATAGAAATAACATATAAAGGTAATCGCGAGCATGCACATACTGTGCTACTCTAACATATGCCAGCAGATGATATCAGTGCGAGGTAAGCAGTAGGTATAATAATCATGCAAGTCCTCTATCAGGTGATATAACTACAGGATGAGATGCAGTGATGAATGCTGAGCATAGGAATATAACATATACACGAAATGTCGAAATGGACTAAATATATATGTATGCACCGCGAATCCCAACAACCCAGACGCCGGTACTCCATCGGCCCTCAAATCCTGTACATCCCTGAGAATCACGAGTGCCCAACATCGGCACCCAAATAACATAAATACTCATGTCTAGCATCGACACGCAAATCCTCCTCTATCGGGCATCCGTCAGTCCGGGTCAGCCCTCTCTCAATATATCGGGAATCCGTCAGTCCGGGTCATCCCTCTCTCAATATATCGGGAATCCGTCAGTCCGGGTTAGCCCTCTCTCAATATATCGGGAATCCGTCAGTCCGGGTCATCCCTCTCTCAATATATCGGGCATCCGTCAGTCTGGGTCAGCCCTCTCTCAAGATAAGCCACTCTAGCACCGAGAAAACACAGGGTGACGCCCTAAAATATCATATCAAGGGAACCGGGTTTTTAAATGATTACATATTTGAAAAGGCCACGGTTCCCAAATCCAGAAATCACATGTAATCCCAACCAATATGCAAGTAAATGTGATGTGATATGTGCATCAAGTATGAATATCATGTCAAGTCACATAAAAGATGAGCAATAGCATAATGATCCGATGTGATATATGCATCAAGTATGAATATCATGTCAGGGTAGTGCTCGTGCAACATGAACTGTCAGTAAGGGTGCGGTGTTCTATCAATTCTAGTTTATATACATATAGCAGGGAATGCAGTATGCACTAAATAGTAGCCATGAACAGTCAATGTATGTAAATGTAGCTATAAGGTCCTATCAGCCCTAACGTAGAATGCCATGCGGGCGATATCCCCGTAGATGTTAAATCTACTCACCGTAATCTCTCGCTAGGTATAGCCAACAACTTGTTTCCCCTTCTGCGCGGCGTCCGCCGTACTCGCCTGCGAACCTAGAATTCACAATACATCATACATAAGCTTGAAGTCACACAAACACGACATTAAGGCCGAACTAGTGACTCGTGTCGTGAACCAAGCGCGCGTGTGCGCGATACGCTAAAACGTGTGATCACGCGCCTAAAGTCACTCCGACGCGTCGCGATACGCAGAAACCCAAAACCCATACACACGTATCACGCGTGTCGCGAAGACTAAAAATATGGGAAAATAGGTATTCACCTCCAGATTTTGATACAGAACAGATATTGTAAAACTATATATATCAAAATAACCCTCATAGCAGCAGACACCAACACCCCAAACCCGAAACCCCAACTCACCCATCTGGCCGCAAATTGCGGCCAGAATGATTATTCCGGCGGCCTGGGTAGGGGGGTGGGCTCCCAGGTTTGGTGTGTGCACTCTATACCTCCCATACATACTACAGTAACATCTAGTTTCACTCTGAAATATCTCGGGTAGCAGCAGATCTTACAGAGCCTTATTTCTAGTTAAAATCCATACTTTTGCACTAAAATCAAACTTTAGGGTATTTTCAGAAATCTGAAACAAACCTAAGTCTAAACCCACACTAATAACTCATTAGCAAGCTAATCAAGCCACAACAACATAAACTTTAACATATTAACACTAAATCCCCTCAATAGCACTAAAAATGCACAAAAAGGTGATATTTGCTAAACAATACTACAAGTTTAAGGAAAAGGGGGTGCTAACAAGAGTTAATACCTTCTAAAAACCTTGAAAAACACCAAAAGTCCAGCTCCTCCCTCAAGTGTGCAAATTTGCCTTTGAACACCTCAAAAACCTCAATTTTTCATGGTTTTGTGAAGGAAATGTGTGGTTTTTATGTAGGATTTGATTGGGAATCAAGGAGAAGTGAAAAAGAGAGAAAAAGATGAAGGAAAGCCAAGGTTTTTCTGCTGAAATCTCCAGAATTTCTGAAGTGAGGAGAAGAGAGAGAGAAGAGAAGGAAATGGGGTCAAAAAAGTCAACCTCTTACCTAACACCATGCTCATTTGTTTAATAGGATTTTGAATTATGAAAAAGGGTTTTGTTTTGATTAAAAATGGTGGGGAATTAAAATGAACCATGCACAAAAGAATGGTTTACATGATACCAAAACCCTAAGTCCCAAAAACTAAGTGTGCAAGTGTACACTACACTACAAAGGAAAAATTTTCCAATTTACTAACACGACTAAATAACTAATTATCGTGAAAAACATTCTGACGGAAATTCAAAGTGTTACAGCCTCGTACGGTAAAATCCATCGCACGGCATCCCAAAATTGGGGTACGGGTCAAGTATCACCTATGTACATCATTATTCATATAATATCATCATCAGACAATATCATGATCAAGGGTATTGTGCTATAATCGCATACATCCCAATATCATCAACACATATCATTGTCTATGTAAATATACGTCGTCAAATGGTTCTCAGAAATATCATGTCATATATATCATATCGTGATTAAGTCATATATATATCATATCGTGATCGAGTCACACATATATCTTATCGTGATTAATTCACATATTACAGTCCGGATTCTATTCTAGAGTCTCGTATATCTCGATATCATCATCACCTATTATCGTTTAGGTATAACTATCCATTTTCTCATTTCCCAATGATCCGCTAATATCATAATACATCTCATATCATACTCGATCGTATATCTTTAACTCACGGCATCACACCCAATCATACTGACTCCTTCCCTGATATCATATAACCTCCCTATATCATGTGTATATGTTTTATGTATACACACACACACACACACACACACACACACCCCTATAGAAACCTACACCCATACACGCACACACACACATACACACACACACACCAAGTCAAATGTATGTGTGTGCGTGTGTGTGTGTCTATCTGAAACCTACAAATTCCCTCTAAGGCATTCATTCTCTGGTTAAGTCTTTCTAAATCGGTCTGTTCCAGCCTAAAGTCTTTAATAGGATCCTACGCGCCAAGAATCTAAGGTCACGTTTGACTTCCTAATGACAGTAGTTAATATTCCTATTCTACGTTTGCGGGGGTGCTAAACGCCATCCACCCGACTTCCCCCGTAGATATACATCTACTCACCTGGCCCTTGTCTGTCGAAGTCGATGCTGCCACCCTCTTCTTCATCGTCTGAATTCCATATGAGGGGTACCTATACGCAAACATATATAATATCGTAAACCAAATTACGGACAAAACCAAAACAGCGCACGAACTTGCATAGGTCAAAACCTATGACCCGCTCATGCAAAAGAACCAAATATCGCTCGATATCGGCGTACAAACACCGATTGATCGAGATAACACACAAACAAACAAATCGTAGTTCCAAAACTCATTATTTATAATATAAAATATGGTTTAAATCATCGAAACCTTAAAATCGATCGAATCGGCCTATTTCGCAAAACCTAGAAAACGTCAATTTACTGTTTTACTTCAAAACTTGATGTTTAAACGAAACTAATAGCCATAATATTCATTAAATATCATAACTAAGTCATACAAATCAATATTGTATTTTTATCACGCTAATTTATATTAAATTGAAAATTCTAGTTTGAAGTTTTATCCGATTTCAACACCTTGTAAGCAAAACTTCTCAATTCCACAACTAAACTTGATTTTGCATGAATTAAATTATTAAACTACAATTTATGATGTTAATAATGTCATGAAACCATAATTATATTTTAAATCTCAATTATTTAAGAAATTTCTAAAACCTAATTAGCAAAAATAGGATATTTATCACAATTTTCCATTATCAATTTGAAACTAGTAACTAAATTAGGTTTTTCATTCCTTTAACATGTTAATATTCTCATTAAAATCACAATCTAATGATAAAAACCTTAATTAGAATTTTATATCACCAATATATATATTTTATAAAAACCTAGTTAGCAAAATTGTTTAATTTAAACAATTTTGAATGAACAATTTACAATACATCAACCATGCTAGATTTTTCCTTTCTAAAAATGTTAAACTGCTTATTATAACCCCACTCAATTAATAAAAACCCTAACTTGATTTTAGAAACCCTATCTTGAATTTTAAACTTGCAAATAGAATCAATTAAGAAAATCTAAATATGCTAGATTAAAGCATTTAACCACAATTAATCATTGGGATAAGAATTATACCTCCACAACATGAGATCCAAACATGAAAATATGCCTCCAAAAGAATGGTTTCCTACTCCAAAATCCATGCTAAATAGGTCAAAGGAAAATGGTAGAGATTGAATATTGATTTTGAGGTTTATTTTTGGAATTTTTTTTGTTGAATTTTTGAAGGGAATGAGCTTGGAAAATGGGGGGGCTGCCATGGGGGTGAGGCCGGCCAAACCTAGAGAGGGAAAGAGAGAATGAAAAGAGTGAAGAATGATGTAGAAAGTTCTCCCAAAATAATACACCTTTTATGTCTTTTCACTAATTTCTTTATTTTTTGTTTATTTTCTTTTCTAAGTTAATCCTAGAAAAGTCTAGAATCATGGAAAATTTTGGAAATGAATTTTGCATGATACACACTAGATTCCAATATGTAATGGTTCACTTTTGCTAAATTAACCCATTCAAATTTGTAATTTACACTAATTTAATGTATATTTAAAAGCTTATGTAAAATTTTAAAATAATTAATTAAGGAAAAATATTTAAGTAAAATAATAATTTATAAGTCACTAAATAAACACCATTTACTAGTAATTACATAATTAAAATAGGTCTTTTTAAATTTATGATGAAAAATAATTATGGTTAAGTTTTACGAAAAATACAGTTTATTTTACCGAAAATCAGAAAATTCGCCTAAAGGATTTTTATTTATTTAATTATTTATTTATTTATTTTTAAAACGTTATAATCACTGTCAAGGGAACTTATTTTATAGTCGTCTCGGGTCATCCCAGATTCCTATATACCATCAAAATCTGTCAAATAATCGATGTCGGAAAATTCTAACTTCGGGTTTTGGGTTCTAGTCTCTGGTCTTGGCCAGTAAAAACAACACTATGGTCATACAAACAATCGCTACACCACAATTTACCATTTACAAGTCCATACATCCACTAAACTTCAACCTAGAATATTCTAAGATCACAAATCTCACTCAATCGAACTCTAAACTATACTAGAAAGTTAGAAAACTAATTACAAGTTGGGTAGTGGAAGTTATACCTCTTGGAGCAACTGTAGAAAATTCCAAGATGGTGCAAGTTGCTCAAAATCCAAACTTGAGCTCACTAGCGGATTTAGGATGAGGTTGTGTGCATTTGTTATGAAGGTGGCATGAAGTTTTCAGGTGGTTTTTGAGGTGCTTGCCATGGGGTAGTGAGGGTGGAGGATGAGGAGAAGGAAGAGGATGAAGGAGATGAGGTGAAGAAAGAAGTGAGGTGAAGAATGCATGAGCGAACCATGGTTGACTAAAGACCCCCCCTCTCTCTTTCCCATTCTCATTCTCTCTCTTGCCCATACCTCTATGTCCCCCATGTCATCTTTTCTTTTTCTTTTCTTTTCCTTTTTCCCTCTCTCACAAAATAAAGAAAAGCCCAAATACAAATGAAACAAACACAATGGAACAACATGCAACAAAATTGCAACATGATATGGTGCACTAACCATGGTTAATTAAAAATACGGATTTGGCATAATCATGATTAGTAGTACACTAATCGAGTTTAATTTAAACTTGCATATAATTAATTATAAAAATGCTCAAATCCGATAAATATATTTTTAAATGAATAAATCATTTTAAATCTCTAATTATTTTCCAAATATTGGTATATATTTATACCATTTTACGAAAACCCCAAATTCGCAAATCGAATAGTTCTCGCGAAATATATTATTTTAATATTTAATTCCAAAAATAATATTTCATATTTCTGAAATGTTACATCTACCGTTAGTTAAGTAGCCTAACGGTGCATGACAGGGCTCCGTGGCGAATGCAGATGGCATAAGCGTACGTTGTATTTTCGTTTCTTTCTACAATGATAAAAAATAGGGCTACTGTCGGTCTTTAAAAAGACCGCAGAGCCCCATTTTATGACTTAAAAAAGGCTTAAATGATGGGACAGCATTAATTGATTAATGTAAAGAAAACAAACCAAAGCTTAAATCGTTGGAACAGTTTCAAAACCACTCGGTTTTCTTCAAAAAGCAAACTTTTAAATGCGGAGCCTAAACCACTCCTTTTAAAAGCTATCATGGTTCCTTCGACTACATCAAGTTCATTACATTCACGGTTTCGCCAAAACCATTCGTAGCCCTCCGTTATTTCAGATGGGTATTCAATAGTATTCAGGTTATGTATTTTGACCTTCGCCAAGGCATAGTGATTGGTAGCTGCTGGGTATTCATCTGTAGTATAGATAGATGCGTTGGTTTGGGACAGTCGTACTACTATTTTGGCCTTCGTCAAAGGTTTGTACGGGTGGGTTCAAATTAACCTAGACAATGACGGGTAGAAATTGACTTGCGACTTATGATATGTTGACCTTTGTTAAGCTCATAAGAGCTTGGGGCAAAATTCCACATCGGGAGTTTCTAAGGAAATTGAAACTTGCTATTGTTGCATACCATTTGGAGTGTGATGATTTTGGTAGGATTTCTTCAAGGTTATCACACGATGATATTTGGATCCCGATCCTACTGTGAGTATTCGCTACTCCTCGGGAGATTTTTTCACTAAACAATCAATGCTATAAACCAAGTAGGTGTCTAGAACGGTGTTAGCGAGGCTATGCCTCCAGGAAAAAGAGATTATGTAATTAAGGATGTCACGCCTCGCTTCCCAGAGTGTGCTAAGATCGGCACGTGACAGAGCCAACTATGTTACCTGTGGTTAGGAAATATCCCTCCACAGTCATATTACGGCTGTCTATAAGATATCAAGAACAATAAAATAAAATAAACTATCTATTACATGTCCATATGCCAGAATAAACGAGTCAAGAAATAATATATGCGGAAGTAATAAATCCAATAAACAATAACATCTGGAAAGTACATCCCAAATACGGGCTCACATCAGGAAATAAAAGTACGAAAATAAAACTAAACTAAACTAGATACTAACATGATCCTCACTGCTCGGCCTGGCGGCGGAAATACTCCTGATCAGCCTGTGAAAGAGACAGAGGATCTGGGCCAAGCAAAACCCAGACGTCAGTGCGTCATAATATCAAACAATAAAATATAATCAGGAGGTAACAAGATATGCAGGTATGAGTATGAACAGTAATGAGTATATAACAGTAACACGAATATGGAACAGTGAAGTGTATGTGCATGCGGTGAGTAATTTATGCTACTGGGTTAATTACTCTTAAGTCTTTAAAATCAATTTAATGAATCGTCGATGTAACTCAATAGTATCACATGCATGCCCGGGACCACGGTCCAGATTCTCGGGCTGAAACCGAGACATGCCGCTAGGCATTAAACAGGAAACATGTACAGATGAATGATGTCAGCAGCAGCATCCCAGGGCAGGCCTAGCCCGTAAAACTGATCAGTATAAGCATTGAACTATTGAGTTACAAGTCAGGTTTCATCATTGATTTCCCCTTACCCCCAAGGTTATGTGTTCAAGTCAGGTATTGATAAATCTGGAGCTAATGCCAACACAGGATCAAGCAGGTACAGGTTTTGTCTGAATAGACAACATGATATGTCCGTCGGGACAACAAGTCAGGATTGTCGGCATTAGTAACAGGATCAAGTAACAGGTCAAGCAGTGGTGTATCAAGTCATGTCATGTGATGCATATATATCACACGGATGCTCAAAGTAAAACTGTAGTAAATACGGATATACGATAAAAGTACGGATGCACAGTAAAACACGGATGCACAAATGTCTATCACGGATTACATCTACAACTCCATGACTACGCATGATGCACGTTATCAAGCATGGGGTGCTAACATAACGGTAACATGCTATAATATGACATGGCATGCAACTAGATATTTATAATAACACGGATACGAACGGATATCGGAGAAACGGTAAAACTGTAACATGGATATGAAATGCAATGAACGTGTAATAATTCTATACCTATGGATGTAAAATACATTGCATAACCTGTAACTAGATAAAATTGCATGCGACTAGATATATAATAAGCTGTACGGATATGAACGGATATTGTAAAACTGTAAAACTATAACATAGGATGCACAATGCAGTAAACATGTGATATTTTTATTCATATGGATGCAAATATAATAACATAGCATGTAGCAAGATAAACTTGCCTGATCGGATCTCAATACGGGATGCGTACGCCACGTCCAATGTTGGTAAATGCCGCGATGCGCATGCGGCCGTACAGAACTGAATCAGGCGATGCAAGAAAGTGACCACGCTGGATGGGAACGTCCACTGGATCGTTCGGATCGTCGGCGACGGCACGGATCCGACGATGACCGGAAAACAGAAACCAAGAAAGAAGAAGAAGAGAAGAAGAAGAAGGGAAGAAAGAAAGGGAACTGGGGTTTGGTGTTCTTGGTTTTGAGGTCAGAGACGATAAGGCAGGGGTGACAGCGAGGTCTCAGGCGATGAGGGGGTGCCAGAAATGGGTGTGGCTGTGGTGAGGTGCAGGGTTATGTCGGGCTTGGTTGTCGGGGGTGTGCAGGGAAAGCTCGGGGTGCAGGGGAGTGGAGAGGAGGTCGTGGTGATGAAGAGAAGGCTGACGAGATGGTTAGCGGCAAAGTGAAGGGCGGTTCTTGGATCGTCGGGATGTTGGGTTCTTGGGCGTCGAGGGTTTCGGGTGTGAGTGAAAGAGAAGGGAAGAGGAAAAGAGAAGGAGGAAAGGAGAAAGAGGTGACGAGGGGAAGGTGGGGGGATGAAGGCGAGGAGGTCGGCGGTGGAGCGACGACGGAAGACGAGCGCGAGCGAGGGTCGCGGGCGTGGGTTCTCATGACGAGGTTCGCGTTAAGAAGAGAGGTGAGAATATGGGAAAGGAGGTGATGGGATTGTTAGTGTATATGCCCTAGAGGCCATTACTGTATCATACTAGTATGTATATTACTTGATGGAAGCTTGGGATATTCACAGTTGTACAGACAATCTTGCTCAATATAGTAGTAATATAGTAGTATGCTACTTGGTTTGTCTCTGCTTTAATGTGTACTTGTGTGTTTATTTATTATATCACCTATACGCATTAGTAGAGCCCTTTGGATCTTTGCTTGATTACCGGCGTTGTGATGGCGATCACACTCGTGGGGGCTGGGTAATCTACAAGCACATCCTTATACACGTCCCTAGTCATGGGAGTATCGAGATAGGGCATCGATACTTCGGAGTAGACTAGCGTATGCGCTTCTCATCCCAGCACGGGAGACGATCTGTCCCACAGCCGTCGGTACGTCGTACTTGAGATAGTATGCGGGTGCTCGTTAGGTTACGAGTACACTGGACAGGACTCGTCGGGAACTGATGGTTGGTATTATACCTATCATCAGTTATCAGTTCCCAGGTGACATGAGTACAGCTTAGTCCGCTGACTTGACACTGTCACTCCGCCTCGAGTGTGTTCCCACTGTTCTTTGATTACTACCCTACCACGGCTCTTCTGAGTCGTGCAAACAGGTAGTAGTTGGGAGCAGTCCCGAAGCACTTGGAGGCAGTGACGGTTAGACAGGATTCGTCTCTCCCGGTATTGGGGGTTGACATCGCGCTGTGTCTAGGAGAGCCATTACACAAGTAGTCCCTGGCCAGGGCAAGCGAGATATACTGGTAGGTTCCAGTGCTATCTCAGGGTGTTCTGGGCTTCACTCCGACACGACTTGTACCGCTATTAGGGGTCTGACGCTTGCCGCCCCCCTAGGCCCGACATGCGATGTATCAGACGAACAGACCGGACTGTACGGAGAATGTCACATTCAGACTCAGTAGGAGTTCAGATGGGTTTTACCTCGTCAGTCTTCTTATCGGCATCTACCTGGGGACCTTTACGCACAGCTAGTGCCGCTTGCGGTCTGTGGTTAAACCCACTGCTAGCATAGTGTCGAGTCTTTAGAGTCCCACACAGAGGGTTATTCGCCTCTGGGCAAAACAGAGTAGAGGTCGCATGGTATTGCGACAGGGTTCGTTCTCATCCGCGCACTAGTGCACGTTTGGAGTCCGGACGGATATTACTAGTAGGCTCTGGTTTGAGTCAGATACTGGTATATGTTTTGGGGTTGATTTTATCTCTTGGTATTCTTGTTCCTCGGAACGAGAATGCAGGTGTGTATGCACAGTTGTTTGAGGCGGAGGAAGAGGTTTTTCATTAGGGTTTTGGAACGGGTGCGTATGCACAGTTGACAGTCGTCTTTTTCCAAACCCTAATGGAATTATGGATTATCAATTAATAATAGTAATTAAATGAAATTATGTTATGGTTGGTTTTGTTGACTTGTTGACCATGGTTGAATGTTTGACCATCATCATTACTTTGCAAGGATGCTCCTTGATTCTAGCTTATATTTCATTTAATGAAGTATGATAATGGTCATTCCAAAACAACCATCAACTATTCTCATTTGAATTATTATTATTATTTAGATAATTCTTTTTCTTTTTGATATGGTTGCAAAAAGGAAAATGATAGCTCATTCTATCATATTGATTCTCTCTCCTCACTTCATCTTCTTCCTCCTCTTGTTCAAGGAGAGCAAATCTCATGTGTTGAGAATCATCTCCTTGAAGATATAACACCCCAAAGCACACTCTACTCACTCTAAGGTAGAAGGTCTAGCAAGCCGAATACCTTAGTTCTCTCAAAATCGAGAAAGGAGCCCAAAGATGAAGCTCTCAGGTGGATCTATCTTCGGCAAAGAGGAGACGAGGAGGGGAAGCCATTCTAGCTACTACAAAGAGCAAGAAAGAAGAAGAACAACAAGAAGAAAAGGAGTTCAAGTTGAGGTATAACCACTTTGCCGAGTAGTTAACTCTTCTTTGCAAGTATGCTAGTTTAGTTTAGCAAAGATCCGGCTTTTACGGTCCATGTTACAAAGTTTAGAAAAATTTTTGTTTTACCGTTTCCGCATCCCCAAAAGTACCGGGAGAGGTAACGTGGACCTAACAGTGGTATCAGAGCCTAACTAAACTTAAACTAGCTTGGTAGCGAAGTGTATGGAAGTTCGAAACCGAAAAATCGCAAAACCGGAGAATCCAAAACCCTAAGTTTCTGTTGAAATTTTTTGTGCTCTAAAAGTAAAACTTTTTACTCCTAAAATCGTCTCAGGGTTTTGTAAGAACACCCAAGAAAAACGATCCCCTGATTCCTTCAAAACGCCGCGGATCCGCGGCCTCAGCTATTCTCTTGGCCGCGGATCCGCCGCCGTTTGGGCTCTTCATGGGATCGTGTTTTGTGCAGTGTTCTTCTGGTGGGGTTTTGGGATTTTTCAAATATGTTATATGTGCCCAGATTTTCCAGAAAAGAAATTTACTTTTGGGGTCCTATAAATCCGTATTTTTTTCGAACTTCGCTACACTTTGGCTATGTTGGTTATATCTGTGATGTTTGCATGTATTGAACGTCGGCTAATCACTATAAGTCGATTAGTCGGGGTTATACATCTCTGTGATCTGTGTTTGATATTAGAATGTGTATATGAATGTGTTGGACTGTCGCGGGTGAATAGCCGGGGTGGATGTGAGATGAGCTTTTGTTTTTCTTTCATTCATTTGTAAATGTAAATTGATGTAATAATATTATTTGTATGGCCGCACAACCGGGTCGGGGTTGTAGCCGTCATTGTATAATTCCTTTTACTGTTTTTGCTCCTAGGATAGACCCATGGAGGGATGCACAAACTACCGGATACTTGGCGGGTAGTTTGCCGCACCCGTAGGGGTCTTGGGTGGGGTTTTGGCTATTCACCGCGACCGTGTAATCCGCTTTTCGTTGCAGGCTCGAACGGATTGCGGATTCCTAGTATATCCAATGTATTCATCTGTGATCTGTAATGTCTATCATTGCTTTACTATTTAGGCGTTACTTATGTTTTACAGCCGCGCTAGCCCAGCCCCCGCTCTGTCGTTAGTTAAGTAACCTAACGAGTGATGACGGGACCCCGTGGCGAATGCGAATGGCATAAGCGTACGTCATATTTTGGTTGTTTTCTGCAATGGTAGGATTTAAATGATGGGACGCATTAAAAGAACTAATGCAAGAAAATAAACCTAAAAGACGTTGTTGGAACAAGTTTTTCAAAAAAGCTGTTATTACAAGGACGTTCATCTTTTTGTTTTGCATCGAGGTATTCGGTTATGAATGCCCAGCACCTCAATCGACGAGGCAAGGGCCGAGATCCCCTCATAGGGAGTGACCCCTTGGACAAAAGGTTTGCGTCAGGGTAATAACTTCACCAATAGTCGATTATTCTTGCTTTGCATCGAGGTATTCATCTTACGAATGCCCAGCACCTCACTCGACGAGGAAAGAGCCGAGATCCCTTCACAGGGAGTGACCTCTTTAGCAAAAAGTTTTCGCCACTATGTTTTCAAAAGGATGTATCACGTTCCTTCAACGATATCAAGTTCATTACGTTAACGGGTTTTTCGCCAAAAACCCAGCCGTAGCCCTCCGTCGTTTCGGATAATTAATACTTAGTATTCGTGCTGCGTTTGTTGATTATTCGTCAAGACACAGTGAACGGTAGCTGAGTAGTAATTTTCTGTTGCACTAAAAGATGCGATTGGTTAGGACGGTCACATGATTTTGTTGATTATTCGTCAAGGATCATGCGGGCGGGTCTAATGCAATCCTGGATAACGACGGGTTGACCTTGACTAGGACCTTTTGATTTGTTGATTATTCGTCAAGGTCACTTGGGTCCTAGGGGCAAAAACCACATCGGGAGTTTCAAAAGAACTGAAACTTGCAGATTTAGCATACCTTCTGGAGTGTGGTGACTAGAGTGGATTCCGTCTAGGTTATCACACAATGACAGTTGGATCCCGATCCCACTGATGAGTTGGATTACTCTCGGGAGATTATTTCACTTAACGATCAATGCTATAAACCTAGTAGGTGTCTAGAAAGGTGTCAGCGGGGCTACGCCCCCAGGGAAAAGAGGTTCTTGAATTAAGGAACTTCGCGAAAGCGTTGGAAAACCTCCCTCGAAGTACCGACACTAGCCTGGCTGAAAGGTTAAGCAAGTATTGTGACGTGAATTAAAATCCTGACTAGTTCTTCTTTTAAAAGGTTTTAAGAAGAATTTGAGTAAACAGTGGGAGACATCCTGGTTAGATAAATTAATAAACCAATCTAATCTTGCAAGAGAATACGCTGAGTGTTTCTTTTCTCTCTCTCCAGGCAGCAACCTTTTCACGCCCTAATCAAGATAATAAAATGTATCGCTTGACCGATCCGAATTCTTATTCGGGACTGGGGAAAGTTGGTTCAGCTCTAACTTGTGACAACAGTCATGAGTATGAGAAAGGGAAAGGGGATTGTATGGATTTCCAGGATACCCAGTCGAAGAAGAAGCATGGTTTTGCATCTACTTCAGGTGTTCTTGTAATTGAGAACTGTTTTACGGTCAGCCCTACCTCCTGGGTACTTGATACCGGATCAGGATCTCATATCTGTAATTTATTGCAGGGACTGAGAAAAAGTAGGAAAGTTGCACCGGGTGATATGTCGCTCAGAGTAGCGAACGGAGCACAAGTTAATGCGGCAGCCGTCGGTGAATATCACCTAGTATTGCCAAATGGCAAGACTATGATTTTGAACGATTGCTACTATGTACCCTCCATGGTTTGCAACATCATATCAGTTTCTTTACTCGATAAAGATGGATATAACTTTGTTCTTGAAAAGAATATCATGAACATTTACCTTGATAAGGTACTGGTTGCAGAGGGTACACTGTGTAATGGTATCTACGTTCTAAATCAGAATACAGTTCTCAACATACAAAACACACGCAAGAGGAAGAATTCAGATACGAATGAATCCTACTTGTGGCATTGTAGACTTGGTCATATCGGAGAGAAAAGACTGAGTAAGTTGCATAAAGATGGACTCTTGGATACGTTCGAGTTTTCATCTTATGAAACTTGTCAGTCTTGTCTCAAAGGGAAAATGACCAAATCTCCGTTCACCGGACATGGAGAAAGAGCAGCAGAGCTCTTGGGACTCGTACATAGTGATGTATGTGGTCCGATGTCTATACATGCAAGGGGTGGGTTCTCGTACTTCATCACATTCACTGACGATCTCTCTAGGTTCGGATATGTGTATCTGATGAAACACAAATCTGAAGCTTTTGAGAAATTCAAGGAATTCAGAAAGGAAGTAGAGAACCAGACAGGCAAAAGTATCAAGATCCTCCGGTCTGACAGGGGAGGGGAGTACTTAAGCACGGAATTCCTAGATTACTTAAAAGAGAATGGTATTCTCTCTCAGCTTACTCCTCCTTACACACCACAGCACAACGGTGTATCGGAGCGGAGGAATCGTACCCTATTGGATATGGTTCGCTCCATGATGAGTAGTGCTGAGTTACCTCTTTCATTCTGGGGACATGCGCTTCAGACAGCGGCATACCTCTTGAATCAAGTTCCGTCCAAATCTGTGCCTAAAACTCTGTATGAAATATGGAGCAGTAAGAAACTATGTCTGAAGTTTATTAAGATATGGGGTTGTCCGGCCTATGTGAAAACACAGAAACCGGACAAGTTAGAGGCACGGTCAGTTCTCTGTAAATTTGTGGGATATCCTAAAGACTCACTAGGATATCTGTTCTACCACACCGAGGAACAGAAGGTGTTTGTATCTCGCCACGCCACCTTCTTAGAAAGGGAGTTTCTTGCAAAAGAAACTAGTGGGAGTTCGGTAGAACTGGAAGAAATTCAGCGACCACAAAATGTAACTGAAAATTTGGAGGAACCGCTAGATTCTATAACCCCAAACGAACCTCAGCCACTCCGCAGATCTGGTAGGATTTCTCATCCGCCCGAGAGATACTACGGTTTTCTCATAGACGGGGATCGAGAGGATTGCATCTTGGAAGAAGATGACCCTACCAGTTTCAGGCAGGCCATTATCAGTAGGGACTCTGATAAATGGCAGGAAGCAATGCAATCCGAAATGGAGTCCATGTACGCCAATAAAGTGTGGACCTTGGATATTGCTCCACCTGGGGTAAAACCCGTTGGATGCAAATGGATCTACAAAAGGAAACTTGGTGTAGATGGGCAGGTGGAAACCTATAAAGCTAGACTCGTTGCAAAAGGTTTTCGTCAAAGACCTGGTTTGGACTATGATGAAACTTTTTCTCCGGTGGCTATGCTTAAATCCATTCGGATCCTACTTACCATTGCTGCCTTCCATGACTATGAAATCTGGCAGATGGATGTTAAAACGGCTTTCCTAAACGGTTGTTTGGAAGAGTGCGTTTACATGGATCAACCAGAAGGTTTCGTAGACAGTGGGAGCAGCGGAAAGGTGTGCAAGTTGCTTAAATCCATTTATGGATTAAAGCAGGCATCGCGGAGCTGGAACATCTGTTTTGATGAGGCAATCAAGGAATTTGATTTCATCAAGAACGAAGATGAACTCTGTGTGTATAAGAAGATTGTAGGACGAACTGTCGTATTCCTAGTCTTGTACGTGGACGACATTCTTTTGATAGGAAATGATGTTCCTATGCTACAATCGGTCAAGCTATTTTTGTCACAAAGGTTCTCCATGAAGGACCTGGGTGATGCCTCGTACATTCTGGGGATCAAGATCTATAGAGATAGATCCAAGAAACTATTGGGACTTTCGCAGTCCAGATACATAGAGACCGTACTAAAGAGATTTAGTATGGAGGGTTCCAAGCGCGCTAACATACCCGCATTGCATGGAATTACCCTCTCCAAGAAGATGTCTCCTAAGACTGACGAGGAGAGGGTTCGCATGAGCACTATACCCTACGCTTCGGCGGTAGGATCTATAATGTATGCGATGCTATGTACAAGACCAGATGTAGCTTACGCGTTGAGCACGGTAAGCCGGTATCAGTCAGACCCAGGGGAGGACCACTGGACAGCAGTGAAGAACATTCTCAAGTACCTGAGAAGGACTAAGGAGATGTTCCTGGTTTACGGTAATGGAGACCTCCGGGTCGAGTCCTTTACCGATTCAAGCTTCCAGAGTGACAAAGATGACAGCAAGTCTGTCTCGGGTTTTGTGTTTACCCTCAACGGAGGGGCGGTATGTTGGAGGAGTTCCAAGCAGGATACCGTCGCAGACTCGACGATGGAGGCTGAATACATTGCTGCAAGCGATGCCGCAAAAGAGGCGGTCTGGATTTAGAAGTTCATTAGTGAACTTCAGGTGGTTCCGTCCATTGTTGACCCAATACCTTTGTATTGCGACAACAATGGGGCTATAGCTTTAGCAAAGGAACCAAGGTCCCATCAGAAATCCAGGCACATCTTAAGGCGGTATCACCTGATCAGGGAGATCATTGATCGATAGGAGATCGAGGTGCGGAGAGTGGACACAAAGGACAACACTGCGGACCCATTCACAAAGGCTTTACCCCAGACTCAGTTCGAGCGGCTGATCGAGATGATAGGTCTTCGATACGCCAGTACATGGCCTTAGTGCAAGTGGGAGATTGTTAGTGTATATGCCCTAGAGGCCATTACTGTATCATACTAGTATGTATATTACTTGATGGAAGCTTAGGATATTCACAGTTGTACAGACAATCTTGCTCAATATAGTAGTATGCTACTTGGTTTGTCTCTGCTTTAATGTGTACTTGTGTGTTTATTTATTATATCACCTATACGCATTAGTAGAGCCCTTTGGATCTTTGCTTGATTACCGGCGTTGTGATGGCGATCACACTCGTGGGGGCTGGGTAATCTACAAGCACATCCTTATACACGTCCCTAGTCGTGGGAGTATCGAGATAGGGCATCGATACTCCGGAGTAGACTAGCGTATGCGCTTCTCATCCCAGCACGGGAGACGGTCTGTCCCACAGCCGTCGGTACGTCGTACTTGAGATAGTATGCGGGTGCTCGTTAGGTTACGAGTACACTGGAAAGGACTCGTCGGGAACTGATGGTTGGTATTATACCTATCGTCAGTTATCAGTTCCCAGGTGACATGAGTACAGCTTAGTCCGCTGACTTGACACTGTCACTCCGCCTCGAGTGTGTTCCCACTGTTCTTTGATTACTACCCTACCACGGCTCTTCTGAGTCGTGCAAACAGGTAGTAGTTGGGAGCAGTCCCGAAGCACTTGGAGGCAGTGACGGTTAGACAGGATTCGTCTCTCCAGGTATTGGGGGTTGACATCGCGCTGTGTCTAGGAGAGCCATTACACAAGTAGTCCCTGGCCAGGGCAAGCGAGATATACTGGTAGGTTCCAGTGCTATCTCAGGGTGTTCTGGGCTTCACTCCGACACGACTTGTACCGCTATTAGGGGTCTGACGCTTGCCGCCCCCTAGGCCCGACATGCGATGTATCAGACGAACAGACCGGACTGTACGGAGAATGTCACATTCAGACTCAGTAGGAGTTCAGATGGGTTTTACCTCGTCAGTCTTCTTATCGGCATCTACCTGGGGACCTTTACGCACAGCTAGTGCCGGTTGCGGTCTGTGGTTAAACCCACTGCCAGCGTAGTGTCGAGTCTTTAGAGTCCCACACAGAGGGTTATTCGCCTCTGGGCAAAACAGAGTAGAGGTCGCATGGTATTGCGACAGGGTTCGTTCTCATCCGCGCACTAGTGCACGTTTGGAGTCCGGACGGATATTACTAGTAGGCTCTGGTTTGAGTCAGATACTGGTATATGTTTTGGGGTTGATTTTATCTCTTGGTATTCTTGTTCCTCGGAACGAGAATGCAGGTGTGTATGCACAGTTGTTTGAGGCGGAGGAAGAGGTTTTTCATTAGGGTTTCGGAACGGGTGCGTATGCACAGTTGACAGTCGTCTTTTTCCAAACCCTAATGGAATTATGGATTATCAATTAATAATAGTAATTAAATGAAATTATGTTATGGTTGGTTTTGTTGACTTGTTGACCATGGTTGAATGTTTGACCATCATCATTACTTTGCAAGGATGCTCCTTGATTCTAGCTTACATTTCATTTAATGAAGTATGATAGTGGTCATTCCAAAACAACCATCAACTATTCTCATTTGAATTATTATTATTATTTAGATAATTCTTTTTCTTTTTGATATGGTTGCAAAAAGGAAAATGATAGCTCATTCTATCATATTGATTCTCTCTCCTCACTTCATCTTCTTCCTCCTCTTGTTCAAGGAGAGCAAATCTCATGTGTTGAGAATCATCTCCTTGAAGATATAACACCCCAAAGCACACTCTACTCACTCTAAGGTAGAAGGTCTAGCAAGCCGAATACCTTAGTTCTCTCAAGATCGAGAAAGGAGCCCAAGGATGAAGCCCTCAGGTGGATCTATCTTCGGCAAAGAGGAGACGAGGAGGGGAAGCCATTCTAGCTACTACAAAGAGCAAGAAAGAAGAAGAACAACAAGAAGAGAAGGAGTTCAAGTTGAGGTATAACCACTTTGCCGAGTAGTTAACTCTTCTTTGCAAGTATGCTAGTTTAGTTTAGCAAAGATCCGGCTTTTACGGTACATGTTACAAAGTTTAGAAAAAATTTTGTTTTACCGTTTCCGCATCCCCGAAAGTACCGGGAGAGGTAACGTGGACCTAACAGGGATCTCGAGGGTAAATTGATTAATGAATATATATAGAAGAGAGAGAGAGAGAGAGATGTTGCTTTAGGATTTTTTAAAAATCTTTAAAATATATGATTGGTTAAAAAAAATTTAAAACGTTTATAGATATATTTACACGGATTTTTATTATAAGAAAATAATATTAGTTAAAATTGAGATTTTGGAAAATACAAACTTATTCCAAAATATGCCCAGGTCGGATCTAAAATTATAGTTTGAAAATACGGATAATATGCGTGTCAACCAAAACCAAATAGGATATCCGGGTAACGAAAATGCATACCCCCAAGAACGGATACATGTCACGTGCACGTAGCTATTCAAACAAGTCCGTTTCGCTGAACGGGACGAGAACAACATGGTTATGGGTATGGTACAGGCCATGCAAGATATTTTTAAAATATTTTATTTGACTTTATTTGTTTTATTGAAAAATGCAGATGCCAGATATAATGCTGGTATACAGGATATAGAACATGAAAGTGCATAGATTCTCATAACTTGCCGGGATAAATCATAAACCGGAATCAAGACGGGTTTCCAGCATGCGGGTCGAGTCGGATGCAAATACAGATACCAATTACACTATTCGCACCAAAAACACAATAAATCAAGAAATAGCCATAAATAAAGGAATACCCAAAATAGAACTGGTAGAAATGAACTAGGGTGTTACATTATACCCAACTACAAAAAGAATTTTGTAACGTTTTGAAAATCGTTTCGGTGAAATTTCGGAAAATCGGTAAAATAAGAGGGTTTTCTGTAAAATGTCAAAATACAAATATCTTTATTATAAAATTAAATATACATATTCTATCTATGAAATTGCTAGTATTTTGTGTTTATTGAGCCACTGGTGAAATTTCAAATTTTCTGAAAATTTTCCGAAATTAATTATTTTAATATTATTTTAAGGCGTCCCTAATACATTTAATTAAGGAAAATTACAAATTGGAATGAGTTGAAACAAATTTTGTGCATCATAACACATTAAACAAAATTTTATCAAGTGGAATTCATCATTTTGTAGAATGTGATGTTAGTTATATGTATGCCCTAGAGGCCATTACTATACATAGGATGTATATTGTAGTGGATGCTGGGACATATATAGGGAGGACTTTCTTGCTCGACATGATAGTATACTATCTGGTTGAACTTTACCTTAACGTGTATACTGATTGTCTCTCTGTTACATGTTGGTAAAGCCCTTAGGATGTGTGCTTGACTACCTGGACTATGATGCGGATCATACTAGTGGGGACATGGTAGTCCATAAGTACATCCTTCAAAGTCCCTAGTCGTGGGTGTATCGAGACAGGGCATCGATATACCAGAGTAGACTAGCGTATAGCTTCTCGACCCATACAGATAGGCGATGGATGATCCCATATCCATCGGTGTTTGACATCAGAGATGATATACGGGTGCTCAGTAGAGACTGGGTACACTGGACGGACTCGCCGAGAACTCCCAGATGGTATTATACCTCACGTCAGATGGCAGTTCTCTGGTGACACTGGTACAGAGTAGTCTGTTGACCCGAGATCGTCATAGAGTCTTGTGTGGTTCCCACTGTGCTTTGATTTCCATCTTACCACGTCCAAGATGGCGTGCAAAACGGTGGTTTTTGGGTACAGTCCCGAGTCACATGGAGGCAATGAGCGATAGGAGGGGATTCGTCTCTCCCGGTATAGGGGGTTGATGTTGCGCTGTGTTCGATTGGCTATAACAGGAAGTCCCTGGCCAGGGCTGATCAGAGAATTGCTGGTAAGTGTTACCAGTAGTTTCTCGACCCGTTATGAGCCTCATATCGACACGACTTATCGAGCTATTGGGGTCTGACGTTTACCACCCCTAGGCAAGATATGCGACATATCAGACGATCAGACCGGACTGTATGGTAGTGTTACTGGTCGGATTCACTGGAGTGTGAGCGGGCTTGCTCGTCGATCTTCAGATCGCTCAATACCCGGGTGGCCGTTACGTTTAGCAGACCGCTTGCGGCTTGTGGGTGTTTGATATGATCATCACCTGCTGCCGGCGTATTGACGAGTCTTTAGAGTCCTACACAGAGGTTTTCTGGCTCAAGCGAAACGAAATAGGAGCGCATATGAGATATGTGCGGGACCGAGAATCATGCGTGTATGTGATACCGTATTTCATTCTCGCGATCAATGTGTCGGATGGTTGTATGCGATATAACCTAGTTATCGATTCAAGCGTTGAATCGATAAGCCGATACATTGAATACTAGTCGGTTGTGTGCGACATGACCGGATCATTGAATCAAGTGTTGATTTAATGATTTAATGCATGATAATATATTTGATATATTACTTTGCGTTAACTAGTATTGGTTCACTTTATATGGATTTTCTCACTTGTATTGTGCACATTGTATATGTGATATACATTTGTACATTTGCTTGTATCATGTTTGATGATACATGATTGTTTAAGTGTATGTTAAGAATAAACTATGGTTATTTATATGATTAGGGTTTTATTTCCTTTTCTTATTTATTTATCTATTTATTCATTTTGGAAATAATTAGAAAAGGCATTAAGAGAAAATGGTGGCTAATTTTGTTTCATATTGAAGCTTCATGAAGACTTTGACTTTAGCAACCATTTTGTCTCATGCTTAACCCTAACCATCCCATTTAACCATGATTGATTCTCTACACATTACCATGGTTAGTGTTATGATAAGAATGGATTATTCTTTTCTTTTTTAATTAATCTTATCATAACCTTTTTCCATCTTCTTCTTCTTCACTTCAAGAAGAAGCTTGCTTCATCAATGGTGATTGATGAAAACAAGTGAGAAATCCAATTCTAAAGTCTACCCACTTCCTATTTCTTCATCCTCTACCTCTTGCCAAGTAGTAGAGTGTGTTTACTTCACAAGTTTCTTGACTTGGTGAAGTCGGAGCTTGATTTAGCGATGCCTCGACGTAGATCATCTTCGGCATGGACATCGACGACCTAGCTTGCCCATTCTCCGACGAAGCTGACGCTAGAGCCCGGATTTGATTTGGACAGCGGAGAGGACTTCGTTGCGGAGCTATGGAGGTGGAGCACCGGATCTACAAAGGTTGTATTTCCGTATCTCTTAGTTAATTGTTAACTAGTTAGCTTTTTCGCCTAGTTTTCTAGCAAACGATCCGTAGTCGGGTCTCTTGGCACCTAGATTTTTTGAAATTGGCATGGTTGATGCCTTGTGAGACCTCACTAGCGTGCCTAGGAACCCTACAGTGGTATCAGAGCCAAGCTAGAGCCTTAGGCGAAGTCTAGACGGAATTTGAAGTCCGAACGAACCCGAAAACCCGAATCAAACTAGCTCTCTGGACATTTTCTGTTTTTCTGGATTTTTGTGAATTAAAAATTGCTAAAAAATTCAGTAAGAAAAAAATAAGAATTACGATGCAAAAATTATTGGATGAACAGTAACTTAGGCGGCGGAACCGCGGCATAAGCCCTGATTATGCGGCGGTTCAGCGGCTCAATCATGACGTCATCCCTTACTGTTTGCACAGTAATACCTGATAAATTCTGCTGAGTTTTCTGGGAATTTTTAAAATTTATTCAAGAGTTGAATTTTCTGCAGTTGTTTTGAGGATTCGGTGTTTCGATCGGGGTATCAAATTTTGTCTGTGTGGCTTTCCTGATAAATTTTAGAATATGTTAAAAAGTTCGACCGGATATAAATACCCAATTTTTCCCCTGCTGGGAAATTTCCAAGTGTTGGATTTTTCCGTAGTTTAACGACGTTCTAAGTAGTGCAAGTAACGCGATGGTCCCTCTAGAAGACAACAAACCTTAACTCGATTATGTGACCGTCTTGAACTGCCCTTTGAACCTTCGGGTTTGGGGCAGTACGGCGTGCCACATGTGAGGCGTTGGCTTGACCCTTCTACGGCTGGACCGTCGGTACTGAGGCACGAACTGAATGTTGTTAGACTTATTTCATGTGTTGATCTGTATCGGGAAAACTTGGGTGTTCGATTGTTCGATCGAAAAGTTTAACATTTTCTATTTATCTGGAATGGGATACAATAATTGGAATTCACAAGTAGTTATGAGATAACTAAATGAATGTTATAAACGTAGCAGTTTAGTCTCACTTGATCGGTTGCCACGGAATTTTGATGTGATCAGAAGTCCGTCGCAATCATGTAGCGTACGCGGATACTCGCCGGGTAAACTTAATAGACAGCCTCACTCCATATCCCCGACCAAGTGACTGTAGGAGAACCCCGTCGCCGAAAGCATCCGTTCGGGTGCTCGCGGTAGCGGTGTTCCGCCTTGGTGCACTTCGTCGACGGTATCGGGGGTGCGGCCGCCTACTGAAGTTTTGCGACGAGCATTCGATCAGGATGTCGGGAATCTTGTTGAATTGCCCGACTTGATATTGAAAAGAGTTTTCGATTTTGAGACTAAAATGCGGGGTTTATAATTGTTAGGCATGCGATGTCTAAGTAATTCATTTGGTCAGGCATGCGATGTCTGAGGTGGTTGCGGATTCCAACTGTTGTAGTTTTACACTTTATTTTCTGTGACCGTAAGTGTAATATGTGATATCGCCGGTTTCGTTGCTATATGTCAACGACAATTGGGATGCGCATATTTACTTACGTTGATGACATGTGATGTTATGTGTTGCTGGATATGTTATATTGGATCGTCGTGTTTGAATAGCCGGGGGTTTTTATGTGAGATGAGTGTTTTTAATTTTCATTCATGTAAAAACTTGTATGTAATATTCTTTTATTGGGGTGCTTCCAGGTTGCGGAAGTTGTCACCGTTTGTATATTATTTACTTTTCCGCACTAGGATAGACCCAAGGAGGGGAGCACAAGTAACCGGGTTCTGGGGTCCAGTGGGAGACCAACTCGAGGAGTCGAGTCCGGGTCTCCTAACTCCAGAATTGGTAGGGTTGCTTGCCGCTCTCGTAGGGGTCTAGGGGTGTGGGTTTGGCTATTCATCGCGACCGTGGAATCCGTGTTTTATACTGGCTCGTATTGAAAACACGGACGTCCTAGTATATCCAATATTTCATATAATTCTTCTGCTGCGATATCTGTGATGTGATCATGAGATGTTCTGTGATAGATACAGTATATAGTATATATGATATATTATATAGACGTTACTTATGTTTTACACCCGCGCTAGCCCTGCCCTGCTCTGCCGTTAGTTACCTAACCTAACGGTGCACGAGGGGACATCGAGGCGAATGCGGATGGCATAAGTGTACGTCGTATTTATCTGTGATGTTTAGGTACTTAAATGATGGGACTTCATTAATGTGATTAATGAAATAAAAGAAACCTAAGATGTTGTAGAATCGAATTTCAAAATAAAACAGGTAGCTACAGTTCTTGCTTTGCACAGCGGTATATGTGATATATCCTGCACCTTATTCGATGAGGAAAGGACCGAGATCCCTTCACCGGGAGTGACTCCTTTAGCAATAACTGGCAGATGCTACACACTCGGTTTGTCTTTTGATTGCTTTTAAGTGTTTTTGCTTTCCACAGTGATATATATGATATATCCCGCACCTCATTCGACGAGGAAAGGACCGACGATCCCTTCACCGGGAGTGACTCCTTTAGCAAAACTAGAAAAGCCTCAAAAGCACTCCATTTCAAAATTCATTCGATCCTACAACGATATCAAGTTCATTACGCAATAGGTTTTCAGAAAAACCTGTCGTAGCCCTCCGTCATTTCAGATAAGTAGTAGTTAGTATTCGTGCTGCGTTTGTTGGCCTTTGTCAAGGCGCAGTGTGCGGTAGCTAACTGGTGCTTATCTGCTTATGCATATGATGCAGATTGAGTTAGGGTAGTCGTGCGACCTTGTTGGCCTTTGTCAAGGGCCGTGCGGGTGGGTTTAATTCAATCAGGAAATGACGGGTTGAACTTGACTAGCATCCTATGGTTTGTTGGCCTTTGTCAAGGTCATAGGAGGTTAGGGGCAAAATATTATCGGGAATTTCAAGTGTTGAAATTTGCAATGAGATTGCATACCTTCTATGAGATAGTTGGATCCCGATACCCGCTGCGAGTAAGAGTTACTCCTGGGAGAGTTTTATACATTACAATTAGCCGATCAAGTAGGTGTCTAGAAAGGTGTCAACGGGGTTACGCCTCTGGGAAAACGAGGTTTACATTAATTAGGTTCGTGCGAAAGCACGGGGGACCTCCCTCAAAGTACCGACACTGGCCTGGCTGAAAGATTGGCGAACTTGTAGTGTGTAATTAATCCCGGCTAGTCTTTTCTTTTAGGGTTTGAAGGAAGATTTGATAAAAAGCAGTGGGAGCCATCCTGATTAGATAAAATAATAACCAATCTATTCTTGCAAGAGCGCACGCTGAGTGTTTTCTTCTCTCTCTCTCCTGGTAGCGACCATATCACGCCTTAATCAAGATAATAAAACGGAATATTGACCGAACCCGCTTGTTATACTGAGCTGGGGAACGTTGGTCCCGCTCCAACTTATAATTGTTATAAGACAGAGCAGGAAATTGGGGATTGCCAGAATTCCCGTGCCGCCCAAACGAAGAGAGTGCATGCTGATGCATCATCTTCGGGTGTGTTCATTATACAGAACTGTTTCTCAATGTCCTTTACGTCCTGGGTATATGATACCAGATCAGGATCCCAGATATGTAATCTGTTACATAGGGCTACAGAAAGGTAGAGAACTGAGAACGGGTGATAAGTTTCATGAGGTAGAAAACGGGGCAAGAGTTGCAGCCAAGTCTGTTGGTCACTGTCACCCTGTATTACCAATACATTGATTCTGAACGAATGTTATTAGATACCGAACCTGATATACAAAATCATATCAGTCTCTTTATTAGTAAAGAAAGGATATAATTTTGTATTGTTGGATAATGTTTTGAACATTTCCTATATCAAAAGTTGATCGGTTCAGGCACGTTATCTAAAAGCATTGACGTTCTAAATCAAACTACAGTTCTTAGTGTACGGAACACACACAAGAGGAAGAGTTCAGAACTGAACGAATTCTTCTTGAGGCATTGTAGACTAGGTCATATCAATGCGACCCGACTAGCTGGAGTTACATATAGATGCATATTTAAATCAGTTTGAATTTACATCTTGTGAAACTCGCCAGTCATGTCACAAAGATAAGATGACCATAGCTCCGTTTACTGGAAACAGAGAAAGAGTTAGTAAACTCTGGGGACTGATACATGATGATGTATGTAAGGTCTCCTGTCTACACATGCCAAGACCGGTTCTTTGTACTTCGTTACATTCTCTGATAATCTCTCAAGATTCAGACATATGTTCCTGTTGAAACACAAGTCTGAACCTTTTGAGATATTCACAGAATATAAGCGAGAAGTAGAGAACCAGAATACGGGTATAAGTATTATGTCCCATGATGAGATCAAGGAGGAGAATACTTGAGCACGGAAATACTGGACTATTCTAAAGGAGAATGAGATTCTCTCTCAGCATTACTCCTCCGTATACACCATAGCACGATGGTATATCGGGGCGGAGCAGATACACCCTATTTGATAAGGTGTGCTATATGATGAGTAATACTGAGCTACCTATTTCCTTTTGGGTGTTATGCACTTGAGAAGCTGCATACCTATTGAATAGGGTTCTAATCAAATCATTTGCCTACCGCTTCATATGTGATATGGAATGGGAAGAACCCATGTCTTAAGTTAGTTAAGATTTAGGGTTGTCCGGCCTATGTCTAAAAACAAAATCTGGACAAGCTCGAGGCAAGGTTAGTTATGTAGAACTGGAAAGGTTCCAGCTATGCAAACTACAGAAGATGATTTGACAGAACCAAAGGATTCAATAGATACCAACGAACCTCAGCCTCTCCGCCGATCTAGTAGGGTTCCTCACCCACCTGAGAGACACTTCGGTTTCTCTATGACAGTGGGAGCGAGGATTGCATCATGAGATGATGACCCAACTAGCTTCGAGCTGGCCATCGAGAGTAAGACTCTGTAAGAATGGCTGGATGTTTAGCGATCTGAGATGGAATCCATGTACACCAACAAAGTATGGACTTTGGTTGCAATATCTGAAGGGTTAAATCCCCATCAGGAGCAAGTATATCTTGAGAAGATTACTTGGTGTAGATGGAAAAGTTGAGACTTTCAAAGCTAGACTTGTTAAAGCTTTTCGTCATCGACCAGGCGTGGATCATGATGAAACCTTTTCAAGTGACTATGCTTAAGTCCATCCAGATCCAACTTGTCACGGCTACATGCCATGACTACGATATCTGGTGGTTGGGTGTCATGACTGCTTTTCTAAATGATGTTTTAGAAGAGTGCGTCTATAAGTACACAGCCAGAGGGCTTCGTAGACAGTGGGAGCAGCGGAAACGTGTGCAAGATGCTTTATAGGATAAAGCAGGCATCGCGGAGTTGGAACATCTGTTTTGATGAAGTAGTCAAAGAAGTTGACATCATCAAAATGGTAGATGAACCTTGTATATACAAAAAGGTAGTAGGGAGTATGGTGATGATCCTCGTAGAGTACGTGGATGACATACTCTTGATAGGGAAGGAGTTTCCTATGCTACGCTCGATCAATCTCCGCTTATCACTATAATTCTCCATATAGGGTCAAAATGATACCTTCTAAATCCTGGGTTTTGGATCTATGAGATAGATCTAAATGGATATTAGAATTCTCACTAGATGTAGTGAGACGGTATCAACCGATCCTGGGGAGAATCACTGGAAGGGTTCCAGGGTGATAAAGACGACTGAATGTCAGTCGCAGGCATTGTCTTTACCCTCAGTAAAGGGACGGTATGTTGGAAGAGTTCCAAGCTAGATACCGTGACATACTAGACGATAAAGGCAGGATACATCGCTACTTAAGATGCTACCAAAGAGGATGTTTGGGTGTATATTAGTTCATGAGATGAACTACGTTCCTACCATTGTGAGACAATGGAGTTGTGGCTCATGCCGAGGAACACCGGTCCCATCAGTGATCCAGACTTATTCTAAGGAAGTATCACTTGATCATGGAGATGGTTGATCTCCAGGGTGATCGAGGTTTGGAGAGTAGACTCAGAGGACAACACAGCGGATCCACTCATAAAGGCCTGTTCCCAGAGAGAGACTTTTATGGGATGGTTGAGTATGAGATACTGCAACCACTGCTATCAGATGGCCCTAGTGCAAGTGGGAGATTGTTAGTTATATGTATGCCCTAGAGGCCATTACTATACATAGGATGTATATTGTAGTGGATGCTGGGACATATATAGGGAGGACTTTCTTGCTCGACATGATAGTATGCTATCTGGTTGAACTTTACCTTAACGTGTATACTGATTGTCTCTCTGTTACATGTTGGTAAAGCCCTTAGGATGTGTGCTTGACTACCTGGACTATGATGCGGATCATACTAGTGGGGACATGGTAGTCCATAAGTACATCCTTCAAAGTCCCTAGTCGTGGGTGTATCGAGACAGGGCATCGATATACCAGAGTAGACTAGCGTATAGCTTCTCGACCCATACAGATGGGCGATGGATGATCCCATATCCATCGGTGTTTGACATCAGAGATGATATACGGGTGCTCAGTAGAGACTGGGTACACTGGACGGACTCGCCGAGAACTCCCAGATGGTATTATACCTCACGTCAGATGGCAGTTCTCTGGTGACACTGGTACAGAGTAGTCTGTTGACCCGAGATCGTCATAGAGTCTTGTGTGGTTCCCACTGTGCTTTGATTTCCATCTTACCACGTCCAAGAGGGCGTGCAAAACGGTGGTTTTTGGGTACAGTCCCGAGTCACATGGAGGCAATGAGCAATAGGAGGGGATTCGTCTCTCCCGGTATAGGGGGTTGATGTTGCGCTGTGTTCGATTGGCTATAACAGGAAGTCCCTGGCCAGGGCTGATCAGAGAATTGCTGGTAAGTGTTACCAGTAGTTTCTCGACCCGTTATGAGCCTCATATCGACACGACTTATCGAGCTATTGGGGTCTGACGTTTACCACCCCTAGGCAAGATATGCGACATATCAGACGATCAGACCGGACTGTATGGTAGTGTTACTGGTCGGATTCACTGGAGTGTGAGCGGGCTTGCTCGTCGATCTTCAGATCGCTCAATACCCGGGTGGCCGTTACGTTTAGCAGACCGCTTGCGGCTTGTGGGTGTTTGATATGATCATCACCTGCTGCCGGCGTATTGACGAGTCTTTAGAGTCCTACACAGAGGTTTCCTGGCTCAAGCGAAACGAAATAGGAGCGCATATGAGATATGTGCGGGACCGAGAATCATGCGTGTATGTGATACCGTATTTCATTCTCGCGATCAATGTGTCGGATGGTTGTATGCGATATAACCTAGTTATCGATTCAAGCGTTGAATCGATAAGCCGATACATTGAATACTAGTCGGTTGTGTGCGACATGACCGGATCATTGAATCAAGTGTTGATTTAATGATTTAATGCATGATAATATATTTGATATATTACTTTGCGTTAACTAGTATTGGTTCACTTTATATGGATTTTCTCACTTGTATTGTGCACATTGTATATGTGATATACATTTGTACATTTGCTTGTATCATGTTTGATGATACATGATTGTTTAAGTGTATGTTAAGAATAAACCATGGTTATTTATATGATTAGGGCTTTATTTCCTTTTCTTATTTATTTATCTATTTATTCATTTTGGAAATAATTAGAAAAGGCATTAAGAGAAAATGGTGGCTAATTTTGTTTCATATTGAAGCTTCATGAAGACTTTGACTTTAGCAACCATTTTGTCTCATGCTTAACCCTAACCATCCCATTTAACCATGATTGATTCTCTACACATTACCATGGTTAGTGTTATGATAAGAATGGATTATTCTTTTCTTTTTTAATTAATCTTATCATAACCTTTTTCCATCTTCTTCTTCTTCACTTCAAGAAGAAGCTTGCTTCATCAATGGTGATTGATGAAAACAAGTGAGAAATCCAATTCTAAAGTCTACCCACTTCCTATTTCTTCATCCTCTACCTCTTGCCAAGTAGTAGAGTGTGTTTACTTCACAAGTTTCTTGACTTGGTGAAGTCGGAGCTTGATTTAGCGATGCCTCGACGTAGATCATCTTCGGCATGGACATCGACGACCTAGCTTGCCCATTCTCCGACGAAGCCGACGCTAGAGCCCGGATTTGATTTGGACAGCGGAGAGGACTTCGTTGCGGAGATATGGAGGTGGAGCACCGGATCTACAAAGGTTGTATTTCCGTATCTCTTAGTTAATTGTTAACTAGTTAGCTTTTTCGCCTAGTTTTCTAGCAAACGATCCGTAGTCGGGTCTCTCGGCACCTAGATTTTTTGAAATTGGCATGGTTGATGCCTTGTGAGACCTCACTAGCGTGCCTAGGAACCCTACATGTGAAACATAATCAAATTGTTAGTTTGCAAATTGTTAAGTTGGAATTGTAATATTTAAGCTATTTTGCTTACTAGATTTTTGGAAAATTATTAAATGCCTTAGATTAAAATATAATTATGGTTTCATGTTATTATTAATATTATAATAAGTGGGTTAATGCCTTTGGACCATGCAAAACCAAGCTTATTTGTAAAATTGTGAATTTTACTTTTAAAAGAGTTAAAGTCGGTATTTTTGCAAACTAGTTTTTTTGAACGTATGTGGTTTGGTGAAATTAAATCTTGGAAATGGGTTGTATGGCTTATTTAAGTTATTTAATAAGTATTATGGCCGCTAGATTTGTTTAAACGTCGAATTTTGTACTAAAACGGGTAATTTTGCTTGCTAGATTTTCGGAAAAATAGCTTTTAAAGTGAGTTTGAGGTTTTTGTGAATTTTAAGCTATTTTATATTATAATTAGTGCTTGTGATTGTGTAAATGAGTGTGTTTGGGTTTTTCTCGATGGTTTGGCATTTGTACGCCGACGTCGAGGGTTTTTGGGTTGATTTTTGAAAGCAACCATAGGTTTTGACCTATGTGGGATTCGTGAGTCGTTTTGGTCATGAGTCGGATTTTAATACGACACGGTGCGTTATGATATGTAGGTACCCCATGTGGACTTCGAGACGACAAGCAAGCGCGTGGCGACGTCGGCACCGGCGAGCGAGGACCAGGTGAGTAGATTTATATCTACGGGGAGAAGTCGGGTGGATGGCGTATAGCACCCCCGCAGTCCGTAGTGTAGCTCATATATATATGTTTATATAGGTGTTTTATGATACGAGAATGTTTATTCATGTTATGATTATGTGTTCATGGTTTAGCTTTGGGTTAGTTGCGAAACCCTAGAGTAGTTGTTATACCCACATACGCACACACAGACTTGCATACTTTACTTTCTTGTGCGCAGATTGGGATGTGTATATATGTATATATGCGTGGGTATGGGACTATGCATATGTACATTCATATACGCATGCATGGATAATGAGGATAGTACTTGGGATTTATGATGAGTCGATGAGATTTGATTTGAGGCCGTGAGATCGGTGATATAGCAGGGTTCGTATTTAAGATACGACATGACGTTGTAGCGGGTCCTTGACGTAGTGTTTCACACATGTGCATGCATACATAGGCGGTATCAGTATTGTACTAGACGTAGATCAGTACCCCGATCATGATATTTGATAAAGAGGATACCAGGTGAATAGTATGATGAATGTGATATTGACCCGTACCCAGAATTGGGGATGCCGTACGACGGATTTACGTACGAGCTATATCTTGATGATTGATCCGCACTCTTGACTTGGGATGTCTGATTATAGATATGGTATCGGATATGATATTATTGAGGCGGGATCACCGACTAATATATATACAGGTATGTATATGTATCGACTCAGATGTTAGGCGGTTTCCTTACCTGTAGTCCAGCTTGTTAGCTTAGCCCTTTAGTTTAGTTTAGTTGTTAGATTAGATTCGATTCTTTCCTATTTCAAAAACTAACGAATCGTGGGTATTTTTAAAAACAGCCAAAGGGATCCTACGGATATTTCAAAAGACGTATCTTTTCATAAAAACACCGTAGTCCCTACTTTCAAAACCCCATGATTCGTGTTATTTCAAAAGGCACCATTTGTAGGACTTATATTAGATTAGTGCAGATTAGTTATAGTTGCGTCTAGTATTCAGCTCCCGCTCATTTTTACTGTTCGCTCCGCATCGCATATTTATATTATAATTTCTTATTGCATTATTAATATCATGCTGTTAGGACACCAGCACCATTACCGATGACGCGTATGTACCACGTACACTTACTTGCCGGCTCACACACATCTTCATCGGTAATTGCCATGTTACGAACACTTTAGAAAATACTATTTCATTTGACATAGGTTGTTAGCTAATAGTTTAGACATGATATTAGTGTACTTGCCTTATATGCTAGTTAGACATTGTAGTTATTGCCTACTACTTCATGCATGTTATTATTCACTGTTGTGTCGCATTCATGGATTCTCATGCCTATATTCACTGTTTACATGCTATTGATGACTTGGATTCGGATTTCATGAGATTTCTTGGATTTGGAGGAAAACCGCAAAAACATAAATAAACCTTTTCTCTCTTTTAAAATAAAAAGTGTGGTTTTACCATGATGTATGAGTCGTCCACCATGAGTTTGCTGATGGATTTCGAGACCCGATTCGAGGAGTGGAGGAACCGTTTCGGGTACATGGTGGGCCCGGTGCGGTACCCCGGGGCAAGAGGAATGTGTTGTTGACGTTGAGCCCGGCAGGGGAGCACTACCGACCGGTGATATTACCCGACGCGTCGGATATCCGGAGGATACCGTCGTGGTCTTGAGATGGATGGTAGGGGCCGGTCTGGATTGACGGCGCCCTAGATATTGTGATTTGAGATATTGAGCTACAGCGATTGTGATACAGAGATATCGAGATATTTGGACACTTGTTTTGTGTCGATGCTGGGCACTGTTTTATGCTGATTTCATTTATGGTACCTCACTTTTAAAATACAGAAATCTCACTGATTTATGAAAGCAGTTTTCTTCAGTACATGCATTCTGTTTCATGCATTCATACATCATCTATATGATACATTGCTACCTGAGGCACTGACACGGGCACATGGGATTACACTTGGGTTAGATATTTTCCCTAGCCATGGTTATAGCTTGCTGGTTATATATTTGAGGATTATATATTATGATCGTATGACCTAGGATTGCGTCATACATGTGATTTCTTTTCGTAGATGTTTTTCTATTCACGAGTTGGCAACTCACCCCCGTTGTGCCCCAGTTTCTTGCAGGTTTGCCGTACAGGTTTCATTACGGCTTTGCGGGCACAGTTTCGTTTAGGTGACTTGCTAGTAGGAGGGTTTATTGGTATCGTACCCATCATTTTACCTTGTATAATATTATTCAGTTGTATCTAGAAGTTCCATCAACCAAACATGTATTTATTTTTGAGATAGAGACCAGTGATGTTATTCTTTCGACCTTAGAGTCGCGCGTTGTATTTCTGTGGATTTCTTGTTGTTTTGAGTTTCCTTTTAAGTTTTGATCCTCGCCCTTGGCGTTGTATATTATATTGCTTGTGGTTGTGACCGTCAATTGACGAAGAGCTAGCTCCCGCTTGGGGATGCCTTTTATTGATTTCGTATACTATTCATGTTGTATCCCGTTTGGGAGCCAGTATTTACAAAGGAGACTCTGCCGAAATTTTTAGGAAATATTTGATGTTTTTTTTAAACCGCATAATTCGGCTTATGTTATTAAAACTACTTGATTTTAATTTGGTTTTCCTTCAGTCTACTACTTTTCTTGGTTTGGATTTCTGGGTTTTCGGCTTACTTAGATTACGTACGCCTCGAGACGTTTCATAGTTTAAGTGCCGGTCATGTTCCGTACTTTCGGGACGTGACAAATTTCTTCCTCGAAATTCCCGGAACAAGAAAAGAAAAACAAACATGAATCTACAAGAAGAGGTATGGAAACTTCTGTCGAATCTCATCTTTTCGTTCCCAAGTCGATTCTCCATGCGAGCGATTCCCCCATGAAACAGGTACGAGAGGGATAATCTTGTTCTTGAGGACCTTTTCTCTTCGATCAACAATCGACATCGGTCGTTCTTCATATGTCAGGTCTTCCCTTACTGTCAGCTCCGAATGATCCAGCACGTGCATCTCATCTCGAACATACTTACAGAATTGAGATACATGAAACAAGTCATGAACACTCGCTAAAGATGGTGGTAAAACCAATCGGTAAGCCACTTCTCCAACACGCTCAATAATCTCGAAAGGCCCCAAGAATCGAGGACTATGCTTGCCTCGACTCCCAAAACGAATCACTCCTCTAGTCGGTGATATCATCAAGAATACAAGATCACCAACAGAGAAATCTAAAGGTCTTCTCGATGTATCGGCCCAACTCTTCTGCCGATCCTATGCTGCCTTCATGTGATTCTCGATAGTATTAACCTTCTCTACTGTTTGCATGACAAGATCCGGTCCCAACAATCTTCGGTCTCCAACATCATCCCAACAAACGGGTGAGCGACACTTGCGACCATACAATGCTTCGAATGGAGCCATCTGAATAGTCGCGTGGAAGCTGTTATTGTATGAAAACTCCACCAAGTGTAGATGATCCTCCCACGAACCCTTGAAGTCCAACATGCAAACTCTCAACATATCTTCAAGAGTTTGGATCGTTCTCTCAGACTGGACATCTGTCTGAGAATGATACGCAGTGCTAAACTTCAATCGTGTCCCCAAACTTTCTTGTAAACTCCTCCAGAAGTGTGATAGGAATTGGGTATCACGATCGGAAATGATGCTCACAGGTCCTCCATGCAATCTCACAATCTCCTGCATGTACCGCTCTGCTAACGTTTTCGTTGACTGACCAACCCTAAACGGTATGAAATGAGCTGCCTTGGTCAATCGATCAATGATCATCTAAACTGCATTGTTTCCCTTTGGACTCCGCGGTAAAGCTGTCATGAAATCCATGGTTATATGTTCCCACTTCCATTGAAGAATCGGAAATGGTTGCAATAAACCAGCTACCCTTTGATGTTCAGCCTTAACTTGCCGACACACCAAGCACTTCGCTACAAAGTGGGCAATCTCCCTTTTCGTGCCTTCCCACCAGAAATGCTGTCGTAGATCACGGTACATCTTCGTGCCTCCTGGATATACGAAATATGCGGAACTATGCGCCTCCTTCTTAACTTCTTCGCGAATGCCTCCTTTCGGCACACACAAACGGCTACCATAACGCAACGAACCATCTTCATAAATCAACAAGTCTGTTCGAAGTCCCGCTTCAACCTGTTCTCGAAACTTCTGCAATCTTGGATCCTGTGACTGCGCTGCTTTAATAGTATCGATTAACGACGACTGCACTTGCAACTGCATCAACTGTCCCGAAGAGTGTGGTAACACAATCTCCAACTCGAATCTCCGAAAATCATTGATAAGCTCCTTCTGTGCAGTCAACATTCGAATTGCTGGCAACCGACTAAGCGCATCCGGCACTACATTAACTTTTCCCGGATGGTACTTGAGATCAAGATCATAGTCAGCCATCAACTCCAACCATCTATGCTGCCTCATGTTAAGCTCTTTCTGCGTGAACACATACTTTAGGCTTTTGTGATCGGTGAATACTTTGACCCTTTCGCCCAATAAGTAGTGTCTCCAAATCTTCAAAGCGAAAATTACTGCCGCAAGCTCCAAATCATGAGTTGGGTAATTCTTCTCATAGGTCTTCAACTGTCTCGATGCGTAGGCTATAACCTTCCCATGCTGCATCAAAACACGTCCTAAACCTTTCCCAGATGCATTGTTGTGAATTACCAATCCTCCGGAACCGTCTGGTACAGTCAAAATAGGAGCAGTTATCAACCTTTGCTTCAACGCCTGAAAAGCTGACGCATAACTATCCATCCAAACGAACGGTACTTCCTTCCGCGTAAGCTTGGTCAAAGGCTCAGCCAAACGAGCAAAATTCTCCACGAATCTTCTGTAATATCCTGCAAGTCCCAGAAAACTTCTGATCTCCACTACATTCCTCGGAATCGGCCAATCTTGAACTGCTGCAATCTTTTCAGGATCAACGGCGATTCCGTCTCCGGATACGACATGCCCCTAAAACTTCACTTCTTCGAGCCAAAACTCGCACTTGCTCATCTTCGCATACAATCTTTCATGCCTCAATGTCTGCAGTGCGATCTTCAAGTGTTCAGCATGCTCTTCTAGGCTCTTCGAGTAGACCAGAATATCATCGATGAACACCACTATAAACTGGTCCAAGAACGGTGAAAAGATTCGGTTCATCAAGTCCATAAATATTGCCGGTGCATTCGTGACTCCGAATGGCATCACTAAATACTCGTAATGTCCATATCGAGTTCGGAATGCAGTCTTGCAAATATCCTCTGATTTAACTCGAACTTGATGATATCCGGATCGCAAATCCAGCTTCGAGAATACTCTTGCGCCACTAATTTTCTCGAATAATTCGCCAATGCGAGGGATCGGGTACTTGTTCTTAATGGTCATCCGGTTTAATTCTCAATAATCGATTCACATCCTCCTTGTGCCATCTTTCTTCTTGACTAGAAGAACTGGAGCTCCCCAGGATGAATTACTGCTGCGAATCCAACCCTTCTTTAGCAATTCGGTGACCTGCTTCTTGACTTCTTCTAACTCCATTGGTGCCATCGGATAATACGCCTTTGAAATTGGCGTTGCACCAGAAACAAGATCAATCGCAAACTCCACATCTCGTTTTGGCAGTAAACCCGAGATGTCCTCGAACACGTCCATGAACTCTCGAACTACAGCTGGCGCTTCCTCCTTATCAACTTCCATCGACGAAAGAACGGCGTTTGTCGGCCTAGCCCTAAACTCGACTGGCCCGACAGAACTGCTGCCTTCAGCAAAAACAAACTCCGGATGTCTAGGAATCTAGAAAATCACTTTCTTTGCCCTACAATCAATGTGAGCATGGAAAGTGCCGAGAAAATCCATTCCCAAAACAACATCATAGCTGTCAGAATCGATCACCAAGAAATCTTCAAATAACTCTCGTCCGCAAATAACAACAGAACAATCCTTGCACTCACTACTAGATATGATTTTCCCGTTACCATGTATGTCCCAACAACAAGACAAGGTCATGCAAGAAATCGAATGTGCGGCAATAAACTTGGACGACATAAAACAATAGGATGCACTAGAATCGAATAATACTAATGCGGAAAAACCATGAACAAGTAGGATACCTGAAACGACTTCATCTAAAGCCAAGATACTGAAGAAGATAAGCATGGTAAACATGATTCAAGCTTGCGATAAAACATGAACTGGTAAGTAATGAGACCGAGAGAAGCAAGGTAATAGAACGAGCATAAAACATGGAAAAGAATCAAGATTAGGACTCCAAGTTACTTAAATAGAGTACCGCATTGTAACCATGCTGCAGTTCATAGTTACAATCACATAACTCCGTTCAAGTCGCCCAAATCCTAGTATCAGAATCAAAGGAATAGGACGGGAGAAACAATAGGGAACCAAAAGGATTTCAAACCGAGATGCAAAGTTGCTTGCATATCGACAAGACAAGGGTTAAGAGAAAGATAAGATTCAAGAATCGTGAGAACAATGTGGCAGGACATGTTCCTAATTACGGGTATTTTGATTCGTGTATTGGGTTTAATACCCAACTATAAAAGAATCAAACCCGATTAACCTAAATCCTATCGCTCTGATACGAAACAAACCCTGTCATGCCCCGCTTCCCAGAGTGCGCTAAGATCGACACATGACAGAGCCAACCATGCTACCTGTGGTTAGGAAACATCCCTCCACAGTCACATTACGGCTGTCTATAAGATATCAAGAACAATAAAATAAAATAAACAATCTAGTACATGTCCATATGCCAGAATAAACGAGTCAAGAAATAATATATGCGGAAGAAATAAATCCAATAAACAATAACATCTGGAAAGTACGTCCCAAATACGGGCTCACATCAGGAAATGAAAGTATGGAAATAAAACTAAACTAAACTAGATACTAACAGAATCCTCACTGCTCGGCCTGACGGCGGAAATACTCCTGATCAGCCTGACGGCGGAAATACTCCTGATCAGCCTGCGAAAGAGACAGAGGATCTGGGCCATGCAAAACCCAGACGTCAGTGCGTCATAATATCAACCAATAAAATATAATCAGGAGGTAACAAGATATGCAGGTATGAGTATGAACAGTAATGAGTGTATAACAGTAACACGAATATGGAGCAGTGAAGTGTATGTGCATGTGGTGAGTAATCTATGCTACTGGGTTAATTACTCTTAAGTCTTTGAAATCAATTTAATGAATCGTCGATGTAACTCAATAGTATCCCGTGCATGCCCGGGACCACGGTCCAGATTCTCGGGCTGAAATCGAGACATGCCACTAGGCATTAAACAGGAAACATGTACAGATGAATGATGTCAGCAACAGCATCCCGGGGCTGGCCTAGCCCGTAAAACTGATCAGTATAAGCATAGAACTGTTGAGTTACAAGTCAGGTTTCATCATTGATTTCCCCTTACCCCCAAGGTTATGTGTTCAAGTCAGGTATTGATAAATCTGGAGCTAATGCCAATACAGGATCAAGCAGGTACAGGTTTTATCTGAATAGACAACATGATATGTCCGTCGGGACAACAAGTCAGGATTGTCGGCATTAGTAACAGGATCAAGTAACAGGTCAAGCAGTGGTGTATCAGGTCATGTCATGTGGTGCATATATATCACACGGATGCTCAAAGTAAAACTGTAGTAAATACGGATATACGATAAAAGTACGGATGCACAGTAAAACATGGATGCACAAATATCTATCACGGATTACATCTACAACTCCATGACTACGCATGATGCACGTTATCAGCATGGGGTGCTAACATAACGGTAACATGATATAATATGACATGGCATGCAACTAGATATATAATCAATAACACGGATACGAATGGATATCGGAGAAATGGTAAAACTGTAACATGGATGTGAAATGCAATGAACATGTAATAATTCTATACCTATGGATGTAAAATACATTGGATAACCTGTAACGAGATAAAATTGCATGCGACTAGATATGTAATAAGCTGTACGGATGCGAACGGATATTGTAAAACTGTAAAACTGTAACATAGGAATGCAGTAAACATGTGATATTTTTATTCATATGGATGCAAATATAATAATATAGCATGTAGCAAGATAAACTTGCCTGATCGGATCTCAATACGGGATGTGTACGCCACGTCCAATGTTAGTAAATGCCGCGATGCGCACGCGGCCGTACAGAACTGAATCAGGTGATGCAAGAAAGTGACCACGCTGGATGGGAACGTCCACTGGATCGTTCGGATCGTCGGCGACGGCACGGATCCGACGATGACCGGAAACAGAAACCAAGAAAGAAGAAGAAGAGAAGAAGAAGAAGAAGAAGAAGAAGAAGGGAGGAAAGAAAAGGAACTGGGCTTTGGTGTTCTTGGTTTTGAGGTCAGAGACGATGAGGCGGGGGTGACAGCGAGGTCTCAGGTGATGAGGGGGTGCCGAAAATGGGTATGGCTGCGGTGAGGTGCAGGGTTATGTCGGGCTTGGTTGTCAAGGGTGTGCAGGGAAAGCTCGGGGTGCAGGGGAGTGGAGAGGAGGTCGTGGTGATGAAGAGAAGGCCGACGAGGTGGTTAGCGGCGAGGTGAAGGGCGGTTCTTGGATCGTCGGGACGTTGGGTTCTTAGGTGTCGAGGGTTTCGGGTGTGAGGGAAAGAGAAGGGAAGAGGAAAAGAGAAGGAGGAAAGGAGAAGGAGGTGACGAGGGGAAGATGGGGGGATGAAGGCGAGGAGGTCGGCGGTGGAGCGACGACGGAAGACGAGCGCGAGTGAGGGTCACGGGCGTGGGTTCTCATGACGAGGTTCGCGTGAAGAAGGGAGGTGAGAATATGGGAAAGGAAGTGACGGGATCTCGAGGGTAAATTGATTAATGAATATATATAGAAGAGAGAGAGAGAGATTTGTTGCATTAGGATTTTTTTAAAATCTTTAAAATATATGATTGGTTAAAAAAATTTAAAACGTTTATAGATATATTTAAACGGATTTTTATTATAAGAATATAATATTAGTTAAAACTGAGATTTTGGAAAATACAAACTTACTCCAAAATATGCCCAGGTCAGGTCTAAAATTATAATTTGAAAATACGGATAATATGCGTGTCAACCAAAACCAAAATAGGATATCCGGGTAACGAAAATGCATACCCCCAAGAACGGATACACTTTGCGTACACGTAGCTATCCAAACGAGTCTGTTTCACTGAACAGGACGAGAACACGATGTACAAATGCTACAACAGGGTTAGGGGTATGGTACAGGCCATGCAAGACATTTTTAAAATATTTTATTTGACTTTATTTGTTTTATTGAAAAATGCAGATGCCAGATATAATGCAGGTATACAGGATATAGAATATGAAAGTGCACAGATTCTCATAACTAGCAGGGCTAAATCATAAACAGGAATCAAGACGGGTTTCCAGCATGCAGGTCGAGTCGGATGCAAATACGGATACCAATTACACTATTCACACCCAAAACACAATAAATTAAGAAATAGCCATAAATAAAGGAATACCCAAAATAGAACTGGTAGAAATGAACTACAAATGAATTTCGCGAAAGCGTTGGAAAACCTCCTTCGATGTACCAACACTAGCCTGGCCGAAAGGTTAAGTAAGAATTGTAGGGTGAGATTAATCCTGACTAATTTTTCTTTTATTGTTTGAAGGAGGATTCGAGAAACAGTAGGAGCCATCCTGTTTAGATAAACTAATAACCAATCTAAATTTGTAAAAGTGTCATGTTGAGTGTTTCTCCTCTCTCTCTTGACTACAGCTACGAAAATGACTGGGCTTAAGTTACTGCTAGATAATAAATTGACTGGGCCAAACTATTATGATTGGATAAGGAATATCCAGATGGCCATTACCTATGACAAGCTGGGCTACCTCCTTACTACCAAAGCCCCCGCCGTCCCAGGTCCAGATACCAGCATCACGGATATTGAGATCCGTAAGACATGGGAAATTGACAATGTAAGAGCCAAGTGTCTCGTATTAGCCTCAATAGATTATGAACACCAGAGGCAGCATGAGAAGATGGACTTAGCTTCCATCTTCCTCCATACCAAAGATTTATATGGAGAGCAATCTCGTATCGCAACATATGAGACCTCGAAGGAATTGTTTCAGGCGAGGTTGGCTATCGGGTCATCTATAAGGGACCAGGTCCTTAAGATGATTATCTACATTGAGGAGCTCGCGGATCTGGGGAGCACGTTGGAGAACGAGTTGTACACAAACTTGATTCTACAGTCCCTCCCTTCTACTTACGCCCAGTTTATCTTGAATTTCAACATTCATGGGAAGGATATTTCACTTTCAGAACAACTCAACATATTGAGGAGCTCAGAGGGCACCCTGCAGAAATCCAGGGAAACACCCGCTCTGCTCATTAGAGAATCTTCCTCTTCTAGATCCAAGGCGAAAGTCAAGGGAGAGAAGAAGAAGGCCTCCACCAAGCCGATAGGCGGTGTCAGTAAGGTGGAGGGAAAGGGCAGGGCAAAAGTTTCAGGGCTAACCATAGAAAAGGAGGAATGTTTCTATTGTCACAGGAAAGGCCATTGTCAGAAGGACTGCAGGGCTTGGAAAGACAGAAACCAGAATTCGAAGCACGTTGTGGCTTCGGTTTCGGATGTGTTTATAATTGAAAAATGTCTGTCAATTAACTCTAGTTCCTGAGTACTATATACCACATCAGGATCTCATATCTGTAATTCATTACAGGCTCTGAGAAACTGTAGTGTTATCAAGGCAGGTGATATGACTCTTAGGGTTGTTAACGGAATGAGCGTGGACGCTGTATCCATAAAAGAATATCACCTAGAATTGACAAGTGAGCAAATTTTGATTTTGCGTAACTGTTTGTGTGTACCTAGTCTGGCTTGTAATATCATTTCTGTATCTTTACTTTCTAAAGAAGGTTATGATTTTATATTTATAAGCGATGTGGTCCACATCCACCTAAATCAAGCTTTGATTGGGTCAGGTATACTAGATAACGGTATATACGTATTAAATCAAGCTCAGGTTTTCAATGTCCAGAACACACTTAAAAGAAAGTCTTCATAATTAAATCAGGCTTTCTTATGGCATTGTAGACTGGGTCACATCAATGAAACACAGTTGATGAAGTTACATAAAGAGGAATATTTAGATCCGTTCGAATATCAGTTTTATACAACTTGTCAATCATGTCTCAAATGAAAGATGACAAAGACTCCGTTCACTGGACACGGGGTAAGAGCGAGTGAGCTCTTGGGACTCATACACAGCGACATGTGTGGTCCAATATCTACATATGCAAGAAGTGGTTATTCCTATTTCATTACTTTTACGGATGATTTCTCAAGGTATGGACATATATTCTTGATGAAACATAAATCCGAGGCCTTTGAGAAATTTCGGGAATATAAGAATGAAGTGGAAAAACAAACCGGCAAAAGTATCAAGACACTTAGATCTGATCGAGGTGGTGAATACTTAAGTGCCGAGTTCCTGGATTACTTAAAAGAGAATGGAATTCTCTCTCAGCTTACTCCTCCATACACACCACAACATAACGGTGTATCGGAAAGGCGGAACCGAACCTTATTAGATATGGTACGTTCCATGATGAGAAACGCTGAGTTACCGCGATCCTTCTGGAGCTATGCACTAGAATCAGCTACATATCTTTGAACAAGGTTCCTACCAAGATGGTGCCTACCTGTCACGACCCGGAAAAGGCATGTGACTGGCACTTGAATCATGTGAAGTCTAAAGGACCCCACCTAATTCATCAAGCAAGCCAAAAGCCCAGAAATCTAAACCTTTAGGGAAAATAGTGGAGGTGCCGTTTTGAAATAAAGGCATACTAAAATCAATATTAGGGTTTATATACATAAGTAATAATATATGAAAACACAGTCTTTGTATCTAACTTGGAAACATTTTCGTCATTGAAATTTTGGGCAGCACCTCCCTTGTATATTTTAGCCCGAAAACGGTACAAGCAATAAAAAATAAAGGCATCCCCAAGCGAGAACTAGCTCTTCACCAATTGGCGGAAACAACCACGCAAGCAAGTAATATACAACGCCAAAGGCGAGGATCAAAACTCGGAAAGAAAGCAAGAAAACTAAAGTATTAGCAAGAAAATCCAAACAATAATGAAAATACATGAGCACGACTCTAAGGACGAAAGAATATACAACAATGGTTTCTAGGTCTACGAATATACATAGTCTTGTTGATGGAGCTTTAACTAGATACAACTGAAATAAATACACAAATATATATTGGTGGTCATGATGCAATGTATCCCACCTATCAATGCAACCACCCTGAAGAAAAGATGTGCCAACAAACCGCAAATGGAACTTGTACGGCCAAACCTGCAAGAAACTGTGGCACAATGGGGGTGAGTTGCCAACTCGTGAGTAGAAGACATCACCGAGTAGAAACCGAATGTATAACGATATCCTGGGTCATACGGTACAATACAATAATAATAGTAGCACGATAATATCGAGTAACAGTAGAGGTGATAATATAGACATATGTGTAAGGTCAGGTACTCGTATCTGTGTCATAAAATAACTACATGTCATGTGTATGATGTATGAACGCATCACTAAAAGAGCGTGTCTAGCAACGACACAAAAAAATCTGGATAAATCTGAGTGCCAAGTATCGACACTCGAAAATATCATGAAAACCGTGTCTATCAGCGACACAAAATCCTCATAAATATCAGGTTCCGCCAGTCCGGATCGGCCCAAATCATTTGATCGCACGACTACGGTCGGTATCCTCCGGATGTCCGCCGCGTCAAATATCACCGGTCGGTAGTGCTTCCCTGGCAGGCTCAACGCCTTCTCAATACGTCCATCTTGCCCCGGGGTACCTCACCGGGTCCACCATGTACTCGCAGACGGTGCATCCCCCTCCTCAAATCTGGTATGTATACACACGTGGCTTAAAAACCGAGAAAACTCATGGTGGACGCCACACACATCATATCACGAGAAACCGCATTTTCCTTTTGAAAATTAAAATCACGAGGTTATAAATATCACTTGCGGTTTCCCCAAACCAGAAATAACATGAATACGAAAATCTCCAAAGGAATCATAATCTATGAGTATACAAGGAGATAATAAATACTGACATAAAGCCAATGATCAGTGCATAACTAGAATGTATGGATGCAAATGCATGTCGCATTCTAAGTAAAAGATACAATGTCTACACTAGCATTTAAGATTATAAATGTAAAACAATGCTACTTCTACAGATTATAAGATTATATGAATGGAGTAAAGGTTCTCTAGTGTGTACGTGGCATGGCAATTACCGATGATGATGTGTGTGAGCCGGCAAGCAAGTGTACGTGCAACATACATATCATCGGTAATAGTGCGGGTGTCCTAATAGACGAGATCATAATAGCTAAAAGAAACACATTTAATCTACAATGCATTGAATGACAGGAAATAAGCGATGATGCAACATTATAAAATATAAATCTATATACGAGCCATACAGTGATAGTGTTGGAAATAGCAAGAATCGTTGTTTTTAGAAAATTAAGGGCTACGGTGTTTTGGAGAATGAATACCAATCTAAAAATCCATAGTATCCCTCGGTTACCCACTTGAAAATACCCACGATTCGCTAGTTTTGAAAATAGGTAAGACTCGGCTATACTCTAATATCTACTTAATAATTTAAGAAACTAACTGAAAGCTAAACTAAAACCTGGGTCAAGTAGTGGAAGACTATACGTATCCGAGTCGATATGTCTATTAGTCGGCGATCCAGCCTCATATCATCACGTACGGTAATATCTATCGTACGGCATCCCCGAGTCAAGAGTGCGAATCAATCATCATATATACCTCATACAGTAATATCCATCGTACGGCATTCTCAAAAATTGAGGGTACGGGTCAAATATCATATATGTCATATAGTTCGTACGGTATCAATCGTCATACAATATCAATATCAGGGGTACGGATCTAAGGTCTCGTACAATCTATTAATTCGTCAAATCACATGTTATCGCATGTTTTGTATATAACGCCCACGATCCTTTAAGATATAAATCATATCATAATGGTGTCTCGACTCAATTACATATCATTATCTCATGGCATCATGCCCGATCATATCGACTCTTATCCGATCACCATCTTATATTCTCATCATACACGTATATGTATGCTATACACACACACACAATACACACACACACACATCATTTACGGTGTGTGTGTGCGCGCGCACGCGTGTGTGACAACAAATAGACTAAAGGTTCACGACTAAGAGGAAAAGATGACTAAGGGTATATCTTCCTAGAATTTCAATTAATCCAATCTATAGTCTCTTAAACCCTATTTGCTTAGTATCCAAATCTCATATCGGCCCAAAATATACAAGTATGTAGAATAAATCTAAACTACGGTTGCGGGGATGTTATACGCCATACACCCAACTTCCCTCATAGATATACATCTACTCACCTCGATCCTTGCTTGCCGAAGTCAATGACTCCTTGCTCTCCCTCGTCGGCCCGAAGTCCACGCAAAGTGTTAAGGTTATGCAAGCGTCCCGGCCATCAAACCATGGCCATTGCGGAACAAAAATTTTCAAAAACCTGCGCTAGAACAACTCGATAACCCGGATCAACCCATAAGCCCTAGTTAACAAAACATGCAAAGGAGTTAGAATGGTTATACCGAATGATCCGTGTCCTTTGGTCTTGAACCATCTTCCCAAGCACCTAGAGGCTTCCTTGATCAAGCTTGATCTCCGGTCTCCCTTCATTGAAGATGATCCACCCGAGAGTCTATGAATCGAGCTCCAACCTCATATTCGAGGTAACTAGGATACCTAGATCGCTACACTAGATACCGTAGAAGAAGTAGAGAGTGATGAAGGATTAATTTGTCTCAAGACACCCAAGGTTTCTCAACACATGAGAGGGTTTGGGTGAAGGTAGAAGAAGATACCATGAGGATGAGAGTGAGGCAACTCAAGAACGAAAATGGCTAAGTCTTTTTCTTGGTTGTGAGATTTCTTTTTGTGTTAATTATTTTCAATAATTGAAGCCATCCACATAAATATCCCATGGCTCCAAAATATCTCAAGTCAACAAAATCTCACAACAAACAAAAACTTAATCATGCTTAGAAAAGTAACCATGGGTCACTAATAAGCTATGCCACCAAAAATGCAATAAACACCTCATCCTACACCTCAATAACCTTTTAATCCAAAAAGGTCTAAACCATAATTATGTGTAATTTTCTAAAAGTAATCTTGTAAGAAATTACAAGAATACCCCTCATCCGTATATACATACCCGCACCCGTATTTCGAAGAATACGAATACAATGAGACGAAAATAATCCAACAATATAATACTAGGATCCGACTTAAACAAAAGCCCACTAGTATTATCCGTCTGAACATCATCCGTACACAAGCACACGTATGTGATCGAACCTTGCCGTAAAACCATACGGCCTCTACATCGTTTCGCCCGAAGAAGAGAAACCCTCTGTGTGGGACTCTAAAGACTCGTCAATACGCTGGCAGTAGGTTTAACCACAAGCACGTCAGCGGCACTAGCTGTACGTAACGGCTACCCAGGTATTGAGCAAAAGGGAGGCCGACGAGCAAACTCATCCTGAAACCCTTACTGAGCCTGGCAGTGAAAATATTCGTACAGTCTGGTTCGTTCGTCTATGAGTATCGCATATCGAGTCTAGGGGGTGGATAAAGTCAGACCCCTAACAACGCGACATTTAGTGTCTGTATGAAGTCCATCACCCACTGAGAAACTACTCATCCGAATCAGTAATTCTCGACTACCTTGGCCAAGGATTTCTGGTGATGGCCACCCGTGCACAACGTGACATCAACCCCCAATATCGGGAGAGACAAATCCCCTGACAATCCGCTCACTGCCTCCATGTGGCTCGGAACCTGTTTGCACGACTCCTTTGAGCCGTGGTAAAGTAGTAATCAAAGCACAGTGGGAACTTACACGAGACAAATGACGATCTCAGGTCGATAGACTAACATGTACACATGTCACCTGGGAACTGCTATCTGACAATAGGTATAATACCAACTAGCATGTTCCCGGCGAGTCCGTCCGGTGTACTCATAACCCAATGAGCACCTGTATACACCTTAGGTGAACAAACTGACACCAATGGCTTGTGAGACCGGCCACCGCCCCTCGTCGGGGTCTCGATCAGTATACACTAATCTACTCTGGAGTATCGATGCCCAGTCTCGAAACTCCCACGACTAGGGACATTTAAGGATGTGCTTATAGACCACACAGCTCCCACGTATATGATCGACATCATACTGCTGGCAGTCAAGCAAGAATCCTATGGGCTCTATCAACATGTAATAGTGATCTATAATACCACCTAATACTGTACATGATGATAAAGACAAACCGGATAGCATACTATCATCTCGAGTAAGACTGTTCTACCGGTATAGGTCATCCCTCAATTATCATAATCACCGGCCTGCGACTATGATAATTGCTTTGAGGGCACTATAGCCAACAATCTTCCACTTGCACTTAAGGCTAATTATTATGGTGACGCATACTCACAGCCCGTGTAATACCAAACACCCAACTCTTCTACTAATCAGTCTCGCAAATCTCGTTTGCGAAACTATTGTGTTCGAGAAATAGCCTCAGCGAGTGGATCCGCTGCAATGTTTCTTTCTTTATCTCTCTATATCTCAACTTCGCAGAGAAAGCTATCTCCTGAAATGAGCAATACCTGTCTTAGAATATGTCTGGATATCTGATGGGACCCAGTTCACAAATGAACTCCAAATCCAGCAAACTTCTTAAACTGTATCGCTCACTGAATTTAATCAGTATCCTGTGCCATGCCTTTCTCGGTATCCGTTTGGACCACCTGTCCAACATACTGTCCCTCAAAAGAGGGAAAACTATAACTATGACAGTCACTCTATCATCTAGGTCACTTTGGAAGCCTGGAATGATAACCGTCTCCCGAAGGAGGCTGCCGTTACCAAATACCAAGAACATCCACTTATGTTCATAAACTGCTTCCCAATGTTTCTCCAGGATTGGATTAATATATATGCTTATTGTAGCTAGTGCAAAAACAGCATCCGGTGTGGTATTTGACATCACATGATTGACTTAATTGCCTGAGCAAGTGATATGCCAATCATGCAAATCCCTCTCCTCTTTAGTTTGAAAGACATCCTTTAGAGAGGGTGACTCCATCACCTGCAGGTACACCACCATGCCAGGAGTCAACCATTCTAAAACACCTTTAGAATAATGTCAAAGTACCCAGATTAGGACACTTCCCAAATCTAAATCTAGTAATCAGAAAACCTGATATTATATCCATATCCTATGTGGAGAAACAACTTTGTGACAACCACGGTATAACCGATTATAGCATAGGAATTTCACTTCCTATAAAGTGCATGTCATCCAAATACTAGGACATCACACCCTACTACCTTTTTACCAGATCCATTTCCTATTCTGATGAGGTCAAAGCCTATGACTGTCACATCAAAAATAGATGATCTATCTCCGCTATATCTATTTTAGTCTATAAATAGACACAAGCTACTTGTCTACTATACTTCCGCTGCTCCCACTGACTACAACAACCCTCCGGCAGAGTCATATACACGTGCACTTCTAAAGATAGTTTAGAACGACGCTATATTCATCCTCCTGCCAGGTCTCATAGTCTAGAACAGCAGCAATGGCAAGTCTGGGTAAACAAGAACCTCCCTGTCACCTTCTGAGAAGACCGAAGTACCTCTCGGGTACCTGAGGTTACCCACCATATCTGCGGAGTGGATAATAGAATGTCAATACCAATTGAATCTTTAGGTTATATTAAATTTTCAGTTATCGTTTATGGTTCTGGAATCACTTCCAGTTCTACCATACTCCCACTTATGTTTTCTGAAAAAAATCCATTTTACTAAAACTGTGGCGAGTGAAGAACAATATATCTATTGATCTTCCAGATGGTAGAAAGTTAACCCTCGACATAGCCCGGGATAACCCACAAACAGCCATTATTGAAACGTGCCTTGAGTTTATCCAGAGTCTGGTTTTAAGCATAAGTCGGACAACTCCATATACCTTAACATCGTTAAAATATGAACCATTCTATATACAATATAGAAACAGAGGCACTAATTTAATTGGAACCAGATTCAAATCATGCAGCTGTCTCCAGTGCATGTCAACTAAATAGAATGAGGCCAAGCAGCATTACTCATCTAGGAGTGCATCCACATATGAGTAACCTGAAAGAGAAGCAAGTTCTCAAAACCATTACTATCAACGGAATACCTAGCATAAGTATCTACATCTTCGATCACCTTGAAGAATCCTGATACTTGCAACATGTGGTTCTCTACTTTATTCATATACCTATAACTTCTTAAAATTTGGACATTGTATTTCAGTGAAACACATATCTAAAAACTAAAGAAGTCACAAGTAAACAGAATATAGTATGAGTACCAACCCCTTTGTCCTAATGGACACTAGACAACATACAATACATTGTATAAGTCCCCTGAGTTAAATAACTCATACCCTGTGTGTCGTAGGTTGAAAATTGTACTATGGTTATGAAGATTTACACCGTTGTTGAATGCTCCTTACTAACCATCAACTGATATAGGTAAATGTCATAGACATAATTTCAAAATGTTATATCTCAATTTATAAAATAAACGTACAGATATATCAGTTTGAAACTGGTGCATAACTATGGATATTCAAAACCAAAAAATTTGTCGTCAGGCAAAACCCAGGTGATTTCCTCAAATATCACCAATTACAACGAATTCCGATATAATGAGGATATAATCACCTAATTCCCAATATTCCACTCCTACTCATCATCTGTAACATTATACAGATGTGAGAATCAAAACTGGTAAATACATACCCTGGAGTCAGAATCTAATTGGGAAATCAGTTTTCAATTAACACTGCACAGGGAAACTGAAACATGAAAATGTTTCAAAAGGGTATCCGGGTATTCCTAGTAATGCCTCTTCCACTATCCAGATTCATGACAGTAACCGTATATTTCCTTGCCATCTCTCCAATCTCTTTATTTGTCTTTACTTATTACCTTCTGTACACCACCTGTAGGCTAAATGGTTTTCTTCCTTCCCTACCTTTCGGCACCAGCCTATGGTTTGAAAGAAGACTATCCAATAAGTGTAATAGGTGTACCCTCCTAATCCTAGGAGCCATTGCAACCTGAGAGAAGGTAAAAATAAAAGACAACCCGAATAATCCTATTCGATTTCTCCTGAACCGGAATCCATCCTCGAACTGAAACAAGTTCCTTCGAGTTTGTATGTAACTATACGATGGATTATCCAATAAAAGTGGATTTTCGTAGTGATACGGAATGATCCGGAGAAATGCAAAGGTGAAGTAGAAGTGGCGATGATATACGTGGTTTCGTCGTGAATGATAGTGGTCGCATTTTACTTTGCCCTCTTTCTAATCCCTTTATTTGTTTTTACTTATTACCTTCTGTACACCACACTTAGGCTAATTGGTTTTCTTCCTTCCCTATCCTTCGGCACCAGCCTGAGGTTTGGAAGAAAACTATCCAATGAGCATAATAGGTGTACTCTCCTAAATACCAGGAGCCCTCGCAACCTGAGAGAAGGTAAAAATAAAAGACAACCCGAATAATCCTATTCGATTTCTCCTGAACCGGAATCCATTCTCGAACTGGAACAAGTTCCTTCGAGTTCATATGTAACTATACGATGGCTTATCCAATAAATGTGGATCTTTGTAGTGATACGGAATGTTCTAGAGAAATGTAAAGGGTAAAAGGAAGAGTGGCAATGATATATGCAACTATGACAATCCAAAAGCCAATGTGTTTTAAGAAAGTTTGGTTAACTTGGTTCATGAGTTTTAGTCTAGGGTCGGGCCATGGTCGCTGCCAGAGAGAGAAAAGAAACACTCAGCATGCACTCTAACCTAGATTAGAATGGTTAATCACTTTATCTAATAAGGATGTCTCCCACTGTATCCTCGAATTCTCCTCCAAACCCAAAAGGAGAATTAGTCGGGATCGTCTAAAATCACCCGAGGAGTAATCGTACTCATCAGTGGGAATCGGGATCCAACTATCATCGCATGATAACTTGATGGAAGCCACTCAGGTTATCACACTCCAGAAGGTATGCGCATGCCTGGCAAGTTTCCTGTATGTTCGAAACTCCCGATGTGATTTTACCCCAAGCGGTTTATAACCTTGACTAGGTCAACAAAGCATAAACCGCTAGTCAAGTTCAACCCGTCATTATCCTGGATTGCATTAAACCCACCCGCACATGCCCTTGACTAGGTCAACAAGGCCGCACGACTGTCCTAACCAATCGCATTTAAAATGCAACAAACAAGCACCACTTAGCTACCGAACACTACGCCTTGACTAGGTCAACAAATGTAGCACGAATACTAAATAATACTCATAAGAAATGACGGAGGGCTACGACTGGTTTTTGATGAAAAACCTTTAACGTAATGAACTTGATATCGTTGAACGAACTGAGTGGTTTTTCAAATATATAGTGGCGCAAACTTTTGCTAAAGAGGCCACTCCCTGTGAAGGGATCTCGGCTCTTTCCTCGTCAAATGAGGTGCAGGATATTCCAAACTGAATACCAATGTGCAAAGAAAAAGAATCGACTATAGCGAAGTTATTACCCTGATGCAAACTTTTGCCCAAGAGGTCACTCCTGATAAAGGGATCTCGGCTCTTGCCTCGTCGAATGAGGTGCTGGATATTCATAACAATACCACTGTGCAAAGCAAAAGAGAACGTCTGTAATGTGAGTTTTTAAAATTGGTTCCAACAACATCAAATAGGTTTGTTTTTCTTGCATTGATCAACATCAACGCAGTCCCATCAATTAATCACACCAGAAAAGAACGAAAATAAAATGTACGTATATGCCATCCGCATTCGACACTAGGCCCCGTCATCACCCGTTAGGTTACTTAACTAATGACAGAGCGGGGGCTGGACTAGCGCAGGTGCAAAACATATACAATATCTACTAGTATATATATAAATATATATAATAATTGTCCCAGGCATGATATAAAGCAACATCTCAGAATCACAGCCAAGCATCACAGAGTGGTGGATAATCCTGGAGCCCTGGGTTTCACTTGAGCTGCAAATGAGACCCGACGTTCTCTATTGTGTGGATAGCCTGTGCAATGATAACCTAGACCCCTATGAGCGCGGCAAGTTACCAGCCAATCCCAGAAGCAAGGCAACCCCAATCAACAACGTGAATGGGCCACCCAACACTTCACGGAATCCGGTAACTTGGGCACCACACCTTGGGTCAACCTATACCCCCTACAAGTGCGGCGAATAGCCCGCCAATTCTAGAGTAAGGCCCATTCCGTCTCACCGCCATGAGATGCGGGCCAGTTGCCCTCTAGAACCCGGCTATTCGTGCACTCCACCGCGGGGTAATCCTAGTACAGAAAAAAAATAAGTACAAGGGTGACATTGACCTCAACCCGGTCGTGCCCCAAACAAATAATATACAAACGGGTAGTGACAGTAGTCTACATGTCGGACGCTCGCCCCGCAATATCAAATATACAAATGAAACTAAACTGTACTACTATTACACCCAAGCTATCTGTTAGTTATATGTATGCCCTAGAGGCCATCACTGTACATACGATGTATATTGTAGTGGATGCTAGGACATATATAGGGAGGACTTTCTTGCTCGACATGATAGTATGCTATCTGGTTGTACTTTATCTTAATATGTACTCTGATTGTCTCTATGTTACATGTTGATAAAGCCCTTAGGATATGTACTCGACTACTGGGACTATGATGAGATCATACTAGTGGGGCCACGGTAGTCGACAAGTACATCCTATAACTGTTCCTAGTCGAGGGTGTATCGAGACAGGGCATCGATACACCAGAGTAGACTAGCGTATACGCATCTTGACCCATATGATGGGCGATGGATGATCCCATATCCATCGATGTTTGACATCAAGGATGGTGTACGGGTGCTCAGTGGAGACTGGGTACACTGGACGGACTCGCCGAGAACTCCCAGATGGTATTATACCATACGTCAGATGGCAGTTCTCCGGTGACACTGGTACAGAGTAGTCTGTCGACCCGAGATCGTCATAGAGTCTTGTGTGATTCCCACTGTGCTTTGATTTCCATCATACCACGTCCAAGAGGGCGTGCAAAAAGGTGGCTTTTGGGTACAATCCCGAATCACATGGAGGCAATGAGCGATAGGAGGGGATTCGTCTCTCCCGGTATAGGGAGTTGATGTTGTGCTGTGTTCGATTGGCTATAACCGGAAATCCCTGGCCAGGGTTGCTGAGATTTACTGGTAAGTGTTATCAGTAGTTTCTCGAACTGTTATAGACCTCATATCGACACGACTTATCGAGCTACTGGGGTCTGACGTTTACCACCCCTAGGCGAGATATGCAACATATCAGACGACGAGACCGAACTGTACGGGAGTGTTACTGTTTGGATTCACAGGAGAATGTGCAGGCTTGCTTGTTGATCTTCTGAGTGCTCAATACCTGGGTAGCTGTTACGTTTAGCTGACCGCTTGCAGCTTGTGGGTGTTTGATATGATCATCACCTACTGCCGGCGTATTGACGATTCTTTAGAGTCCTACACAGAGGTTTCTTGACTCAGGCAAAACGGAGTAAGAGCACATATGTGATATGTGCGGGACCGAGGATAATGCGATATGTGATACCGTATTCTATTCTCGCGATATTTGATATCAGCCGGGTCATCGGATCAAGTGTTGATTCGATGAATCGGTACGGATAAATATTAGTCGGTTATATGCGATATAGCCGGATTGTCGGATCAAGTGTTGATTCGATAATTTAATGTATAATAATATATATGATATATTAAATTACATTAACTAATATTTGCTCACTAAAAGATTCTTTTTCTCACTCGGGTAATACATTGATATATATGCGATATATGTTAATTGTATTATTTTATTTGGTTACGATAAATATTATATATGTGATATATAATATTGTAACATGATATGATAACTAATGCAACTTGTTTAGTGGAGTTTAAACATGATTAGGGTTTGGATTAGGGTTAAGCTTTCTAGATGTTTCTAGAAGGTTTTCTTTTTGTCATGATAAAGATATTTACAAGTGACTCATGCTTTAACCCAACCCAAACCCTAACCCTAGTCAATTCTCTACAATGGTTAAGTCAACCATGGTTGCATTATTCTTCATATTAATCCTTTCTTATTCATCACAAAAGGAAATGGATCACTATTCTTCTTCTTCCTTCATTCTTTCATGAAAAAGCTTGCTAGATTTTTCCAAAGTGATGAATAAATATGAGAAAAAGATAAATAAAGAGAGCAAAAATCCTACTTCATCATCTTCATCTTCTCTTGCCATTTAGATGAGGGTGTTCACATCATTTCATGAGTGTTAGCTTGTGTTAAAGAAACTTCAAGGTAGATCATCTTAGTATCGAAGATCGGAAGCAAAGGTTGCATCTTTCTCTTCGTGGAACTTCTCGAGAGTCCGGAACCCGATGATCGCAGCGAAGGGACCACAACACGGAGCATATGAAGTGAAGGACCGGATCTACAAAGGTTGTAATCCCTCTCACTTAGTGTTAAAGTGTTTAGCATGCTAGTTTTCGCCTAATCTCTAGTTTAAAGATCCGTATTCGGGTTGTTCGGCACGGCTAAATTTTTAATCGGGCATGGTTGATGCCTCGTAGACCCTTGTGCGCGTGTCTAGCAACCCTACAGTGGTATCAGAGCCAAGCTAGAGCTTTAGGCGAAGTCTAGACGAAGTTTAAAGTCCGATCGAAACCCGAAACCCCGATAAAACCCGCTCTCTGGACTTTTTCTAAAAACTGGGATTTTTCCACATTAAAAATGCTTAAAAAATTCAGCAGGGAATTATAAGAATTACGGTGCAAAAAGTTTTCGATGAACAGTATAAAGCGCGGCGGAACCGCGGCAGAAGCATGCCTTCTGCGGCGGTTCCGCGGCGAAATGATGACGTCAGCATCTCCTGTTTGTACAGTAACTCCTATTTTATTATGCTGGATTTTCTGGGAATTTTTAATTTTTATTAAAAAGCTGAATTTTCTGGGGTTGTTTAGGGATTCGATGATTCGATCGGATTATCAGATTTTGTCTATGTGTTTTCCGGGTAATTTTTAGAAACTGTTAAAAAGTTCGAACGGATATCAATAACTCACTTTTTCCCCTGTCGGAAAATTTTTCAAAAGTTGGATTTTTTCTCGTGTTTAAGAATGTTCTAAGTCGTGCAAGTAACTCGGTGGACCCTCTAGAAGACAACAAACCTTAACTCGATTATGTGACCGTCTTGAACTGCCTTTTGAACCTTAGGGTTTGGGGCAGTACGGCGTGCCACATGTGAGGCGTTGGCTTGACCCTTCTACGGCTGGACCATTGGTACTGTGGCATGTGATGGATGTTTTTAAACTGATTTCAAGTGTTGAGATATATTGGGAAAATCTTGGGTGTTTGATTATTCGATCGGAAAGTTTAACATTGTCTATTTATCTGGAATGTGATACAATATTTGGAATCCACAAGTAGTTATAAGATAACTAATTTGAATATTATAAATCTAACAGTTCAGTCTCAGATGATCGGTTGCCACGGAATTTTGATGTGATCAAAAGTCCGTCGCAATCACGTAGCGTACGCGGATACTCGCCGGGTAAACTTAATAGACAGCCACGCCCCATAGCCCCGACCAAGTGACTGTAGGAGAACCCCGTCGCCGAAAGCATCCGTTCAGGTGCTCGCGGCAGCGGTGTTCCGCCTTAGTGCACTTCGTCGACGGCATCTGGGGGTGCGGCCGTCTACTAAAGTTTGCGACGAGCATTCGATCAGGACGTCGGGAATCTTGTTGAATTGCCCGACTTGATATTGAAAAGAGTTTTCGATAATGAGACTAAAATGCGGGGTTTATAATTGTTAGGCATGTGATGTCTAAGGAATTCATTTGGTTAAGCATGCGATGTCTAAGAAGGTTGTGGATTCCAACTGTTGTAGTTTTACATTTTCTTTTCTGTGACCGTAAGCGTAGTATGTGGTGTATCGCCGGCTTCGTTGCTATACATCAACGACAATCGGGATACGCATACTTGCTTACGTTGATGATATGAGATATTATGTGTTGCTGTGATATATTATATTGGATCGTCGCATTTTGAATAGCCGGGGGTTTTATGTGAGATGAGAGTTTTTTTTCTTTTTCATTCATGTAAAATTCATTTGTATGTAATATTCTTTTATTGGAGCACTTCCAGGTTGCGGAAGATGTCACCATTGTATATTATTTTCTTTTCCGCATTAGGTAGACCCAAGGCAGGGAGCACAAGTAACCGGATTCTAGGGTCCAGTGGGAGACCATCTCGAGGAGTCGAGACCGGGTCTCCTAACCCTAGAATTGGCAGCGTTGCTTGCCGCTCTCGTAGGGGTCTAGGGATGTGGGTTTGGCTATTCATCGCGACCGTGGAATCCGTGTTTTATACTGGCTCGTATTGAAAACACGGACGTCCTAGTATATCCAATATTTCATATATGTTCTTCTGCTGCAATGTTCTGTGATGAGATCATATTACTGCCTGAGACGAATGTTTATATTATATATATGAGATATATGTTATATTGCAGATTTCGTTTCAAAAAGAGATGCTTGCGAAGCATAATTAAAATGGGACTTCATTAATGAGATTGATGAAATAAAAGAAACCTAAGATGTTGTAGAAACTTGTTTAAATTAAAAACTGGTAGCTCTAGTTCTTGCTTTGCATCGCGGTGTTCCTTGTAGAACATCCTGCACCTTATTCGATAAGGAAAGGACCGAGATCCCTTCACCGGGAGTGACTCCTTTAGCAATAACTGGCAGATGCTACAAACTCGGTTTGTCTTTTGATTGCTTCTATAGTTCTTGCTTTGCATAGTGGTATTTGTGAAATATCCTGCACCTTATTCGATGAGGAAAGGGCCGACGAACCCTTCACCGGGAGTGACCCCTTTAGCAAAACTAGAAAAAACCTCAAAAACACTCCATTTAAAATCACTCGATTCTACAACGATATCAAGTTCATTATGCAATAGGTTTTCAGAAAAACCTGTCGTAACCCTCCGTCATTTCAGATAAGTTGTATATAGTATTCGTGCTACATTTGTTGGCTTTCATCAAGGTGTAGTGTGCGGTAGCTATCTGCTGCTTATCTGCTGCATATGATGCGATTGGATTAGGGTAGTCGTGCGGCTTTGTTGGCTTTCGTCAAGGGTCGTGCGGGTGGGTTTAATTCAATCAAGAAATGACGGGTTGGACTTGACTAGTAGCCTATGGTTTGTTGGCTTTCGTCAAGGTCATAGGATGCTAGGGGTAAAAATATTATTGGGAATTTTAAGTGTTGAAATTTGCAATGAGATTGCATACCTTCTATGAGACAGTTGGATCCCGATACCCGCTGCGCGTAAGAGTTACTCCTGGGAGAGTTTTACACATTACAATTAGCCGATCAAGTAGGTGTCTAGAAAGGTGTCAACGGGGTTACGCCTCTGGGAAAACGAGGTTTACTTTAATTAGGTTCGTGCGAAAGCACGGGGGACCTCCCTCAAAGTACCGACACTGGCCTGGCTGAAAGATTGGTGAACTTGTAGCATGTAATTAATCCCGGCTAGTCTTTCCTTTTAGGGTTTGAAGGAAGATTTGATTAAAACAGTGGGAGACATCCTGATTAGATATATTATATAACCAATCTAATCTTGCAAGAGCATACGCTGAGTGTTTTCTTCTCTCTCTCTCCAGGTAGCGACCATATCACGCCTTAATCAAGATAATAAAACGGATATATTGACCGAACCCGCTTGTTATACTGAGCTGGGGAACGTTGGTCCCGCTCCAACTTATAATTGTTATAGGACAGAGCAGGAAATTGGGGATTACCAGAATTCCCGTGCCGCCCAAACGAAGAAAGTGCATACTGATGCATCATCTTCGGGTGTGTTCATTATAGAGAACTGTTTCTCAGTATCCTTTACGTCCTGGGTATGTGATACCGCATCAGGATCCCGCATATGTAATTTGTTACATGGGCTACAGATAGGTAGAGAACTGAGAACGGGTGATAAGTTTCATGAGACAGAAAACGGTGCAAGTGTTGCAGCCAAGTCTGTTGGTCACTATCACCCTGTATTACCAGAATACATTGATTCTGAACAAATGTTATTAGATACCGAACCTGATATACAAAATCATATCAGTCTCTTTATTAGTAAAGAAAGGATATAATTTTGTATTGTTGGATAATGTTTTGAACATTTCCTATATCAAGAGTTGATCGGTTCAGGCACGTCATCTAAAAGCATTGTCGTTCTAAATCAAACTACAGTTCTTAGTATACGGAACACACACAAGAGGAAGAGTTCAGAAATGAACGAATCCTTCTTGAGGTATTGTAGACTAGGTCATATCAATGCGACCCGACTAGCTAAGTTACATATAGATGCATATTTAAATTAGTTTAAATTTACATCTTGTGAAACTTTCCGGTCATGTCACAATGATAAGATGACCACACCTCTGTTTATTGGAAATAGAGAAAGAGTTAGTGAACTCTTGGGATTGATACATGTTGATGTATGTAAGGTCACCTGTCTACACATGCCAAGATCGGTTCTTTCGACTTCATTACATTCTCTGATAATCTCTCAAGATTCAGACATATGTTTCTGTTGAAACACAGGTCCGAACCTTTTGAGATATTCACAGAATATAAATTAGAAGCAGAGAACCAAAATACGGGTACAAGTATTATGTCCTTTGATGAGATCAAGGAGGAGAATACTTGAGCACAGAATTCCTGGACTATTCTAAAGGAGAATGAGATTCTCTCTCAGCATTACTCCTTCGTATACACCACAACACGTCGGTGTATCGGGGCGGAGCAATCACACCCTATATGATATGGTGTGCTCTATGATGAGTACTGCTGAGTTTCCTATTTCCTTTTGGGAGTTATGCACTTTAGAAGCTGCATACCTATTGAATAGGGTTCAAATCAAATCAGTTGCCTACCACTTCATATGTGATATGGAAAGGGAAGAGCCCATATCTTAAGTTGGTTAAGATTTGGGTTGTCCGGGCTATGTCTAAAAACAAAATCCGGACAAGCTCGAGGCAAAGACTGTTATGTAGAACTGGAAATGTTCCAGCTATACAAATTGCAGCTGATGATTTGATAGAACCAAAGGATTCAATAGTTTCCAACGAACCTCAGCCTCTCCGCTGACCTAGTAGGGTTCCTCACCCACCTGAGAGATACTTCGGTTTCTCTATGACAGTGGGAGCGAGGATTGCATCATGAGATGATGACTCAACTAGTTTCGAGCTGGCCATCAGGAGTGGGACTCTGTAAGAATGGCTGGATGCTTATCGATCTGAGATGGAATCCTTATACACCAACAAAGTATGGACTTTGGTTGCTTTATCTGAAGGGTTAAATCCCCATCAGGAGCGAGTATATCTTGAGAAGATTACTTGGTGTACATGGAAAGGTTGACATTTTCAAAGCTATGCTTAAGTCCATCCAGATCCTACTTGCCACGGCTACATACCATGACTACAATATCTGGTGGTTGGGTGTCATGACTGCTTTTCTAAGTGATGTTTTAGAAGAGAACGTCTATAAGTACACAGCCAGAGGGCTTCGTAGACAGTGGGAGCAGCGGAAACGTGTGCAAGATGTTTTATATGATAAAACAGGCATCGCGGAGTTGGAACATCTGTTTTGATGTGGTAGTCAAAGAATTTGACTTCATCAAAATGATAGATGAACCTTGTATATACAAAAAGGTAGTAGGGAGTATGGTGGAGATCCTCGTAGAGTACGTGGATGACATACTCTTGATAGGGAAGAAGTTTCCTATGCTACGCACGGTCAATCTCCGCTTATCACAAGGATTCTCCATATAGGATCAAAGTGATACCTACTAAATCCTAGGTTTTGGATCTATGAGATAGATCTAATTGGATGTTAGGATACTCACTAGTTGTAGTGAGATGGTATCAATCGATCCTGGGGAGAATCACTGGAAAGGTTCCAGGGTGATAAGGACGACTGAATGTCAGTCGCAGGCATTGTTTATACCCTCCGTGGAGGGACGGTATGTTGGAAGAGTTCCAAGCTAAACACCGTGACATACTAGATGATTAAAGGCAAGATACATCATTACCAAGGATGCTACCAAAAGAGACAGTCTGGATATTTATAAGTTCATAAGATGAACTTCGTTCCTACCATTGTGTGACAATGGAGTTGTGGCTTCAGCCAAGGAGCTACCGTCCTATCAGAAATCCAGATATAATTCTTAGGCAGTGTCACCTGATCATAAGGATGGTTGATCTCCAGGGAGATCGAGGTTAGGAGAGTAGAAACAGAGGACAACAGCGCGGATCCACTCACAAAGGCCTTTTTCCCAGTAGAGACTTTTATGGGATGGTTGAGTATGACATATTTCAACCGCAGCTAATTGTTGGGTATGCGATACCATAACAGATGGCCCTAGTGCAAGTGGGAGATTGTTAGTTATATGTATGCCCTAGAGGCCATCACTGTACATACGATGTATATTGTAGTGGATGCTAGGACATATATAGGGAGGACTTTCTTGCTCGACATGATAGTATGCTATCTGGTTGTACTTTATCTTAATATGTACTCTGATTGTCTCTATGTTACATGTTGATAAAGCCCTTAGGATATGTACTCGACTACTGGGACTATGATGAGATCATACTAGTGGGGCCACGGTAGTCGACGAGTACATCCTATAACTGTTCCTAGTCGAGGGTGTATCGAGACAGGGCATCGATACACCAGAGTAGACTAGCGTATACGCATCTTGACCCATATGATGGGCGATGGATGATCCCATATCCATCGATGTTTGACATCAAGGATGGTGTACGGGTGCTCAGTGGAGACTGGGTACACTGGACGGACTCGCCGAGAACTCCCAGATGGTATTATACCATACGTCAGATGGCAGTTCTCCGGTGACACTGGTACAGAGTAGTCTGTCGACCCGAGATCGTCATAGAGTCTTGTGTGATTCCCACTGTGCTTTGATTTCCATCATACCACGTCCAAGAGGGCGTGCAAAAAGGTGGCTTTTGGGTACAGTCCCGAATCACATGGAGGCAATGAGCGATAGGAGGGGATTCGTCTCTCCCGGTATAGGGAGTTGATGTTGTGCTGTGTTCGATTGGCTATAACCGGAAATCCCTGGCCAGGGTTGCTGAGATTTACTGGTAAGTGTTATCAGTAGTTTCTCGAACTGTTATAGACCTCATATCGACACGACTTATCGAGCTACTGGGGTCTGACGTTTACCACCCCTAGGCGAGATATGCAACATATCAGACGACGAGACCGGACTGTACGGGAGTGTTACTGTTTGGATTCACAGGAGAATGTGCAGGCTTGCTTGTTGATCTTCTGAGCGCTCAATACCTGGGTAGCTGTTACGTTTAGCTGACCGCTTGCAGCTTGTGGGTGTTTGATATGATCATCACCTACTGCCGGCGTATTGACGATTCTTTAGAGTCCTACACAGAGGTTTCTTGACTCAGGCAAAACGGAGTAGGAGCACATATGTGATATGTGCGGGACCGAGGATAATGCGATATGTGATACCGTATTCTATTCTCGCGATATTTGATATCAGCCGGGTCATCGGATCAAGTGTTGATTCGATGAATCGGTACGGATAAATATTAGTCGGTTATATGAGATATAGCCGGATTGTCGGATCAAGTGTTGATTCGATAATTTAATGTATAATAATATATATGATATATTAAATTACATTAACTAATATTTGCTCACTAAAAGATTCTTTTTCTCACTCGGGTAATACATTGATATATATGCGATATATGTTAATTGTATTATTTTATTTGGTTACGCTAAATATTATATATGTGATATATAATATTGTAACATGATATGATAACTAATGCAACTTGTTTAGTGGAGTTTAAACATGATTAGGGTTTGGATTAGGGTTAAGCTTTCTAGATGTTTCTAGAAGGTTTTCTTTTTGTCATGATAAAGATATTTACAAGTGACTCATGCTTTAACCCAACCCAAACCCTAACCCTAGTCAATTCTCTACAATGGTTAAGTCAACCATGGTTGCATTATTCTTCATATTAATCCTTTCTTATTCATCACAAAAGGAAATGGATCACTATTCTTCTTCTTCCTTCATTCTTTCATAAAAAAGCTTGCTAGATTTTTCCAAAGTGATGAATAAATATGAGAAAAAGATAAATAAAGAGAGCAAAAATCCTACTTCATCATCCTCATCTTCCCTTGCCATTTAGATGAGGGTGTTCACATCATTTCATGAGTGTTAGCTTGTGTTAAAGAAACTTCAAGGTAGATCATCTTAGTATCGAAGATCGGAAGCAAAGGTTGCATCTTTCTCTTCGTGGAACTTCTCGAGAGTCCGGAACCCAATGATCGCAGCGAAGAGACCACAACACGGAGCATATGAAGTGAAGGACCGGATCTACAAAGGTTGTAATCCCTCTCACTTAGTGTTAAAGTGTTTAGCATGCTAGTTTTCGCCTAATCTCTAGTTTAAAGATCCGTATTCGGGTTGTTCGGCACGGCTAAATTTTTAATCGGGCATGGTTGATGCCTCGTAGACCCTTGTGCGCGTGCCTAGCAACCCTACACTATCCACCACGACGATCCAACCACAACCACAGCACAACACAGAACATCAACGTGAATGTCGCGTTCACAAACCCGTCTAAAAGTCATATAGAAATTAGACGAGTTGTACCGCTCTAATGACATTCACGGCCGTAGATAGTAATGTATGTACTGAAAACTATGACATTAGAATTCAGCACACAATTAGCAAACTAAACCAATTTCCAAAACCATGAAAAAACAGTGAGCTAAAGTTCCAAAAACCGACCGTTTAAAGCCAATTCGGAAGTCCGAATCAAAATGAAACGCGCCCGAACCTTCACGGGAAGTTAGAGCATGAAATTAACTTCGAGTTAGAGGGCCTAAATGGGGTACCCCACCCCTGAAGCCACCACGAGGTGGCCAGGGGGTGAGGCAGACCCGAAACTGCCTAAGGTGGGGCAGTTTCGGGTCCCCACCGCCAAGACCACCTTGTGGTGGTCTTGGGGAGTGGGCCCAGCCGTTCGGTCCCCCTAGGATTCCCCGAGGTGCCCATGTACTACCCCGCGGCTTCTCAGTTCAAACCGTGAGGCCGCGGGGTGTGCAAACATCTCAAACTTTCAGTTTTCTGAACTGTTTTTGTCAGCAATTTTTGCATAACAAAACGGCGGATTTCTAATGTCGCAAAGAGTTGACTAAGGCTTATGGAGTGGCTTTGATACCATGATGGGTTATGCAAGCACCCCGGCAATAAAACCATGGCCATTGCGGAACAAAAATTTTCAAAAACCGACGCTAAAACAACCCGATAACCCGGATCGACCCATAAGCCCTAGATAACAAAACATGCAAAGGAGTTAGAATGGTTATACCGAATGATCTGTGTCCTTTGGTCTTGAACCATCTTCCCAAGCACCTAGAGGCCTCCTTAATCAATCTTAATCTCCGGTATCCCTTCATCGAAGATGATCCACCCGAGAGTCTATGAATCGAGCTACAACCTCATATTCGAGGTAACTAGAGTGCCTAGATCGCTACACTAGATACCGTAGAAGAAGTAGAGAGTGATGAAGGATTAATTTATCTCAAGACACCCAAGGTTTCTCAACACATGAGAGGGTTTGGGTAGAGTTAGAAGAAGATGCCATGAAGATGAGAGTGAGGCAACTCAAAAAAGAAAATGGCTAAGTCTTTTTCTTTGTTGTGAGATTTCTTTTTCTGTTAATTCTTTTCAATAATTGAAGCCATCCACATAAATATCCCATGGCTCTAAAATATCTAGAGTCAACCAAAAATATCTCAAGTCAACAAAATCTCACAACAAACAAAAACTTGATCATGCTTAGAAAAGTAACCATGGTCACTAATAAGCCATGCCACCAAAAATGCAATAAACACCTCATCCTACACCTCAATAATCTTTTAATCCAAAAGGGTCTAAACCATAATGAGGTGTAATCTTCTAAAAGTAATCTTGTAAGAAATTACAAGAATTCCCCTCATCTGTATATACATACCCGCACCCGTATTCCGAAAAATACGAATACAATGAGACGAAAATAATCCAACAATATAATACTAGAATCCAACTTAAACCAAAGCCCACTAGTATTATCCGTCCGAACATCATCTATGCATAAGCATATGTATATGATCGAACCCTGCCGTAAAACCATACGGCCTCTACATCGTTTCGCCCGAAGTAGGGAAACCCTCTATGTGGGACTCTAAAGACTCATCAATACGCTGGCAGTGGGTTTAACCACAAGCATGTCAGCGGCACTAACTGTACGTAACGGCTACCCAGCTATTGAGCGAAAGGGAGGCCGACGAGCAAACTCATCCTGAAACCCCTACTGAGCCTGACAGTGACAATATCTGTACAGTCAGGTTCGTTCGTCTATGAGTATCGCATATCGAGTTTAGGGGGTGGATAAAGTCAGACCACTAACAACACGACATTTAGTATCGGTATGAACCCCATCACCCACTGAGAAACTACTGATCCGAATCGGTAATTCTCGACTACCTTGGCCAAGGATTTCTGGTGATGGCCACCCGTGCGCAACGCGACATCAACCCCCAATACCGGGAGAGACGAATCCCTTGACGATCCGCTCACTGCCTTCATGTGGCTCGGGACTGTACCCAACTAAAACTTGTTTGCACGACTCCATTGAGCCGTGGTAGGATAGTAATCAAAGCACAGTGGGAACTCACACGAGACAAATGACGATCTCAGGTCGATAGACTAACATGTACAGATATCACCTGGGAACTGCTATCTGACAATAGGTATAATACCAACTAGCATGTTCCCGGCGAATCCGTCCGGTGTACTCATAACCCAATGAGCACCTGTATACACCTTAGGTGAACAAACTGACACCAATGGCTTGTGAGACCGGCCACCGCCTCTCGTCGGGGTCTAGATCAGTATACACTAGTCTACTCTGGAGTATCGATGCCCAGTCTCGAAACTCCCACGACTAGGGACATTTAAGGATGTGCTTAAAGACCACCCAGCTCCCACGTATATGATCACCATCATACTGCTGGCAGTCAAGCAAGAATTCTATGGGCTCTATCAATATGTAATAGTGATCTATAATGCCATCTAATGTTGTACATGATGATAAAGACAAATCAGATAGCATACTATCATCTCGAGTAAAACTGTTCTACCGGTATAGGTCCTCCCTCAATCATCATAATCACCGGCCTGTGATTATGATAATTGCCTTGAGGGCACTATAGCCAACACAAAGGTACTTACATTTCAAATATGTCGTATCGTAAACAAGAATCAACACGAGAAAACTGAAACGACATATGAAATGCACATAGGTTTGAACCTACGGCCTACGCATGCAAGACTAGCCAAACAAATCCTCGATGTTGACGTACAAACGTCAAACCACCAAGTCAAAACCAAAATACCAAAATCCATGTTAGCAAAACTCGCAAACTAAAATCAGAAACTCAAGAAAACACCTCCAGATTTTATCTCAGGTCAAATTAGCCAATTTTGCATATAGGATAGATCTAATTACCAGGTGATTAAGCTGTAAACCAAAGTTCTCACCCTAAGTCCAAAATATGGCCGCAAATTGTGGCCATATCAAGTAAATCTGTGGCCCAATTTAGGTTAAAGGAGCTCGGGTCTTGGGGGTAGCTTCCTAGTCACCTGCACGTATCACTGTGTTTGCTAAATAATTTTTTAAGTCTCCGAGTCATAGCAGATCTCTAAAAATCATCACAATTTCCACAAAATACGATATCGAAGATTTCTAAGTTTGTGATTTGGGGTTTTAGTCTCAGGTTTAGTCCATAATACTAACACTACAGGGGTTGTGGTCACTAATAACACTCAAATACACCCTCACAACTCAAAATCTCACCTAAACCTCATCTTGGAAAATTCAAAGATCACTAAACCACCATAGTTTAACTCTAAACTACAAATAGATATGAGGAAAACAAGATTCTAAACTAATGGTGTAGGATTATACCTAATTTGGCAACTCAAGAATTTTCTTGAGTTGCCCAAAGTTTTCAAAGTCCCAACTTGATTGGTCCATAGGATTTGTAATAATGTTGTGGTCATTTTTTTGTGAAGGAGGGATGAGGTTTTGTGGTGGTTTTGAGTTGTTTAAGGGTGGTGCAAGTGAATGAGCAGGTGGAGGGAAAGGAGCAGCAATGTAGAGAGGAGGTGAGGAAATGAAGAGAAAAGAAGTTGAGAATTGTGTAGAAGGATGTGGAACTTTCTCTCTCTCTCTCTCTCTCTCTCTCCCTCTCTCCCTCACACACACACACATACATACTCCCATGGTCCCCCTTGTCCCCTCTCTCTTATATTTTTCTTTTCTTTTCTTTTCTTTCTCACTTAAAACAAAACAACACCATATATATGAAAAATGAAGATATAGTTAATATAAAAAATGTACAAGTGTGGTAACATGTCATGTTGCATGACACAACATGTAAACATGATTAATGTATGATTAGTGAAAATTAAATCAAGTTTAGCATTAATATTGTATACAGATAATTATTTAATAAACTATAATTGTTCAATTCTCATAAGTCCCTTCAAAAACAAAAATTTAAATAAATTTTCCAATTATTTCCCAACTATAAATATATAATTATATCATCTCACTAAAACTAATTCTCATGCTTAATAATATTCATAAAATTTATTATTTTAATTATTTAAATTCCTAAAAATATTATATTATTTTCTGAAATGTTACACTACTACACCATATTAGATGTGGAGTGGGAAGAAACCCTATCTTCAGTATCTGAAGATATGCGGATGTCCAGCTTTTGTAAAAAATCAGCATGCGGACAAGCTCGAGGCATACTCAATACTGTGTAAGTTTGTGGGATACCCAAAGAACTCCAGGGGATATCTTTTCTATCACGCAGAGGAACAAAAGGTTTTTGTTTCTTGTCATGCCCACTTTTTGGAAAATCAATTTTTAGAAAAAGAGATAAGTGGGAGCGAAATAGAACTGGAAGAAATTCCAGAACCACAAGCTATTACTGAAAACATGGTGGAACCAGAAGTTTCGAGAAAACTGGACATCCCCGTGCCACTCCGCAGGACTGGTAGGCAGTCTCATCCGCCCGAGAGATACTACAGTTTTCTTATAGACAGAGATAGAGAGGATTGCATCATCGACGATAATGAGCCAACTAGCTTCCAGCAAGCCATTCAGTACAAAGACTCGGTAAAATGGCTGGATGCAATGCGGACCGAAATGGAGTCCATGTACACCAACAAAGTATGGACTTTGGACATTGCTCCAGAAGGGGTAAAACCCGTAGGCTGCAAATGGATCTTCAGAAAGAAGATTAGTGTAGATGGACAGGTTGAAACCTATAAGGCTAGACTTGTTGCAAAAGGTTTTCGTCAAAGACCTGGTTTGGACTATGATGAAACCTTTTCTCCAGTGGCTATGCTCAAATCCATTCGGATCCTTCTTACCATTGCTGCCTTCCATGATTATGAAATTTGGCAGATGGACGTAAAGACCACTTTTCTGAATGGAAATTTGGAAGAGTGTGTCTATATGGATCAGCAGGAGGTTTTCATAGAGAGTGGGAGCAGCGGAAGAGTGTGCAAGTTGCTTAAGTCCATTTATGGATTAAAGAAGGCATCGTGGAGTTGGAACATCTATTTTGATAAGACGGTCAAGAAATTTGACTTTATCAAAAATCCAGATGAACCATGCATTTATAGTAAGATTGTAGCAGGAGCTATGGTATTCCTCGTCTTGTACGTGGATGACATTCTCCTGATAGAAAATGGCATTCCTATGCTACAATCAGTCAAAGGATTCTTGACACAAAGGTTCTCCATGAAGGACCTGGGTGATGCCTCTTATATTCTGGTCCAGATCTATCGTGATAGATCTAAACGGATGTTAGGACTTTCACAGTCCAAGTACATCAACACCATACTGAAAAGATTTAGTATGGAAGATTCAAAGCGCGGTAATCTACCGGCTTATCACTGAATCACCCTCTCCAAAGAGATGTCTTCCAAGATTGATTTGAAAAGGGATCGCATGTCTATTATACCCTACGCTTCTGCGGTAGGCTCTATAATATATGCGATGTTGTGTACCAGAACAGATGTAGCTTACGCACTGAGCGTTGTAAGAAGGTATCAATCAAACCCAGGGAAGAAGCACTGGATAGCAGTGAAGAACATTCTCAAGTACCTGAGAAGGACTAAGGAGATATTCTTGGTGTACGGCAGAAAAGACTTCCAGATCGAGGCCTTTGCTGACTCCAGCTTCTAGAGTGATAAGGATGACTCCAAGTCCATGTCAAGTTATGTCTTTACCCTCAATAGAGGGGCGGTCTGTTGGAAGAGCTCCAAGCAGGACACCGTTGCTGACTCGACGATGGAAGCGGAGTATATCGCTGCTTGTGACGCCGCAAAAGAAGCGGTATGGATGAGGAAGTTCATAACAGAATTTCAGGTGGTTCCGTCCATTGTTGATCGAATACCTCTGTATTGTGATAACAACGGGGCTATAGCTTTAGCGAAGGAACCCAGGTCCCATCAGAAGTCCAGACATATCTTGAGGCGGTATCACCTGATCAGGGAGATCGTGGACCGCCAGGAGATTGAGGTGCAGAGATTAGACACGGAGAACAACACTGTAGATCCACTCACAAAGGCCATACCTCAGATGTAGTTCAAGAGGCTATTCGAGATGATAGGTCTACGATATGCCAATACATGGCCTCAGTGCAAATGGGAGATTGTTAGTAATATATGCCCTAGAGGCCATTATTGTATAGTACTGGTTTGTATATTACATTTTGGAAGCTTGGGATATACACGGATATAATAACAGTCTTGCTCAATATGGTAGTATGCTACTTGGTTTGATTCTATCTTAATATGTGTATATGTTTCTTTTAACGTATCGCTAATACATATTGATAGAGCCCTTAGGAACTTTGCTTGACTACCAGCGTTGTGATGGCAGTCACATTAGTGGAGGCTGGGTAGTCTATAAGCACATCCTTATACAGGTCCCTAATCGTAGGATTATCAAGACGGGGTATCGATAGTTCAGAGTAGACTAGTGTATACGCTTCTCATCCCAGCAGGGGAGATGGTATGTCCCACATCCATTAGTACGCCGTACTGGAGATAATATACAGGTGCTCATTGGGTTATAAGTTACACTGGACGGACTCGTGGGAAACTGCTGGTTGGTACTATATCTATCATTAGGTAGCAGTTCCCAGGTGACATGAGTACAGGTTAGTCCGTTGACTTGACATCGCTAGTTCGCCTCGAGTGTGTTCCCACTATAGTTAGATCACTACCCTACCATAGCTCAAATGAGTCATGCAAACAAGTAGTAGTTGGGTGCAGTCCCGAAGCACTGGGAGGCAGTAGTGGTTAGATAGGATTCATCACTCCCGGTATTGGAAGTTGATATCGCACTGTGTTCGGAAAGCCATTACACAAAGTCCCTGGCCAGGGCAAGCAAGATTTTCTGGTAGGTACTCCAGTAGTTTCTCAAGATGTTTTGGGCTCTACTCCGGCATGACTTATTGCGCTATTAAGGGTCTGACGGTTATCGCCCCCTAGGCCCGATATGCGAGTATCTTAGACGAACAGACCGGACTGTACGGAATTGTCACAGATAGGCTCGGTAGGAATTTGGATGAGTTTGCTCATCGGCCTTCTTATCGACAGATACTTGGGTAGCCATTACATGCAGCTAGTACCGCTGACGTGCTTGTGGTTAAACCCACTGCCAGCGTACTGTCGAGTCTTTCGAGTCTCACACAGAGGGTTTCCCTGCTTCGAGCGAAACGATGTAGAGGCTGTATGGTTTTACGGCAGGGTTCTATCATATATGTGTACTTATGCACGGATCATGATTCGAACGGATAATACTAGTGGGCTTTGGTTTAAGCCGGATCCTAGTATTAGATTATTGGATTATTTTTGTCTCTTTGTATTCGTATTTTTCGGAATACGGATACGGGTATGTATATACGGTGAAGGGTATTCTTGTAATTTGTGCAAGAGTGCATCTAGAAGAAGACACCTCATTTGTGGATTTAACCATTTTGTTAAATGGTTAAAGAGGTGGAGGTATGAGGTGTTGATTATCATTTAATGAAGCATGGCTACTTGGTGACTCATGGGGTGACTCATACTTTGGTGACTATTGAAGCATGCTTGATTCATTGGTTTGAATTATTGGTATGCTTCATTATCCATAACACTTAGCCATTCTAACTTGAATGCTTATCACTATACTCTCATCTCCTCAATCTTTCTTCTTCTTCCTCAACCCTAAAAGTCTCATGTGTTGAGAAACCTAGGGTATTTTAAGACAAACTAATCTATCATCACTCTCTACATCCTCTAGGCTATCTAGTTTAGCGAACTAGGTACCCTAGTTACCTCGGTTTAAAGATTGGAGCTCGAACTATAGACTCTCGGATGGATCGTCTTTGACTTGAGGAGGCTGACCTTGCAAGCTCGATCCGATCTTCGAGGAGCCAAGGAGAGGAGGACAAGAAGACCTGAAGGACTTGAAACTAGGAGATATAACTTTCTACATAGTAGTTGGAACCTCCAAGTTGTTTGCTAGCTAGGGTTTATGGTTCATCTTGGAAGATTAGTCGATATTGCTTGCCATAAAATTGTTGTTTGTTAATTCTTCCTCTCTACAATCCTGTAGAGTGTGCGACATCGACTTACAATATATATGTATATATATATATGTGTATATATATATATATATGTATGTATGTATGTATGTATATGTATATGTGTGTGTGTGTATGTATGTATGTATTTTATATTGTTTCATGGTTGATAATACAAGGGACATGGATGTATGAGAATCACATATAAGGAAATATGAGAAGAGATAATGATAAACATTTTTGGAATTAAAAAGAAAAGGAATTTTGAGTCATTTCTCAAGATGCTTGTGGAAGCTTTGAGAAGCCATGACTCACCTCTTTTTTCTTGTTTTATTCTAAGATATTTATCATACACATCTCATCTCATCACTTCACCTCATGGTTCATTCTCTCTCATTCCAAGTTCATCTCCTTCTTCTTCCTCTCTAGATTTTTCTTGAGGTGAGAAAAGAAAACAAAAAGAAGAAAAATTTGTGAGAAAAATTCCTACTTCATCAACTTACACTATCCTAGACCTTTAGTATAGGTTGTTTGCTTCACTAATATCTTGATTAGTGAAGAGTGAGCTTGAGTAAGAGAGACTTCAAGGTGGATCATCTTCGGCATCGAAGACAACAAGCAAAGCTCGTTCCTTTCTTCAAGTGGAGTTAAGGAAGAGTTCTAGGAACTACTACTTAGAGCTTTAGAAGTGAAGGACCGGTCTACAAAGGTTGTAAACCCTCTTCACTTAGTGTAGAACTTGTTTGCTTTACTCAAAAGCCTAATTCTCTAGTTCGATTCTTATTTAGTATAACTTAGCACTCTAGATTTTCTAAAATTGCATACTTGATGCTTGTATAAACCTATTAGAGGTGCTAAGACATACTTTCATATAGGAGGGGTTTCGTCTCTCCCAGTATTGAGAGTTAATGTTGCGCTATGCTCGATTGGCTATAACAGCAAGTCTCTGACCAGAGCTGATGAGATTTACTGGTAGGTGTTATCAGTACTTTCTCGAAAGGTTATAGGCCACACATCGGCATGACTTATCAAGTTATTGGGGTCTGAAGATTCCAAACCCCAGACTCGGTATGCGACATATCAGACGAAAAGACCGAACTGTATGGTAAGTGTTGCTTATAGGCTTTACGGAAGTTTAGACAAATTTGCTTGTTGATCTTCTATTCGTTCAATACCTGGGTAGCCGTTACGTCCAGCTAGTACCGCTGACGGCTTGTGGGTATCTGATGTGATCATTACCTACTGCTGGCGTATTGACGAGTCTTTAGAGTCCCACATAGAGGTTTCCTAGCTCAAGCGAAACGAAGTAGGGCACGTATGGAGATATATGCGGGAGCTTGATTAAATACGAGTATATGATACCGTATTCTAATCCAGCGTTAAATGATATCGGTCGGTTATATATGATATAACCGGATTATTGAATCAAGTGTTGATTCAATGATTTGATTTATATATATGTTTATATATTTGATATTAGCTGGGTTATATATGATATAACCGGATTATTGAATCAAGTGTTGATTTAATAATTTGATATATATATATATATATATAAACTAATATTGAATATTAGCCGGTTATATGTAATATAACTGGATTATTGAATCAAGTGTTCATTTAATAATTTGATATATATATATATATCAAATTATTAAATCAACACCGGATTATATATGATATAACCGGATTATTGAATCAAGTATTGATTTAATAATTTGATATATATTTATATATTTGATATATATATATATATATTAACTAATATTAAGCTCACTTAAGATTTTCTTCTCTTTATATATATTTTTATATATGTGATATATATGAGAATAATGGAGCAAAGATGCCATGGGAGGGAATTTCCTTCTATGGCGTCGAAAAAACACACCCTCCATCGTGTTTTCCGACGATCGGAATGCATCATCTTCATCATTATCATCTAAGATATAGGTATACCAAATTTCATGTGATTCTACAACTTTTCACCGTTGAATTAGTGGGTTCAAAATTAACGGTTTACCGACAATAGAACTTTTTACATTGCTAAATCAACGGTGAAAAGTTGTGGAATCACATGAAATTGTAAGTCCATGCTACCTCTCCCGGTACTTTCGGGCATGCGGAATTTGATGAAAAACGATTTTCTTAGAGGTGGTAACATGGACTTAAAACCCGGATCTTTGTTAAATATCTAATTAACAACCTAACTAGGAGTCGTTAACTACTCGGTTAGGGGGTTTATACCTTGCTTGTCTTGAACTCCTTCGTCTTCAAGCTCCGATGGTGGTCCGGATCGGCTTCTTCCCGTCGTCTCCTTACGCCGAAGATAGATCCACCTGAAAGCTCCAACCTTTGGCTCCTTCTTCGAACTTTGAAGAAACTAGTTCACTCGGTTTGCCAAACCTTGTGAACTAGAGTGAGTAGAGAAGAGTTTGTATGGGATTTTATCTATGGTTCTTAGTTCTCAACTCATGAGACAAGTGAACCATAGAGTCAAGAGAGGGAGCAAGAGGAAGAGGGTGAGAGCAAGAGTATGAGAGCTCAAGAACAAGAGAGAGAATGAGCAAGTGAGAATGAGCCTCTCTTTTGTCTTTCACCCTCTCATAATCCAAAACAATGATAAAATATCATATCAATCAAGTGTTATGTGATGGTTTAAGCAACCATAGCCATATCATTTCATACACTCATTTTGCACAAAAGAGCAAGCAAGCAAAAAAGTCTTTGCCATGAAATGATAGCTATGGTTATCATGATGGTCAACTAGTCAAGCCTAGTCAACCGGTCAACAAAGTCAACAAGTCAACAAAAGTCAACAAAGTCAACAAGTCAACAACCATGTCACCATAATACTTAATTAATATAATTGTTAATCACATATCATATTCTCATTAGGGTTGAGCAAAAAAGTCAATAGTCAACGATCAACTGTCAACAACCCTAATGAGAATCCTTTGCCTTTGTCTCTCCGTCAACTGTGCATACACACCCGCATCCGCGTTCCGAGAAACACGAATGCATACTGGATAAATCCAATCCCAAAAGGTACACTAGGATCTAGCATAAACCAAAGCCTACTAGTGTAAACTGTCCGGACACTGTACGTGCACAAGTGCACAGATGTGACCGAACCCTGTCGCAAAACCATGCGACCTGTCGCAAAACCCTGCGACCTCTACTCTTTTGCCTAAAGGCGAAAAGCTTTCTGTGTGGGACTCTAAAGACTCTACACTACGCTGGCAGTGGGTTTAACCACAGACCGCAAGCGGCACTAGATGTGCGTAACGGTCCCCAGGTAGTGCCGACAAGAAGACCGACGAGGCGAAACCCATCTGAACTCCTACTGAGCCTGAATGTGACATTCTCCGTACAGTCCGGTCTGTTTGTCTGATACATCGCATGGCGGGCCTAGGGGGCGGTAAACGTCAGTCCCCCAATAGCGGTACAAGTCGTGTCGGAGTGAAGCCCAAAACACCCTGAGATAACACTGGAAGCCTACCAGTATATCTCATTTGTCCTGGCCAGGGACTACTCGTGTAATGGCTCTCCTAGACACAGCGCGATGTCAACCCCCAATACCGGGAGAGACGAATCCTGTCTAACCGTCACTGCCTCCAAGTGCTTCGGGACTGCACCCAACTACCACCTGTTTGCACGACTCCTTTGAGCCGTGGTAGGGTAGTAATCAAAGTACAGTGGGAACACACTCGAGGCGAAGTGACAGTGTCAAGTCAGCGGACTAAGCTGCACTCATGTCACCTAGGAACTGATAACTGACGATAGGCATAATACCAACTAGTCAGTTCCCGACGAGTCCTGTCCAGTGTACTCGTAACCCAACGAGCACCCGCATACTATCTCAAGTACGACGTACCGACGGCTGTGGGACAGACCGTCTCCCATACTGGGATGAGAAGCGCATGCGCTAGTCTACTCTGGAGTATCGATGCCCTGTCTCGATAGTCCTGCGACCAGGGACCTGCATAAGGATGTGCTTATAGATTACCCAGCCCCACTAGTGTGACTGCCATCACAACGCTGGTAATCAAGCAAAGATCCTAAGGGCTCTACTAATGTGTATAGGCGATATACTAAAATAAACACATGTACACATTGAAGTAGAAACAAACCAAGTAGCATACTACTATTTTGAGCAAGATTGTATATACAAGGTGAATATCCCAAGCTTCCATTAAGTAATATACAAACTAGTATGATACAGTAATGGCCTCTAGGGCATATACACTAACAATCTCCCACTTGCACTAAGGCCAAGTACTGGCGTATCGAAGACCTATCATCTCGATCAGCCGCTCGAACTGAGTCTGGGGTAAGGCCTTGGTGAATGGATCTGCAGTGTTATCTTCTGAAGCGACTCTCCGAACCTCGATCTCCTGGCGATCCACGATCTCCCTGATCAGGTGATACCGCCTTAAGATGTGTCTGGATCTCTGATGGGACCTGGGTTCCTTCGCTAAAGCTATAGCCCCGTTGTTGTCGCAATACAGAGGTATTGGATCAACAATGGACGGAACCACCTGAAGCTCTTTCAAGAACTTCCTCATCCAGACAGCTTCTTTTGCGGCATCAGATGCAGCGATGTATTCCGCTTCCATCTTCGAGTCTGCAACGGTTTCTTGTTTGGAACTCTTCCAACACACCGCCCCTCCATTGAGGGTAAAGACAAAACCCGACATGGACTTAGAATCATCCTTGTCACTCTGGAAGCTGGAGTCAGCAAAGGCCTCGATCTGGAGGTCTTTTCCGCCATACACCAAGAACATCTCCTTAGTCCTTCTCAGGTACTTGAGAATGTTCTTTACCGCTATCCAGTGTTTCTCCCCAGGGTTTGACTGATACCGGCTTACCACACTCAGTGCATAAGCTACATCCGGTCTGGTACACAACATCGCATACATTATAGAGCCTACCGCAGAAGCGTAGGGTATAATAGACATGCGATCCCTCTCCAAATCAGTCTTGGGAGACATCTCTTTAGAGAGGGTGATCCCGTGACAAGCCGGTAGGTTACCGCGCTTGGAATCTTCCATACTGAACCTCTTCAGTATGGTGTCGATGTACCTGGACTGTGAAAGTCCTAATATCCTCTTGGATCTATCACGATGGATCCGGATCCCCAGGATGTATGAGGCATCACCCAGGTCTTTCATGGAGAACCTTTGTGACAAGAACCCCTTGACAGATTGTAGCATAGGAATGTCATTTCCTATTAAGAGAATGTCATCCACATACAAAACGAGGAATACTACAGTTCTCGCTACAAATCTACAATAGATGCATGGTTCATCTGGATTTTTGATAAAGCCAAATTCCTTGACCGTCTCATCAAAACAGATGTTCCAACTCCGCGATGCCTGCTTTAGTCCATAGATGGACTTAAGCAACTTGCACACCTTTCCGCTGCTCCCACTCTGAATGAAACCCTCTGGTTGGTCCATATAGACACACTCCTCTAAATTTCCATTTAGAAAAGCGGTCTTTACGTCCATTTGCCAGATCTCATAATCGTGGAAGGCAGCAATGGCAAGAAGGATCCGAATGGATTTCAGCATAGCCACTGGAGAAAAGGTTTCATCATAGTCCAAGCCAGGTCTTTGACGGAAACCTTTTGCAACAAATCTAGCTTTATAGGTCTCAACCTGTCCATCTACACCAATCTTCCTTTTGAAGATCCACTTGCATCCTACGGGTTTTACCCCGTCTGGAGCAATGTCCAACGTCCATACTTTGTTGGTGTACATGGACTCCATTTTGGTCCGTATTGCATCCAGCCATTTTACTGAGTCAACGCTCTGAACGGCCTGCTGGAAGCTGGTAGGCTCATCATAATCTATGATGCAATCTTCTCTATCCCCGTCTATGAAAAAACCGTAGTATCTCTCGGGCGGATGAGACTGCCTACTACTCCTGCGGAGCGACGTAGGAATGTCCTGTTCTTTTGAACCCTCTGGTTCCACTAAACTTTCAGTAATAATCTGTGGTTCTGGAATTTCTTCCAGTTCTACTGCACTCCCACTAATTTCCTTTTCTAAGAACTGGTGTTCTAGAAAGTGGGCATTACGAGAAACAAGGACTTTTTGTTCCTCTGCGTGGTAGAAAAGATACCCCCTGGTGTTCTTTGGGTATCCCACAAACTTGCACAGTACTGAGCGTGCCTCGAGTTTGTCCGCATGCTGCTTTTTGACAAAAGCTGGACATCCCCGGATCTTCAGATATTGAAGATAGGGTTTCTTCCCACTCCATAACTCATAAGGTGTGGTAGGCACAGTCTTAGTGGGAACTCGGTTCAAAAGGTATGCAGCTGATTCCAGCGCATACCCCCAGAATGATCGCGGTAACTCAGCGTTACTCATCATGGACCGTACCATATCACCATAATACTTAATTAATATAATTGTTAATCACATATCATATTCTCATTAGGGTTGAGCAAAAAAGTCAATAGTCAACGGTCAACTGTCAACAACCCTAATGAGAATCCTCTGCCTTTGTCTCTCCGTCAACTGTGCATACACACCCGCATCCGCGTTCCGAGGAACACGAATGCATACTGGATAAATCCAATCCCAAAAGGTACACTAGGATCTGGCTTAAACCAAAGCCCACTAGTGTAAACTGTCCGGACACTGTACGTGCACAAGTGCACAGATGTGACCGAACCCTGTCGCAAAACCATGCGACCTGTCGCAAAACCCTGCGACCTCTACTCTTTTGCCTAAAGGCGAAAAGCTTTCTGTGTGGGACTCAAAAGACTCGACACTACGCTGGCAGTAGGTTTAACCACAGACCGCAAGCGGCACTAGCTGTGCGTAACGGTCCCCAGGTAGTGCCGACAAGAAGACCGACGAGGCGAAACCCATCTGAACTCCTACTGAGCCTGAATGTGACATTCTCCGTACAGTCCGGTCTGTTCGTCTGATACATCGCATGGCGGGCCTAGGGGGCGGTAAACGTCAGTCCCCCAATAGCGGTACAAGTCGTGTCGGAGTGAAGCCCAAAACATCCTGAGATAACACTGGAAGCCTACCAGTATATCTCGTTTGCCCTGGCCAGGGACTACTCGTGTAATGGCTCTCCTAGACACAGTGCAATGTCAACCCCCAATACCGGGAGAGACGAATCCTGTCTAACCGTCACTGCCTCCAAGTGCTTCGGGACTGCACCCAACTACCACCTGTTTGCACGACTCCTTTGAGCCGTGGTAGGGTAGTAATCAAAGTACAGTGGGAACACACTCGAGGCGAAGTGACAGTGTCAAGTCAGTGGACTAAGCTGCACTCATGTCACCTGGGAACTGATAACTGACGATAGGCATAATACCAACTAGTCAGTTCCCGACTAGTCCTGTCCAGTGTACTCGTAACCCAACGAGCACCCGCATACTATCTCAAGTACGACGTACCGACGGCTGTGGGACAGACCGTCTCCCATACTGGGATGAGAAGCGCATGCGCTAGTCTACTCCGGAGTATCGATGCCCTGTCTCGATAGTCCTGCGACCAGGGACCTGCATAAGAATGTGCTTATAGATTACCCAGCCCCACTAGTGTGACTGCCATCACAACGCTGGTAATCAAGCAAAGATCCTAAGGGCTCCACTAATGTGTATAGGCGATATACTAAAATAAACACATGTACACATTGAAGTAGAAACAAACCAAGTAGCATACTACTCTTTTGAGCAAGATTGTATATACAAGGTGAATATCCCAAGCTTCCATTAAGTAATATACAAACTAGTATGATACAGTAATGGCCTCTAGGGCATATACACTAACAGAAATTTGGTGTACCTACATCTTAGATGATAATAATGAAGATGATGCATTCCGATCATCGGAAAACACGATGGAGGGTGTGTTTTTTCGACGCCATAGGTGGAAATTCCCTCCTATGGCCTCTTTTCTCCATTATTATTATTATTATATATATATATATATATATATATATCATGGTTGATGATACATAGAACTAGGATGTATGAGAATCACACATAAGGAAATGCTGAGAAAATAAAGATTTATATTTATGAATTAAAAAACAAGGAAGAATGAGTCATGGTTTAGAAGCTTGGAGAAGCCATGACTCACCTTCTTGTTTTGTTTTATACATTGATATTTATCTTTCTCAATCTCATCGTATCTCTTTCGTTCATGGTTCATCCTCACATTCCAGGTTCATCTTCTTCATTATCTCCTGACTAGATTTTTCTAAGGTTGAGAAAAAGAAAAGAAAAGAAGTAGTTTTATGAGCAAAATTCCTACTTCATCAACCTACACTTCTCTAGCCCATTAGTATAGCTTGTTAACTTCACTAATACCTTGATTAGTGAAGTGAAAGCTTAAGCGAGTGTTCCCTCAAGGTGGATCATCTTCGATGACGAAGACTACAAGCAAGCTCGATCCTTTCTTCAAGTGGAGTTAAAGAAGAGTTTTATGGACTACAATTTGGAGATTTAGAAGTGAAGGACTAGACTACAATGGTTGTAGACACTCTTCACTTAGATTAGAATTTGTATGCTTTACTATAAAACCTTAATTCTCTAGTTCGATTCTTGTTTAGTATACTTAGACCTCTAATTTTTTTAAATTGCATACTTGATGCTCATAGAAACATTATAAAGGTGCTAAGACATACTTACAGGAATTTTCAAAAAACAATTTTTAAGACGGCAACACCGACTAATTCCAAGATCTACCGTAAGCCCTAAATAACAAAACCTGCAAATGTATTAATCTACTGTGAAAGTGATTATACCTAAAAGAACAAGTCCTTCGGGTCTTCTTAATCTCCTTCATAGGCTCCTCTTTCGTCGGGATCAAACTTTGGTCGTCGGCCTTCTCACGTCGAAGACGATCCACCCGAAAGTCTATAGTTCAAGCTCTAACCTCAAACTTGAGGTAACTAAAGTACCTAGTTTGCTAATTTAGGTAGCTTAAAAGATCTAAAGTGTTAATTGGATTAATTTATATCTATAATCCTAGATTTCTCAACACATGAGAGTGTTAGGATTTAAGAAAGAAGAAGAGAGCAAAGGTAGAAAGAGAAAGCTAAGTGTAGAATGAAGCAAAACTTGGAGAATGGCCAAGTCTTTCAAAATATCAAGCAAATTATTTCTAATAGAAATAATGCAACCATACTTAAATAATTAGAACAAATGAATAAATAAAATCAAGAAGCCATGCTTCAACCATGCTTTAACACACCTCATCCCTCGACCTCATTATCTATTTAAATAAATAGATTTAAAACAAAATGAAGTGTTTTCTTCTAGAAGCATTCTAGTGAAATTACTAGAATACCACCACCGTATATACATGAAAGTCTACCCTAGCACCACCATGAAGTTTAAACGGGCATCAAGCATGCAATTTTAAAAATTTCTAGGTACTAAGCTGTTAGTTATATGTATGCCCTAGAGGCCATTACTGTACATACGTTGTATATTGTAGTGGATGCTTGGACATATATAGGGAGGACTTTCTTGCTCGACATGATAGTATGCTATCTGGTTACTCTTTATCTTAACATGTTCTCTGATTGTCTCTATGTTACATGTTGATAAAGCCCTTAGGATGAGTACTTGACTACCAGGACTATGATGCAGATCATACTAGTGGGGACAGTGTAGTCGCCAAGTACATCCTTCAAATGTTCCTAGTCGTTGGAGTACCGAGATAGGGCATCGATACTCCAGAGTAGACTAGCGAATGCGCTTCTTGACCCATATGATGGGCGATGGATGATCCCATATCCATTGGTGTTTGACATCAGAGAAGGTATACGGGTGCTCAGTGAAGACTGAGTACACTGGACGGACTCGCCGAGAACTCCCAGATGGTATTATACCTCATGTCAGATGGCAGTTCTCGGGTGACACTGGTACAGGTTAGTCTGTAGACTCGAGATTGTCATAGAGTCTTGTGTGATTCCCACTGTGCTTTGATTTCCATCATACCACGTCCAAGAGGGCGTGCAAAACGGTGGCTTTTGGGTACAGTCCCGAACCACATGGAGGAAATGAGCGATAGGAGGGGTTTCGTCTCTCCCGGTATAGGGAGTTGATGTTGTGCTGTGTTCGATTGGCTATAACTAGAAATCTCTGGCCAGGGTTGCTGAGATTTACTGGTAAGTGTTATCAGTAGTTTCTCGAACTGTTATGGACCTCATATCGACACGACTTATCAAGCTATTGGGGTCTGACATTTACCACCCCTAGGCGAGATATGCGACATATCAGACGAAGAGACCGGACTGTACGGGAGTGTTACTGGTTGGATTCACAGGAGAATGCACAGGCTTGCTTGTTGATCTTCTGATTGATCAATACCTAGGTGGTTGTTACGTTTAGCTGACCGCTTGCAGCTTGTGGGTGTTTGATCTGATCATCACCTACTGCCGGCGTATTGACGATTCTTTAGAGTCCTACACAGAGGTTTCCTGGCTCAGGCAAAACGGAGTAGGAGCATATATGTGATATATGCAGGACCGAGAATAATACGTGTATGCGATACCGTATTAGATTCTCACGATATGAGATATCGGCCGGGTATATGTGATATAACCGGGTCATCGGATCAAGTGTTGATTCGATGAACTGATACAGATTATATTAGTCGGTTATTTGGTAAATAGCCGGATTATCGGATCAAGTGTTGATTCGATAATTTAATGTATAATTATATATTTGATATATTAAATTACATTGACTAATATAAGCTCACTTAAAGATTCTTTTTCTCACTCGGGTAATCATTGATATATATGTGATATATGTTAATTGTATTATTTTATTTTGTTACAATAAATATTGTATATGTGATATATAATATTGTAACATGTTATGGTTATAAGTGCAACATGATTTGTGGAGTTTAAATATGGTTAGGGTTTGGATTAGGGTTAAGCTTTCTTGAAGCTTTCAAGAAGCTTCTTGAAGCTTTGATTTTGACCTTGATATTTTGTGATATTTTGCAAAGATATTTCTTTAACCCAACCCAACCCTTTAACCATAGTTAAATCTCTACATGGGTTAAGTCTTCTTACTTAACCCATGGTTGCATTTCTAAGCTCACACTTGATTTCATTATTCATCACAAAAGGTTTTGATCTTCTTCTTCTTCTTCCTTTGATGAAAAGCTTTCTAGCTTTTTCATTTGTGATGTTTATATGTGAGAAATTGAAAACAAAAGAGTGCTAAATTCCTACTTCATCATCCTAATCTATTCTAGCCACTTAGATTAGGGTGTTTGCTTTGATAATACTGGATTAGTGAAGCAAATGCTTGGGCTTGAGTTTCTTCAAGGTAGATCATCTTTCTTATCGAAGATCGGAAGCAAGCTTGCATCTTTCTCTTCATGGAGCCTTTCTAGAGTCCGGGTACTCGATGATCGCAGGGAAGAGACCTCAACACGGAGCTTTAGAAGTGAAGGAACGGACTAGAAAGGTTGTAATCCCTAACTCTTAGAAGTAAAGTTGTTTACTTGCTTTGTTTCGCCTAATCTCTAGTTTAAGATCTTGGTTAGGGTTGTTCGGCACGTCTAAATTTTAAATCGGGCATGGTTGATGTCTTATAGACCCTTGTGACATTGCCTAGTAACCCTAAAGTGGTATCAGAGCCAAGCTAGAGCTTTAGGCGAAGTCTAGACGAAGTTTAAAGTCCGATCGAACCCCGAAATGTCACGATACACCCCCTCTCTGGAAAGTTTTTAAAATGTTGATTTTTTCTGTATTAAAAATACTCAGAAAATTAAGCAGGGAATTCTAAGGATAACTGTAAAATACGACCACCTAATTCCATTAATGCGCCGTGGAACCGCGGCAATACCATGCATTGCGCGGCGGTTCCGCTGCCGTATGTGGATATTAGGCACTCATTTTTCTACAGTAACATCCGTAGGTATTTTGGCATGCTTCTGGGAATTTTTAATTCTACTTAAATGTTGAGTTTTCTGGAGATCTTTTGTATTCGTTGATTCGATCGGAAAGTTTAACTTCGTTTAAGTTTTTTCTGGGTAATTTAGAACGTGTTAAAAAGTTTGAACGGATATCAATAACTCACTCTTTCCCCTGCCGGAAAATTTCCAAGTGTTGGATTTTTTCCTTAATTAAAGAACATTCATAGTCGTACAAGTAACGCGGTGGACCCTCTAGAAGAACACAAACCTTAACTCGATTATGTGACCGTCTGAACCGCCTCTAAACCTTAGGGTTTGGGGCAGTACGGCGTTGCCGCATGTGAGGCGTTGGTTTGACCCTTCTACGGCTGGCCCATTGGTACTGTGGCATGTGATGGATACTTTTTGAACTCCGCTCAAGTGTTGAGCTATTTGGGAAATCTTGGGTGTTTGTTTATTCGATCGGAAAGTTTAACATTGTCTATTTATCTGGAATGTGATTCAATATTTGGAATCCACAAGTAGTTATGAGATAACTAATTTGAATGTTATAAATCTAGCAGTTTAGTCTCATTTGATCGGTTGCCACGGGATTTTGATGATATCAAAACTCAGTCGCAATCACGTAGCGTACGCGGATACTCGCCGGGAAAACTTAATAGATAGCCACGCCCCATAGCCCCGACCAAGTGACTGTAGGAGAACCCCGTCGCCAAAAGCATCCGTTCGGGTGCTCGCGGCAGCGGTGTTCCGCCTTAGTACACTTCGTCGACGGCATCCGGGGGTGCGGCCGTCTACTAAAGTTTGCGACGAGTATTCGATCAGGATGTCGGGAATCTTGTTGAATTGCCCGACTTGATATTGAAAAGTGTTTTCGAGATCGAGACTAAAATGCGGGGTTTATAATTGTTAGGCATGAGATGTCTAAGGAATTCATTTGGTTAGGCATGAGATGTCTAAGGAGGTTGCGGATTCCAACTGTTGTAGTTTTACACATTCTTTTCTATGACCATAAGCTTAGTATGTGGTGTATCGCCGGCTTCGTTGCTATACATCAACAAAAATCGGGATACGCATGCTTGCTTACGTTAATGATATGAGATATTATGTGTTGATGTAATATGTTATATTGGATCGTCGCGTTTTGAATAGCCGGGGGTTTTATATGAGATGAGGGTTTTTATTTTCATTCATATAAAATTCATTATATGTAATATTCTTTTATTGGGGCACTTCCGGGATGAGGATGATGTCACGATTGTATATTATTTACTTTTCCGCATTAGGTAGACCCAAGGCGGGGAGCACAAGTAACCGGGTTCTAGGGTCCAGTGGGAGACCATCTCGAGGAGTCGAGACCGGGTCTCCTAACCCCAGAATTGGCAGTGTTGCTTGCCGCTCTCGTAGGGGTCTAGGGATGTGGGTTTGGCTATTCATCGCGACCGTGGAATCCGCGTTTTATACTGGCTCGCATAAAACACGGAAATCCTAGTATATCTAATATTTCATATGTTATCTTCTGCTGCAATGTTCTGTGATGAGATCATATTACTGCCTGAGACGAATGTTTATATTATATATGAGATATATGTTATATTGCTAATTTCGTTTCAAATGTGATGCTTGTGAAGCATAATAAAATGGGACTTCATTAATGAGATTAATGAAACTAAAAGAAAGCTAAAGATGTTGTAGAAACTTGTCTTAAAAACTGGTAGCTCTAGTTCTTGCTTTGCATAGCGGTGTTCCTTGTAGAACATCCAGCACCTTATTCGATAAGGAAAGAGCCGAGATCCCTTCACCGGTAGTGACCTCTTTAGCGAAACTAGCAGATGCTGTAAGTCGATGTACAACACCCCACGAGTTGCGGGGAGGCGGAAATATGAAAAACGATCTTGTTTTTTATGCAAACATCGACTAACCGAAGATCTTTTCTAAACGATAATTAACAACAACCATAGAGTTCTTAGCTACTATGTAAAGAGATTATACCTAATGATTCGTGTCCTTCGCCTTTACGATCTCTACGTCCTCCTCGGCCTCCTTTCCATTATAGATGATCCACCCGAGAACCCTAATCCAAGCTTTACCTCTAAACTTGAGGTTACTTAGTTTCTCAAGTTGCTAATCAAAGGAACTAAGATGATATAGAGTTAGGTTATGGAGTGTTTAGTCTATTCTAATCCTTGGTCTCAACTCATGAGTGGTAGGATTAGGGTTTGAAGAAAGAGTGAGCTTGAGGAGAGAGAAGGTGGAGATGATAATGAAATGAAAAAGCTTCTCACTTGAATATATGAAGCATAATGAATTGTCAAATAAATGAATAAATATGATTATTCACCATGCTTCATTAATTCAATATGAGTGATTCACTATATGAGTCATTAAACATTTAATGATGCATTAATGACATGATGAATCACACAAATGAGTCACAATTGCATTTAATGAAAATGCCACCTTAACCCCCAAGTCACCATACTTGTAGAAGCTTCCCGAAAAATTACGAGAACGCCCCTCCCATCCGTGAAAATACGGAAAAACTTTAAACTGTATAAATCCAATAACCCGATACTAGAATCTGGCTTAAACCAAAGCCGGCTAGTAAAAACTGTCCGAATGTCGTACGTGTGTTTAAACACGTATGCGTCCGAACCCTTGTCGTAAAACCATACGACCTCTATATCGTTTCGCCTGGAGTTGGGAAATCTCTGTATTGGACTCTAAAGACTCGACTACTACGCTGGCAGTGGGTTTAACCACAGACCGCAAGCGGCACTAGCTGTACGTAACGGTCCCCAGGTAGTTGTCGATAAGAAAGCCAATGAGGTAACCCATCCGTACTCCTACTGAGCCTGTCCGTGACAATATCCGTGCAGTCCGGTCTGTTCGTCTAAGAGTATCGCATGTATGGTCTAGGAAGGTGGTGGACGTCAGACCCCTAATAACCGTACAAGTCATGTCGGCATGGCTCAAGACCATCCGAGAATCTACTGATCAGTCCATCAGTAATTCTCAATCAGCCCTGGTCAGGGACTTATGGTAATGACCAACCGATCACCGTGCGATATCAACTCCCTATACCGGGAGAGACGAATCGCTAACAGTCACTCACTGCCTCCACGTGGCTCGGGACTGTGCCCAAATAAAACCTGTTTGCACGACTCCTTTGAATCGTGGTAGGGTAGTAATCAAAGAACAGTGGGAACTCACACGAGACAAATGACGACCTTAAGTCAACAGACTATCTGCACACATGTCACCTGAGAACTGCTATCTGACGTTAGGTATAATACCATCCAGTCAGTTCTCGGCGAGTCCTGTCCGGTGTACTCACAGCCAGTGAGCATCTGTATACAATCTTAGGTGCACTCCACCAATGGCTGCGGGACCAATCCATCGCCCCTCCTCAGGGTCTAGATATGTATACACTAGTCTACTCTGGAGTATCGATGCCCAGTCTCGATACTCCTGCAACCAGGGACATCTAAGGATATGCCTATTGACTATCCAGCTCCCACAAGTATGACTGCCATCATAACGCCGGTAGTCAGGAAAACACCATATGGGTTTTATCAACATGTATATATGAATACCAAGTAAAATAATCATACGTTAAGATAAAGACAAACCAAATAGCGTACTATCATATCAAGCAAGACTGTCATGTACATACATATCACTGGCATCCTATACAATGAAGGCCTCTAGGGCATATATATCCAACAATCTCCCACTTGCACTAAGGCCTATAATTGGCGCAATGAGTACCCACTGTCTGTACTAGATCCAGTTGCTAGCGTACCGCATGCCCAACATCTCAAACAGCCTCTCGAACTGGACTTGAGGGATGGCCTTGGTGAATGGATCTGCCGTGTTGTCTTTTGTGTCCACTCTCCGTATCTCGATCTCCCGACGATCCACGATCTCCCTGATCAGGTGAAACTGCCTTAAGATATGCCTGGATTTCTGATGGGACCTTGGTTCCTTCGCTAATGCTACAGCGCCATTGTTATCACAATACAAAGGTATTGGATTGGCAATGCACGAAACCACCTGAAGTTCAGAGATGAACTTTCTTATCCAGACAACCTCTTTTGCGGCTTCACTAGCAGCTATATACTCAGCCTCCATAGTTGAGTCTGCGACGGTATCCTGTTTGGAACTCCTCCAACATACCGCCCCTCCATTGAGGGTAAACACAAAACCCGAAATGGATTTAGAATCATCTTTGTCACTTTGGAAGCCGGAGTCGGTAAAAGCCTCTATCTGGAGGTCCCCATTACCGTAAACTAAGAACATCTCCGTAGTCCTTCTCAGGTACTTGAGAATGTTCTTTACCGCTATCCAATGTTTCTCACCTGGGTCAGATTGATACCTACTTACCACACTAAGTGCGTAAGCTACATCCGGTCTGGTACATAACATCGAATACATTATAGATCCTACTGCCGAAGCGTAGGGTATAATGCCCATGCGAGCCCTCTCTTCATCAGTATTTGGAGAGGGTGATCCCGTGACAAGCGGGCATATTACCGCGCTTGGAATCTTCCATACTAAATCTCTTTAGTATAGTGTCAATATACCTGGACTGTGAAAGTCCCAACATTCTATTAGATCTATCACGATGGATCTTAATGCCCAGAATGTATGATGCATCTCCCAAGTCTTTCATGGAGAATTTCTGTGACAAGAAGAGCTTTACTGATTGTAGCATAGGGATATCATTCCCTATCAGTAGTATGTCGTCGACGTATAAAACGAGGAAGACTAATGCTCTTTCTACAATCTTCCTATAAATACATGGTTCATTTACATTTTTGATAAAGTCAAATTCTTTGACTGTCTTATCAAAGCAGATGTTCCAACTCCGCAATGCTTGCTTTAATCCATAAATGGATTTAAGCAACTTGCACACTCTTCCATTGCTCCTACTGTCTAAGAAACCTTCTGGTTAATCCATGTAAACACTCTCTTCTAAATGTCCATTTAGAAAAGCTGTTTTTACGTCCATCTGCCAGATTTCATAGTCATGGAAGGCAGCAATCGCAAGCAGGATCCGAATGGATTTAAGCATAGCTACAGGTGAAAAGGTTTCATCATAGTCCAATCCTGGTCTTTGACGAAAACCTTTTGCAACGAGTCTAGCTTTGTAGGTTTCCACTTGTCCAAATGCACCAATCTTCTTTTTGAAGATCCATTTGCATCCAACTGGTTTTACTCCAGGAGGAGAAACTTTTAAAGTCCATACTTTATTGGTGTACATGGATTCCATTTCAGATCTCATAGCATCCATCCATTTCATCGAGTCTATACTCGTGATTGCCTGCCGAAAACTAGTAGGCTCATCATCATCGATGATGCAATCCTCTCTATCCCCATCTAGAAGAAAACCATAGTATCTTTCAGGAGGATAAGAAAGCCTACTAGATCTACGGAGTGGCGTTGGTTCATCATGTTCTATTGAAACCTGAGGTTCTACTAAGTCCTTGGTAGCAGTTTGAGGTTCTGGAATTTCTTCCAGTTCTACCGCGCTCCCACTAATTTCTTTTGCAAGAAATTCTCTTTCTAAGAAGACAATGTGGCGAGCGACAAACACCTTTTGTTCTTCAGTGTGGTAGACCATATACCCCCTTGAATGCTTGGTATCCTACAAACTTGCATAAAACCGATCGTGCCTCAAGCTTGTCCGGATTATGCTTTTTAACATATGCCGGACATCCCCATATCTTGATATACTTGAGACATGGTCTCTTCCCGCTCCACATTTCATATGGAGTGGTAGGCACAGACTTAGTCGGAACTCTATTCAATAGGTATGCTGCTGATTCTAGAGCAAATCCCCAGAAGGAAAGTGGCAACTCAGCACTACTCATCATTGAACGCACCATATCTAATAGCATGCGATTCCTCCTTTCTGATACACCATTATACTGAGGTGTATAAGGCGGAGTAAGCTGAGAGAGAATTCCATTCTCTTTTAAGCATTCAAGGAAACTGGTACTTAAGAATTCTCCACCTCGATCAGATCGAAGTGTCTTAATGCTTTTACCAGTTTGTTTCTCTACTTCATTTTTATACTCTTTAAACTTCTCAAAGGCCTCGGATTTATGCTTCATTAAGAACACATGTCCATACCTAGAGAAGTCATCAGTAAAAGTGATGAAGTAGGAGTGACCGCTTCGTGCATGCATAGACATTGGACCACATACATCACTGTGTACAAGTCCCAAGAGTTCTGTGGCTCTTTCTCCGTGTCCGGTGAACGGAGATTTAGTCATTTTTCCTTTGATACATGATTGACAAGTTGCATATGATGAATGTTCAAACGGATCTAAATATCCATCTTTATGTAACTTAGTCAACCTTGTTTCATTTATATGACCAAGTCTACAATGCTATAGGAAGGCTTGATTTGAATCTGGAGCCTTTCTTTTAAGCGTGTTTTGAACATTGAAAATTTGAGGTTGATTAAGTATGTATATGCCGTTTTCCAGTGTGCCAAACCCAATCAGTTCTTGATTTAGGAGAATGTTCATGACATTTCTTTCAAGCGCAAAATTATATCCTTCATTATAACAAAGATACTGATATAATATTACACAACATACTGGGAATACAAAAACAGCTGTACAACACCAAAATGTGCCCACTAGTCAACCCTAGGTGATATTCCCCTATTGCAATTGCATCTACATGCATTCCATTGCCCATCTGGAGAGTCATATCACCTGTCCCCAGTACTCTACTATTTCTCAGATCCTGCAAAGAATTACAGATGTGAGAACCAGAACCGGTACCAAGTACCCATGATGTAGAGTTTACTGAAAGACAATTTTCGATTACAAACACACCTGAAGTAGAAGCAACTGCTTGCTTCATGTCCTTGGTTTTGAAGGCCTGACAATCCTTCTTCCAGTGCCCTTGCTTGTGACAATAAAAGCATTCTTTCTTTTCTGTCTTCACCCTTCCTGCCTTGTTCGTTCCCTGCACCTTCTTGACCCCACCTTTCGGTTTGGTGGCTTACATCTTCTTCTTCCCTTTAGCTTTAGCTTTAGATTTAGAAGAAGATGATTGGCCAACATACAGAACGGGGGTCTTCTTCTTTTTCAAGGAGGTCTCTGCTACCCTCAACATATTGAGGAGCTTTGGAAGATCAGCTTCCATTTCGTGCATATTGAAGTTCAGCACGAACTGAGAGAAGGTATGAGGAAGGGACTGCAAAATCAAATCGATGTACAAATCATTCTCTAGCACGCATCCCAGGTTTGCGATTTCCTCGATGAGGCTGATCATTTTGAGGACGTGCTCTCCTACAGGCGATCCTGGAGCTAACCTCATCTGGAAGAGTTTCCTTGAGGTCTCGTACCTCGCGATACGGGAGTGCTCCCCATACAATTCTTTGACATGGAGAAAGATGGATATAATATCCATACTCTCGTGCTGTTTCTGGAGTTCATTGTTCATGGACGCCAGCACGATACACTTAGCTCGCTCACAGTCTAGATCCCAGGTTTTGCGAACTTCCTTATCCACAACTGAGGAATCTGGTCCTGGGATAAGGGGGAACAACGGTGGTAACATATGCTGCTTTGTCATAAGTCAGTGCAATGTTGACGTTCCTTAGCTAATCTTTATAGTTCTGCCCTGTCAGTATATTTTTTTTAAGTAATAGTATTAGTCCTGTCATGGTAGCTGCCAGAGAGAGAGAAAAGAAAACACTCAGCATATGCTCTTGCAAGTTTAGATTGGTTTATTAATTTATCAAAACAGGATGGCTCCCACTGTTTCCTCAAATCCTTCTTCAAAACCTAAAAGAAGAACTAGTCAGGATTTAATCACACGTCACAATACTTGCTTAACCTTTCAGCCAGGCCAGTGTTGGTACTTCAAGGGAGGTTTTCCAATGCTTTCGCGAAGTTCCTTAATTAAATAACCTCTTTTCCCTGGAGGCGTAGCCCCTCTAACACCTTTCTAGTCACCTACTTGGTTTATAGCATTGATTGTTAAGTGAGAAAAATTCCCGAGAGTAATCCTACTCATCGGTGGGATCGGGATCCAACTATCATTGCATGATGCCCTAGATGGAAGCCATTCTAGTCACCACATTCCAGAAGGTATGCTAAATCTGTAAGTTTCCTTTATGTTTGAAACTCCCGATATGATTTTTACCCCAAGCTCTTATGACCTTGACGTAGGCCAACAAATCATAAGACGCAAGTCAAGTTCTACCCATCGTTGTCCTGATCAATTTAGGTACATCGTACATGCCCTTGACGTAGGCCAACAAGGCTGTACGTCTGTCCTAAACTAATGCATCTATCTATGCAACAAATAGGAAAACACACTGCTACCATACACTATGCCTTGACGTAGGCCAACAAGCATAGCATGAATACGATGTGCTGTCTATCTGAAACGACGGAGGGTTACGACTGGTTTTTGGCAAAAAACCGTTAACGTAATGAACTTGATATGATCGAAGGAACAAAGATAGCTTTTATTTAAAAGGAGTGGTTTAAGCTCCGCATTTAAAATTTGCTTTTTGAAGAAAACCGAGTGGTTTTGAAATTGTTCCAACGATTCAGTTTAGGTTTTATTTTCTTTGCATTAATAATAATGCGTCCCATCATTAACCTATCATTGCAGAAAACAACGAAAATACAACGTCCTCTTATGCCATCCGCATTCGCCACTGGGTCCCGTCATCACCCATTAGGTTACTTAACTAACGGCAGAGCGGGGGCTGGGCTAGTGCGGGTGTAAAACATAAGTGACGTCTAAATAGCTATTATATATAGATATTGTACATTCGTCAGACGCAATAATAGTCATTTTAGATCACAGATGAACAATATTGGATTTGCAAGCAATCCGCGTTTCTTTTGAGCCTGCAATGAAAGACGGATTACACAGTTGTGATGAATAGCCATTACCCCACCCCAGACCCCTACGGGTACGGCAAACTACCCGTCAAGTACCCGAAGTGAAGCGGTCTCCCTCAACAATGTGAGTAGGCCACTAAACACTATGAAATACCCGGTAGTTTGTGCACCCCACCTTGGGTCTATCCTAGGAGCAAAAACAGTAAAATAAAATAATACAACGATGGCTACAACCGCAACCAGGATGTGCCCCGCAAAATAATATTACAACTTTTTACAATTACAATGAATGAATTAATACAATAACCCATCTCAAAACCCCGGCTAATCATCACAACAGTCCAATACAATTCATATTCACAAACAGTTAAAAAAAATCACAGATATGTGCAACCCCCCGCCAACCGACATACTAGCAGTTAGGGGAGGTTTACGAACACATAATACAGTTCACAGATATAATCAAACAAGCAAACATCGTACAATTTCGATCGATTAAACACATTAGATTCTACTCCAAATCTTCTCTGTAAAAATGAAACTTGAGCAAAAAATAAATTATTCCAGAAAATACAAAATATCACAGAAGATGCACAGGGAAAAACTGGGCTGAATCGGCTCCAACTCGGCCGCGGATCCGCTGCGGATCGGTGGGATCGGCCGCGGTTCCGCGGTTCAGTGGCCGATTCAGGAGCCCGTTTTTTTTCAGTGTTCTTATAATTTCATGTAGGTTATCCTGGAGGTCCCTGAAAAATTTTTAGACCTCAGTTTAAAATCGACAGAAACTATGTGATATCCGTGTATTTTTCGGTTTGTTTTGCGTTCAAAATTCATACGACTTTGCAAATGAGTTAATTATTGTTTAGTGAGGGTCTGATACCACTGTAAGTCGATGTACAACACCCCACGAGTTGCGGGGAGGCGGAAATATGAAAAACTATGCAAACATCGACTAACCGAAGATCTTTTCTAAACGATAATTAACAACAACCATAGAGTTCTTAGCTACTATGTAAAGAGATTATACCTAATGATTCGTGTCCTTCGTCTTTACGATCTCTACGTCCTCCTCGGCCTCCTTTCCGTGATAGATGATCCACCCGAGAACCCTAATCCAAGCTTTACCTCTAAACTTGAGGTTACTTAGTTTCTCTAGCTGCTAATCAAAAGAACTAAGATGATATAGAGTTAGGTTATGGAGTGTTTAGTCTATTATAATCCTTGGTCTCAACTCATGAGTGGTAGGATTAGGGTTTGAAGAAAGAGTGAGCTTGAGGAGAGAGAAGGTGGAGATGATAATGAAATGAAAAAGCTTCTCACTTGAATATATGAAGCATAATGAATTATCAAATAAATGAATAAATATGATTATTCACCATGCTTCATTAATTCAATATGAGTGATTCACTATATGAGTCATTAAACATTTAATGATGCATTAATGACATGATGAATCACACAAAATGAGTCACAATTGCATTTAATGAAAATGCCACCTTAACCCCCAAGTCACCATACTTGTAGAAGCTTCCCGAAAAATTACGAGAACGCCCCTCCCATCCGTGAAAATACGGAAAAACTTTAAACTGTATAAATCCAATAACCCGATACTAGAATCTGGCTTAAACCAAAGCCGGCTAGTAAAAACTGTCCGAATGTCGTACGTGTGTTTAAACACGTATGCGTCCGAACCCTTGTCGTAAAACCATACGACCTCTATATCGTTTCGCCTGGAGTTGGGAAATCTCTGTGTAGGACTCTAAAGACTCGACTACTACGCTGGCAGTGGGTTTAACCACAGACCGCAAGCGGCACTAGCTGTACGTAACGGTCCCCAGGTAGTTGTCGATAAGAAAGCCAATGAGGTAACCCATCCGTACTCCTACTGAGCCTGTCCGTGACAATATCCGTGCAGTCCGGTCTGTTCGTCTAAGAGTATCGCATGTATGGTCTAGGGAGGTGGTGGACGTCAGACCCCTAATAACCGTACAAGTCGTGTCGGCATGGCTCAAGACCATTCGAGAATCTACTGATCAGTCCATCAGTAATTCTCAATCAGCCCTGGTCAGGGACTTATGGTAATGATCAACCGATCACCGTGCGATATCAACTCCCTATACCGGGAGAGACGAATCCCTAACAGTCACTCACTGCCTCCACGTGGCTCGGGACTGTGCCCAACTAAAACCTGTTTGCACGACTCCTTTGAATCGTGGTAGGGTAGTAATCAAAGCACAGTGGGAACTCACACGAGACAAATGACGACCTTAAGTCAACGGACTATCTGCACACATGTCACCTGAGAACTGCTATCTGACGTTAGGTATAATACCATCCAGTCAGTTCTCGGCGAGTCCTGTCCGGTGTACTCACAGCCAGTGAGCATCTGTATACAATCTTAGGTGCACTCCACCAATGGCTGCGGGACCAATCCATCGCCCCTCCTCAGGGTCTAGATATGTATACACTAGTCTACTCTGGAGTATCGATGCCCAGTCTCGATACTCCTGCGACCAGGGACATCTAAGGATGTGCCTATTGACTATCCACCTCCCATAAGTATGACTGCCATCATAACGCCGGTAGTCAGGCAAACACCCTATGGGCTTTATCAACATGTATATATGAATACCAAGTAAAATATATCATACGTTAAGATAAAGACAAACCAAATAGCGTACTATCATATCAAGCAAGACTGTCATGTACATACATATCCCTAGCATCATATACAATGAAGGCCTCTAGGGCATATATTTCCAACAGATGCTACAAACTCGGTTTGTCTTTTGATTGTTTCTATAGTTTTTGCTTTGCATAGTGATATTTGTGAAATATCCTGCACCTTATTCGATGAGGAAAGAGCCGAGATCCCTTCACCGGGAGTGACCTCTTTAGCAAAACAAGAAAAGGCCTCAAAAACATTCCATTTAAAATCACTCGATTCTACAACGATATCAAGTTCATTACGCAAAGGGTTTTCTTAAAGACCTGTCGTAGCCCTCCGTCATTTCAGATAAGTAATAGTTAGTATTCGTGTTGCATTTGTTAACCTCTGTCAAAGCGTAGTGTGCGGTAGCTGATTAGTGGTTATCTGTATAAACATATGATGTGATTGATTTAGGGTAGTCGTGCGACCTTGTTGACCTCTGTCAAGGGTCGTGCGGGTGGGTTTACTTCAATCAGGAAATGACGGGTTGAACTTGACTAGCAGCCTATGGTTTGTTGACCTCTGTCAAGGTCATAGAATGCTAGGGGCAAAATATTATTAGGAATTTCAAGTGTTGAAATTTGCAATGAGATTGCATACCTTCTATGAGATAGTTGGTTCCTGATACCCGCTGCGAGTAAGAGTTACTCCTGGGAGAGTTTTACACATTACAATTAGCCGATCAAGTAGGTGTCTAGAAAGGTGTCAACGGGGTTACGCCCCTGGGAAAACGAGGTTTATTTTAATTAGGTCCGTGCGAAAGTACGGGGAACCTCCCTCAAAGTACCGGCACTGGCCTGGCTGAAAAATTGGCGAACTTGTAGAGTGTAATTAATCCTGGCTAGTCTTTCCTTTTAGGATTTGAAGAAAGATTTGACTAAAACAGTGGGAGACATCCTGATTAGATATATTATAACCAATCTAATCTTGCAAGAGCATACGCTGAGTGTTTTCTTCTATCTCTCTCCAGGTAGCGACCATGTCACGCCTTAATCAAGATAATAATATGGATGTATTGACCGAACCCGCTTGTTATACTGCGCTAGGGAACATTAGTCCCGCTCCAACTTATAATTGTTATAAGACAGAGCATGAAATAGGGGATTACCAGAATTCCCGTGCCGTCCAAACGAAGAAAGTGATGCTGATGCATCTTCTTCGGGTGTGTTCATTACCGAGAACTGTTTCTCAGTATCCTTTACGTCCTGGGTATGAGATACCGAATCAGGATCCTACAAATGTAATTTGTTACATGGGCTACAGATAGGTAGAGAACTGAGAACGGGTGATAAGTTTTAAGAGTTGGAAATGATGCAAGTGTTGCAGCCAAGTCTGTTGGCAGTTATCACCCTGTATTACCAGAATACATTGATTCTGAACGAATGTTATTAGATACCGAACCTGATATACAACATCATATCAGTCTCTTTATTAGTAAAGAAGGATATAATTTTGTATTGTTGGATAATGTTTTAAACATTTCCTATATCAAGAGTTGATCGGTTCAGGCACGTTATCTAAAAGCATAGACGTTCTAAATCAAACCACAGTTCTTAACGTACAGAACACACACAAGAGGAAGAGTTCAGAAATGAACGAATCCTTCTTGAGGCATTGTAGACTAGGTCATATCAATGTGACCCGACTAGCTGAAGTCAAATAAAGATGCATATTTAAATTAGTTTGGATTTACATCTTGTAAAAACTTGCCAGTCATGTCACAAAGATAAGATGACCACAGCTCCGTTTATTGGAAACAGAGAAAGAGTTAGTGAACTCTTAGGATCGATACATGTTGATGTATGAAGGTCCCCTGTCTACACATGCCAAGACCGGTTCTTTATACTTCATTATATTCACTGATAATCTCTCAAGATTCGGACATATGTTCCTGTTGAAACATAAGTCTGGAACTTTTGAGAAATTCAATGAATATAAGTTAGAAGTAGATAACCAAAAACGGGTATAAGTATTATGTCCTTTGATGAGATCAAGAAGGAGAATACTTGAGCACGGAATTCCTGGACTATTCTAAAGGAGAATGAGATTCTCTTTTAATATTACTCCTCCGTATACACCACAGCACGTCAGTGTATCGGGGCGGAGCAATCGCATCCTATGTGATATGGTGTGCTCTATGATGAGTACTACTGAGTTGCCTATTTTCTTTAGGGTTATGCACTTGAGAAGTTGCATACCTATTGAATAGGGTTCCAACCAAATCAGATGCCTACCACCCTATATGTGATATGATATGGTAAGAGCCCATCTCTTAAGGAAGTTAAGATTTGGGGTTGTCCGGCCTATGTCAAAAGCAAAATCCGGACAAGCTCGAGGCAAGGTCAGTTCTATGGAAGTTTGTTGGATATCCCAAGCATTCACAAAGGAATATCTTCTACCACACCGAGGAACAAAAGATGTTTTATTTCTCGGCATACCACTTTTTGAGTAAAAGGGAATTTCTTGTGAAGAAATTAGTAATCATGAGGTAGAACTGGAAGGAGTTCCAGCTATACAAACTGCAGCTGATGATTTGGTAAACCCGGAGGATTCAATAGTTTCCAACGAACCTCAGCCTCTCCGCCGATCTGGTAGGGTACCTCATCCACCTGAGAGATACTTCGGTTTCTCTATGACAGTGGGAAAGAGGATTGCATCATGAGATGATGACCCAACTAGTTTCGAGCAGGCCATCAAGAGTGGGGACTCTGTGAGAATGGCTGGATGCTTAGCGATCTGAGATGGAATCCTTATACATCAACAAAGTATGGACTTTGGTTGCTTTATCTGAAGGGATAAATCCCCATCAGGAGCAAGTATATCTTAAGAAGATTACTTGGTGTACATGGAAAAGTTGAGACTTTCAAAGCTATACTTAAGTCCATCCAGATCCTACTTACCACTGTTACATACCATGACTACGATATCTGGTGATTGGGTGTCATGACTGCTTTTCTAAATGATGATTTGGAAGAGAGCGTTTGTAAGTATACAGCCAGAGGGCTTCGTAGACGGTGGGAGCAGCGGAAACGTGTGCAAGATGTTTTATGAAATAAATCAGGCATTGCGGAGTTGGAACGTCTGTTTTGATGTGGTAGTCAAAGAGTTTGACTTCATCAAAATGGTAGATGAATCAAGTATATACAAAAAGGCAGTAGGGAGTATGGTGGTGATCCTCGTATAGTATGTGGATGACATGCTCTTGATAGGGAAGTAGTTTCCTATGCTACGATCGGTCAATCTCCTCTTATCACAAAGATTCTCCATATAGGATCAAGATGATACCTCCTAAATCCTAAGTTATGGATCTATGATATAGATCTAATTGGATGTTAAGACTCTCACTAGTTGTAGTGAGATGGTATCAATCGATCCTGGGGAGAATCACTGGAAAGGTTCCAGGGTGATAAGGACGACTGAATGTCAGTCACAGGCATTGTCTTTACCCTCAGTGGAGGGACGGTATGTTGAAAGAGTTCCAAGCTAGATACCATGACTTACTAGACGATTAAAGGCAAGATACATCGTTACTAAGGATGCTACCAAAGAGGCAGTCTGAATATATATATAAGTTCATGAGATGAACTTCGTTCCTACCATTGTGTGACAATGGAGTTGTGGCTTAGGCCTAGGAACCCCCGTCCCATCAGAGATCCAGACATATTCTTAGGCAGTATCACCTGATCATGGAGATGATCTCCAAGTAGATCGAGGTTAGGAAAGTAGACACGGAGGACAACAGCGCGGATCCACTCACAAAGGCCTATTTCCCAGTAGAGACTTTTATGGGATGGTTGAGTATGAGATACTTCAACCACGGCTTATTGTTGGGTATGAGATACTACAACAGATGGCCCTAATGCAAGTGGGAGATTGTTAGTTATATGTATGCCCTAGAGGCCATTACTGTACATACGTTGTATATTGTAGTGGATGCTTATGTAGGGATGCTAGGCACGCTCACAAGGTTCTACAAGGCATCAACCATGCCCGATTAAAATTTTAGCCGTGCCGAACAACCCGAAGTCGGATCTTTAAACTAGGGTTTAGGCGAAAACAAGCATGTTAAACTCTTTAACACTAAGTGAGAGGGATTACAACCTTTGTAGATCCGGTTCTTCACTTCTTAAGCTCCGTGTTGAAGTCCCTTCGCTGCGATCATCGTGTTCCGGACTCTCGAGAGGTTCCGCAAAGAGAAAGATGCAAACTTGCTTCCGATCTTCGATAACAAAGATGATCTACCTTGAAGTTTCATTAACACAAGCTAACACTCATAAAATGATGTGAACACCCTCATCTAAATGGCAAGGGTAGATGAGGATGATGAAGTAGGATTTTTGCTCTTTTTTATTTTCATTTACTCACTCATTTTTCATCACCTTGAAAAAGCTAGAAAGCTTTTTCTATGAAAGAAAGAAGGAAGAAGATGAACAATCAACATGAAACCTTTTATGATGAATAATGAAAGGATAAATATGATGATTAATGCAACCATGGTCAACTAAACCCATGTAGAGAATTAACTAGGGTTAGGGTTTGGGTTAGGTCAAGGAATGAGTCATAACAAAATATCTTTCACAAAACAAAACTAAACCTTCCAGAATCATCTAGAAAGCATTAACCCAAATCAAACCCTAATCTTGTTTAATCTCTACTAAACATATTGCATTAGTTATCATATCATTTTACAATATTATATATCACATATACAATATATTTTGTAACAAAAGAAAATAATACAATTAACATATATCGCATATATATCAATGTATTACCCGAGTGAGAAAAAGAATCTTTTATTGAGCTAATATTAGTTAATGTAATTTAATATATCATATATATTATTATACATTAAATTATCGAATCAACACTTGATCCGACAATCCGGCTATATCGCATATAACCGACTAATACGATGACCCGGCTATATCACATATACCCGGCCGATATCTCATATTGCGAGAATCCAATACGGTATCACATACCGCATTATCCTCGGTCCCGCACATATCACATATGTGCTCCTACTTCGTTTTGCCTGAGCCAAGAAACCTCTGTGTAGGACTCTAAAGAATCGTCAATACGCCGGCAGTAGGTGATGATCATATCAAACACCCACAAGCTGCAAGCAGTCAGCTAAACGTAACAGCCACCCAGGTATTGAGCGCTCAGAAGATCAACAAGCAAGCCTGTATATTCTCCTGTGAATCCAATCAGTAACACTCCCGTACAGTCCGGTCTCGTCGTCTGATATGTCGCATATCTCGCCTAGGGGTGGTAGACGTCAGACCCCAGTAGCTCGATAAGTCGTGTCGATATGAGGTCTATAATAGTTCGAGAAACTACTGATAACACTTACCAGTAAATTTCAGCAACCCTGGCCAGGGATTTCCGGTTATAGCCAATCGAACACAGCACAACATCAACTCCCTATACCGGGAGAGACGAATCCCCTCCTATCGCTCATTGCCTCCATGTGATTCGGGACTGTACCCAAAAGCCACCTTTTTGCACGCCCTCTTGGACGTGGTATGATGGAAATCAAAGCACGGAGGGAATCACACAAGACTCTATGACGATCTCGGGTTAACAGACTACTCTGTACCAGTGTCACCGGAGAACTGCCATCTGACGTGAGGTATAATACCATCTGGGAGTTCTCGGCGAGTCCGTCCAGTGTACCCAGTCTCCACTGAGCACCCATACACCATCCTTGATGTCAAACACCAATGGATATGGGATCATCCATTGCCCATCATATGGGTCAAGATGCGTATACGCTAGTCTACTCCGGTGCATCGATGTCCTGTCTTAATACACCCTCGACTAGGAACAGTTATAGGATGTACTCGTCGACTACCGTGGCCCCACTAGTATGATCTCATCATAGTCCCAGTAGTCAAGTACATATCCTAAGGGCTTTATCAACATGTAACATAGAGACAATCAGAGTACATGTTAAGATAAAGTACAACCAGATAGCATACTATCATGTCGAGCAAGAAAGTCCTCCATATATATGTCCAAGCATCCATTACAATATACATCATATGTACAGTAATGGCCTCTAGGGCATACTTATAACTAACAGCTTAGACATATATAGGGAGGACTTTCTTGCTCGACATGATAGTATACTATCTGGTTACTCTTTATCTTAACATGTTCTCTGATTGTTTCTATGTTACATGTTGATAAAGCCCTTAGGATGAGTACTTGACTACCAGGACTATGATGCAGATCATACTAGTGGGGACAGTGTAGTCGCCAAGTACAACCTTCAAATGTTCCTAATCGTTGGAGTACCGAGATAGGACATCGATACTCCAGAGTAGACTAGCGTATGCGCTTCTTGACCCATATGATGGGCGATGGATGATCCCATATCCATTGGTGTTTGACATCAGAGAAGGTATACGGGTGCTCAGAGAAGACTGGGTACACTGGACGGACTCGCCGAGAACTCCCAGATGGTATTATACCTCACGTCAAATGGCAGTTCTCTGGTGGCACTGGTACAGGTTAGTCTGTAGACCCGAGATCGTCATAGAGTCTTGTGTGATTCCCACTGTGCTTTGATTTCCATCATACCACGTCCAAGAGGGCATGCAAAACGGTGGCTTTTGGGTACAGTCCTGAATCAAATGGAGGCAATAAGCGATAGGAGGGGTTTCGTCTCTCCCGGTATAGGGAGTTGATGTTGTGCTGTGTTCGATTGGCTATAACTAGAAATCCCTGGCCAAGGTTGCTGAGATTTACTGGTAAGTGTTATCAATAGTTTCTCGAACTGTTATGGACCTCATATCGACACGACTTATCAAGCTACTGGGGTCTGACGTTTACCACCCCTAGGCGAGATATGCGACATATCAGACGAAGAGACCGGACTGTACGGGAGTGTTACTGGTTGGATTCACAGGAGAATGTACAGGCTTTCTTGTTGATCTTCTGATTGATCAATACCTGAGTGGCTGTTACGTTTAGCTGACCGCTTGCAGCTTGTGGGTGTTTGATATGATCATCACCTACTGCCGGCGTATTGGCGATTCTTTAGAGTCCTACACAGAGGTTTCCTGGCTCAGGAAAAACGGAGTAGGAGCACATATGTGATATGTGCAGGATCGAGAATAATACGTGCATGCGATACCGTATTAGATTCTCACGATATGAGATATCGGCTGGGTATATGTGATATAACCGGGTCATCGGATCAAGTGTTGATTCGATAAACTGATACAGATTATATTAGTCGGTTATTTGGTAAATAGCCGGATTATTGGATCAAGTGTTGATTCGATAATTTAATGTATAATTATATATTTGATATATTAAATTACATTAACTAATATAAGCTCACTTAAAGATTCTTTTTCTCACTCGGGTAATACATTGATATATATGTGATATATGTTAATTGTATTATTTTATTTTGTTACAATAAATATTGTATATGTGATATATAATATTGTAACATGTTATGGTTATAAGTGCAACATGATTTGTGGAGTTTAAATATGGTTAGGGTTTGGATTAGGGTTAAGCTTTCTTGAAGCTTTCAAGAAGCTTCTTGAAGCTTTGATTTTGACCTTGATATTTTGTGATATTTTGCAAAGATATTTCTTTAACCCAACCCAACCCTTTAACCATAGTTAAATCTCTACATGGGTTAAGTCTTCTTACTTAACCCATGGTTGCATTTCTAAGCTCACACTTGATTTCATTATTCATCACAAAAGGTTTTGATCTTCTTCTTCTTCTTCCTTTGATGAAAAGCTTTCTAGCTTTTTCATTTGTGATGTTTATATGTGAGAAATTGAAAACAAAAGAGTGCTAAATTCCTACTTCATCATCCTAATCTATTCTAGCCACTTAGATTAGGGTGTTTGCTTTGATAATACTGGATTAGTGAAGCAAATGCTTGGGCTTGAGTTTCTTCAAGGTAGATCATCTTTCTTATCGAAGATCGGAAGCAAGCTTGCATCTTTCTCTTCATGGAGCCTTTCTAGAGTCCGGGTACTCGATGATCGCAGCGAAGGGACCTCAACACGGAGCTTTAGAAGTGAAGGAACGGACTACAAAGGTTGTAATCCCTAACTCTTAGAAGTAAAGTTGTTTACTTTCTTTGTTTCGCCTAATCTCTAGACTAAGATCTTGGTTAGGGTTATTCGGCACGTCTAAATTTTAAATCGGGCATGGTTGATACCTTATAGACCCTTGTGACAGTGCCTAGTAACCCTACATAAGCTAGACTAACTAAGGATCAAACTAGAATATTAGGGTTTACATGATATCTAAAGAACTTTACACTAAGAGAAGGAGGCAGACCGTGTCCTTCTCTTCTAATGCTCCGGGTTGTAGTCCCTACGACTCATCGTAGCTCCACTTGATGTTTGAACGAGCTTCCTTCGCGATCTTCATGCAAAAGATGATCCACCCGGAGCTCCGCTAATCGAAGCTACCTCTTCACTAAACTCTTTAGTGAAGAAAACACACTACACTTAAGTGCTAATCAAGTGGAGGATGGTGAAATAGGGTTTTGTTTGCTCATTAGGATTTATCTCAAAACCCTATGATTCACATCTCATATGAGGGTTAGGGTTTTATAGAAGAGGAAAAAGAAGATGGAGAGAGCTCAAGAAAATGGCTAAGTGTTGAACTCAAGAAAAGCTCAAGTGTTGAATAGCTCATCAAAAACCCTCACTTATTCAAGCATGGAATTTCTCTCAATATAAAATTGCAACCATACTTGTATAGTGAACACAAATGAATAAACAAATGAAAATAGCCATGCTTCACGAATAATTAGTGAGCTAATAATATTAGTTATTATATAATTATATCAAATATAATATATATATCAAATTATTAAATCAACGCTTGATTTAATAATCCGGTTATATCACATATAACCGACTAATATCATTTATCTGTATATCACATTATCAAATCAACACTTGATTCAATAATCCGGTTATATCACATATAACCTAACTGATATCAAATAACCGCCAGATTAGAATACGGTATCACATACTCGTATTTAATCAGGGGCCCCCTCCCGCACATATCAGCATATGTGCCCTACTTCGTTTTGCTTGAACTAGGAAACTTCTGTATGGGACTCTAAAGACTCATCAATATGCCGGCAGTAGGTAATGATCATATCAGTTACCTACAAGCCGTCAGCGGTACTAGCTGGATGTAACGGCTACCCAAGTATTGAGCGATTAGAAGATCAACAAGCAAGCTTGTCCAAACTCCCATGAAACCTATAAGTAACACTTACCGTACAGTCCGGTCTCTTCGTCTGATATGTCGCATATCGGGTCTAGGGGTGGAATTGTCAGACCCCAGTAACTTGATAAGTCATGCCGATGTATGGCTCATAACGGTTCGAGAAACTACTGATAACTCTTACCAGTAAATCTTATCAGCAGCCCTGGACAGGGACTTCCTGTTATAACCAATCGAGCATAGCACAACATCAACTCCCAATACCGGGATTGACGAAACCCCTCTTATCGCTCCCTGCTTCCATGTGACTCGGGACTGTACCCAAAATCCATCTGTTTGCACGACTCCTTTGAGCCGTGGTAGGGAGGAAATCAAAGCGCACAGTGGGAGCCACACAAGACACTATGACGATCTCGGGTCTACAGACTAACCTGCACCAGTGTCGCCAGAGAACTGCTATCTGACAATAGGTATAGTACCAACTAGGAGTTCTCGGCAAGTCCTGTTCGGTATACCCATTCTCTAATGAGCACCTGTGTACAATCTTTGATGTCAAACACCAATGGCTATGGGATCAACCATCGCCCCCTACAGGGTCAAGAAACGTACACACTAGTTTACTCTGGAATATCGATGCCCTGTCTTAATACTCCCTCGATTAGGAACTGTTAAAGGATGTGCTTGTGGACTACACAAATCCCAGTAGTATGATCTGCATCATAGTCCTGATAGTCAAGCAAACATTCTCAGGGCTTTATCAACATGTATCTGAGAGACAGTATAATAATACAAGTGTACATGTTAAGATAAAGAGCAACTAGATAGCATACTATCATGTCGAGCAAGAAAATCCTCTGTATATATGTCCAAGCATCCACTATATCATACAATAATGGCCTCTAGGGCATACATATTCCTAACAATCTCCCACTTGCACTAAGGCCATGTGTTGTAGTATCGCATACCCAACATCTCAAAAAGTCTCTCAAACTGCGTCTGAGGGAGGGCCTTCATGAGTGGATCCACTACGTTATCCTTCGTGTCAACTCTTCTGACGTTGATCTACTATCTCCCGGATCAGGTGATACCGCCTAAGAATATGTCTAGATCTCTGATGGGACTGGGGTTCCTTGGCTAAAGCCACAGCTCTATTGTTATCACAATACACAGGTATTGAATGCTCAATGGATGGAACCACACCAAGTTCAGCAATGAACTTCTTCATACATACAGCCTCTTTAGCAGTATCATTGGCAGCGATGTATTCAGCCTCCATCGTCGAGTCTGCTATGGTATCTTAGTTGGAACTCTTCCAACATACTGCCCCTCCATTGAGAGTGAAGACAAAACCCGAGACCGACTTACTGTCGTCCTTATCACTCTGGAAGCTCGAATCGGTAAAAGACTCCACCTGGAGTTCTCCGTTACCATACACCAAGAACATTTCTTTAGTCCTTCTTAAATACTTAAGAATGTTCTTCACAATTGTCCAGTGTTTCTCCCCAGGATCTGATTGATACCTACTCACTATACCTAGTGAGTAAGCTACATCTGGTCTGATACATAATATTGCATACATGATAGACCCGACTGCCGAAGCATAGGGTATCCCTTGCATGCGAGCCCTCTCCAAATTAGTCTTGGGAGACATCTCTTTGAAGAGAGTGATTCCTGAACAAGCGGGTAAATTACCACGTTTAGAATTTTCCATACTAAACCTCTTTAATATGGTGTCAATGTTTCTGGATTGGGACAATCCCAATACCTGCTTAGATCTATCTCTATAGATCTTTATCCCCAGGATGTAGGAGGCATCACCTAGATCTTTCATGGAGAACTTTTGTGATAAGAAGAGCTTGACCAGGTGTAGCATAGGAACATCGTTTCCTATCAAGAGTATGTCATCCAAGTACAATACGAGGAAGACAACCTTACTCTCTACTACCTTCTTATATATACATGGTTCATCTAAATTTTTGATGAAGTCAAACTCTTTGATAGCTTCATCAAAACAGATGTTCCAGCTCCGCGATACCTGCTTTAATCCGTAGATGGATTTAAGCAGCTTGGATACCTTTCCGCTGCTCCCACTGTCTACGAAGCCCTCTGGCTGTGTCATGTACATGCTCTCTTCTAAATCACCATTTAGAAAAGCGGTCTTGACGTCCATCTGCCAGATTTCGTAGTCATGGTATGCAGCAATGGCAAGTAGGATCCTGATAGACTTAAGCATAGCGACAGGAGAAAAGGTTTCATCATAATCGACACCTGGTCATTGACGAAAACCTTTTACTATAAGTTTAGCTTTGAAAGTCTCAACTTTTCCATCTATACCAATTTTTTTCTTAAAGATCCACTTGCTCCCGATAGGTTTTACCCCTTCAGGAGCAACTTCCAAAGTCCATACTTTGTTGGTGTATATGGATTCCATCTCAGATCGCATAGCATCCAACCATTTCACAGAGTCTCCACTTATGATGGCCTGCTCGAAACTAGTTGGGTCATCATATTCCATGATGTAATCCTCGCTCCCACCGTCTACGAGAAAATCGTAGTATCTCTCAGGTGGATGAAGAACCCTACTAGATTTGTGGAGTGGCTAGGGTTCGTCGTATACTATTCGATCCTCCGGTTTCACCAAATCATCAGTTGTAGTTTATACAACTGGAACTTCTTCCAGTTTTACCTCATTACCACTAATTTCTTTCACAAGAAATTCCTTTTCTAAAAAGGTGGCATGTTGAGAAACAAACACTTTTTGTTCTCGGTATGGTAGAAGATATATCCATATGAATCCTTTGGATATCCTACAAACTTGCACAAAATAGACCTTGCCTCGAGCTTGTCCGGATTTTTTTTTAACATAGGCCGGACAATCCCATATCTTAACTCGTTTAAGAGATGGTCTCTTCCCATTCTATATCTCATATGGAGTGGTAGGCACTAATTTGGTCGGAACCCTATTCAATAGATATGTGGTTGTCTCAGATGCATAACCCCAAAAGTAAATAGGTAACTCAATAATACTCGTCATAGAGCGCACCATATATACTAGGGTGCGATTTCTCCGCTCCGAAACTCCATTGTGCTGTGGTGTATACGGAGGAGTAAGCTGAGAGAGAATCCCAATCTCTTTTAAATAGTCTCGGAACTCCGTGCTTAAGTATTCTCCTTCCCGATCAAATCGAAGGATTTTAATACTTTTACCCATTTGGTTTTCTACTTTGCACTTATATTCCTTGAATTTCTCAAAAGCTTCAGACTTGTGTTTCAACAAGAACATATGTCTGAATCTTGAAAGATCATCGGTGAATATAATGAAGTACGAAGAACCATTCTTGGCATGTGTAGACATAGGACTGCATACATCACTATGTATCAGTCCCGAGAGTTCAGTAGCTCTTTCTCCGTGTTCAGTAAACGGAGTTTTGGTCATTTTGCCTTTGAGACATGACTCGCAAGTTTCATAAGATGTAAATTCAAACGGATTCAAATATCCATATTTATGCAACTTAGATAGTCTTGTCGCATTTATATGACCTAGTCTACAATACCACAAGAAGGTTTCGTTCATTTCTGAACGTTTCTTCTTGTGTGTGTTCTGTATGTTTAGAACTGTGGTTTGATTTAGAACGTATATACCATTACATTATGCACCAAACCCAATCAACACTTGATTTAGAAAAATTGCCACGACCCGAAAGAGCACGTGACTGGCCCTTGAATCCTATGAAGTCTATAGGACTCCATCAGATCCAAGTAAGCCAAAAGCCCAGAAATCTAAAACCATTTAAGGAGTAAATAAAGGAAAAACTAGTTTTAAGAGGTAAAGAAAACATGTTTTGAAAATCAAGTTTTTAAATAACTAAGCCGAATATGCATTTTTTAAAATGTGTAATCTTTCCTGAAAATTTCGGCAGAGTTTCCTTTGTAAAAACTGGCCCCGAACGGGGTACAACAAGAATAACATAAATATGAAATGATAAAAGGCATCCCCAAGCGGGAGCTAGCTCTTCGTCAATCGACGGTCACAACCACGCAAGCAATATAATATACAACGCCAAAGGGCGAGGATCAAAACCCAAAAAGAAACTCAAAACAGCCAGAAAACCGTAATACTACAAGCGCGACTCTAAGGTCGAAATAATACAACACACTGTTTTCTAAGTCTGAAACAATATACAAGTTTTGGTTGATGGAATTTCTAGATACAATGAATAATACATGTACAATGGCGGTTCCGATACAAAAGAACCCACCTACCCAAGCAAGTCACCCATAAGGAAGCAGTGTGCCAGAAATGCCGCTATGGAATCTGTACGGCAAAAACCTGTAAGAACTGTGGCACAACGGGGGTGAGTTGCCAACTCGTGAATAGAAAATATCTACAAGCAGAGATCGAATGTATAACCCTTCCTAGGTCAAAACGATCAGATATATATATAAACCTCAATATGAATAAGTCTGAAGCATGCTAAACTGGCAATGTAATCTCTATACATGAGTGTAGTGCCAAGTGCTTGTGCCAGTGCCTCAGGTAATAGCATAACATAAATGTGAGGTACAATCAATGAAATCAATCTGCATGTACGTGGATCCCGTCCACTCGTCACCCAATGACAATAACCATCATGCATGTAAATATCATCAGCATATGCATGGAAATATGAGGATATAAACCACCTGTGTCCCTCACGACACGTCAAAATCATGGAACCGGGGTGCCCAGCATCGGCACTCGAAAACATCATGAAAACTGTGTCCAGTATCGGCACGTAAATCCTCATATATCGGGCTCCGTCAGTCCGGATCGGTCCTCGGGCTCTGCCTGCGGTATCGGCCCTCGCCCCGGCAGTACTCCATATCCATCTATCGACTCTGGTCAGTATCCTCCGGATAACCGCCAGGTCCAACCAATCATCGGTAGGAACTCGCCACCCTGCCAGGCTCATCGTCTACTCCACGAAAAACATTTCTTGCCCCGGGGAACCATACCGGGTCCACCATGTACCCGCAATCGGCCTCATCCGCCTCCTCGAATCGGGTTTCTCATGTCGCTCTCAGCACCGAGAAAACACATGGTAGACGCACTGAAATATCATATCAAGGGTAACCGGGTTTTTAAAACAATTACATATTCTCTTTGAAACACCCACGGTTCCCCAAAACCAGAAATATCATGGAAACAGCATATCTCAATGCGTATAATCAGAAAGCAGCATGTATGCGACATATAGCAGAAAGGTAAGCATATCAATATGTCATGCAAGGGTCATATCCTGAATGCAACAGTACTACAGTGTAGTGACATGGCAATTATCGATGATGAAGTGTGTGAGCCGGCAAACAAGTGTACGTGGAACATACGCATCATCGATAATTGTGCTGGTGTCCTAGCAGCATGACTGAAATATATCAACAATATAAGCGATGCAATGCAAACAGCATGGATATGCGGAATCGAATAATCACGCAACAGTAAAGAACCTGCCTCAATAAATATATCATGCAGCCTTGACATTTGAAATAAGACGAATCGGGGTTTTTAATAAAATAAGGGTTACGGTGTTTTAAGAAAAGATACTTCGTTTGAAAATACCCGTAGAATCCCTTTTTGCCTATCTTTAAAAATATCCCCGATTCGTTAGTTTTGAAATAGGTATGACTCGGGTCAGTCTAATGTCTACTAAGTAATCTAAACAGGAGGGGTATGAAACCACCTACATCTGAGTCGATATACATATATATATACAATAGTCGGTGATCTCGCCTCAATAGTATCACGTACGATACGGTATATCATATAACATCCTCGAGTCATGAATGCGGATCTAACATCAATATAAAGCTCGTACAGTAAATCGTCGTACGGCATCCCAATAGCTAGGTACGGTTCAATATCACATTCATCTCATCATGTATCAGGTATCATTACCATCATATCACACTATCTCTGGTACAAATCTAAGTCTAGTACCATCGATACCAACTATATAAATATGAATGCGGGGTAAAACACATGCCCAAAGGCCCGCTAAAACTATCATGCCGCACCTCAAATACGAACTCTGTCGTATCGCCGAATCTCACGGCCTCAAATCCCGTATATGAACACATAGTCCCATACCCATGTGTAAATATACACACCTCCAAATGCGCACAGATAGATGAAAGAATGTATGCAAGTATACGTGTACGTGTATGTGTGAGTGCAACCACTACTCTAGGGTTCGCACCATACCAAACCAATACCTTATCATTGATAATTCCATTATTACCATCAATAATCTTAACAACACATAATAAATATATGTGTGTATGCGTATTCGTATACATCACCACGGACTGCGGGGGTGCTATACGCCATCCACCCGACTTCTCCCCGTAGATATAAATCTACTCACCTGGTCTTCGCTTGCCGAAATTGATGACGCCATGCTCCTTCGCCTCGGAATCCTTGTGAGGGTACCTAGAATAATAAACAGTCGCAATACGTATTAACATCGAGGCAGAAAACCGATACATCGCACAGTGTGCTCATAAGTTGGAACCTATGGCCTAAACGTGCAAATCAATTAAACGACCCCTGTTGTCGATGTACGAACATCCGACAACCAAATACAAATCCAAATATCAAGAAAGTGCATTTCAAAATACGGAAAACTTAACCTAAAACACACCAAAATGCTTCCAGATTTTCCCCAGGTGACAATTAGCCAAAACTGCACATAGGAGGGGTCTATTTTAGTGCAAAAGGAGCCCTGGAACAAAACTGGAACAATTCTACCCTACTCTGGCCGCAAATTGCGGCCAGAATGATTAAATCTGTGGCCATGGGTTTGAATTAGGGGCTCGGGTCTTGGTGGTGGCTTCCTAGGTGCCTGCACGACTCACTGTCAGCTCAATTTTATTTTTGGTGCCCCCGGGTTGCTCCAGATTCCAGAACACCTTCACAGATCACACATTTATCCGATGTCGGGTTTCTAAATCCGTGTTTTGGGGTTTCTAGGGTCTGGTCCAGGTCACTAAACAGCACCTAAGTTTAGTTAACAGCTATTAGGAATCACCCAATTCAAACCAACACTCAAACATTCACTAGGGTTTCCCAATGTCCACTAATATGCACAAAACGACATCTAAACATGATATCTCACAAAACTAATCTAAAGGGAAGAAATTATACCTCATCTAGTCCACTCTAGGCAGCACTAACTTCCCAACGTCGTCAAAATCCCATTTTGCTCGGTCCATCGTGTAGAGGTTGAAGAGGGAATTAATATTTGTGAAGGGTGTGTAGGGTTTTGGGGCATGGTTGGAGATGGATCTATGAATTTTTGTGGAGGGTTTTTGGAGTTGAGGAGATGAAGAGGAAGATGAAAAATATGATGGGGATTCAAAAATGGCAGCAGCCCCCCTCCCTCTCTCTCACAATTCACACTCTCTCTCTCTCTCTTCAAAAGCCCACCTTACCTAATCATTATGTCTCCCTTGACTTTTTTTCCTTTTTCTTTCCTCTTTTCTCTCCACCAAAACCATAATTTAAAGCCCAAATGAAATGAAACATGTGTAAAAATGGACATGTCATGGTGCACTAACCATTGAAACTGTAAAAACGCGGATTTGGCTTAATCGCGATTAGCAGTGCACTAATCGGGTTTTTATCGAAACTGCGTATAATAAATTTTAAAAATGCCAAATCCTTTAATTATATTATTAAATGAATAAATCATTTTAATTTCTATTTATTTCATAATTATTGGTATATATTTATACCCTTTTTCGAATGCCCCAATTTCACAAATCGGCAGTTTTCGGGAAAAATATTATTTTAATATTAAATTCCCAAAAATAATATTTTATATTTTTCCGAAATGTTACAATCTTCCCCCCTTAAATAAATTCGGTCCCCGAATTTAAATTTAAATCCCAAAATTCTAAAACATTTCAATAATCGGCTCAAAACAGCGGGGCTCCGAAATCATGGAAATCGCAGAAATAACACAGCGCGTCAAGTGCGCATAAAAATGAGTACAAAACTCAAAATCAACTCCATCAAGCGTTACGCAAATCATCGGATTTGCACGCATATCCTCGGAGTTATAATAGAGATACAGATCTCGAAATCCACTACTGAATCCAATATACACTAGTCAAATACTATAATACGTGTATAGTACGCATCCTTGAAAACTCCAAAATCTGAATAAAACACATGCAAAATCTTTTCTAAATCGCCGCGGAAATGCGTAACTCCCGGCATAGCTGACGGACGCTCATTTTAAAATAATAATATATGCTCATACGTGTTTTCTTAAATACACGTTCCGTCGTTTCCAAAATATCCCAAAAGGTTCTTCTTTTATAAACGTTCGCGTCGCTCACGGACACGTAGAAAATAACGAGACTATAGCTCATCTTTTTCGAAAACTTCTTGGTAAATTTTTTAATGCATGCCAAGTATTTAGGTACTGTCCTCGGATCAGTCATGTTTGGCTACTACACAGAATAGTGCCCAACATGAAAGCAAAGTGCTCAAAACCAAAATCAGCCTCAAAAGGCATATCCAATAATCACATGCATCTGGTGTGCATGGAAATCAAATCCAAATACAGGTGCCATAATAAGCACAAAACCCAAAACTACGTGCAACGGGTGTGCATGAAAGCATCTGTCCACTGCAACGGGTGTGCATGACAACAATATAAGTGCATCTAAAGTGCACGAAATAACATCGGGTGTATCAAATGCACGAAATACAATCAATAACTCGAACGCATCAAAGCAACACCGACTATACCAAGGTGTATAAAATCGTAAACGTGTGCAACTGCGTGCACAAAACGCATATCAACGCACTACAAGCACATATAAGCTATACCGAGTGCAAAAATCAAATCATCCATATGAAATCCACGAAATCATAGACATGTGCAACCAAGGCATAAAACCGATATCAAGTGCGATAACCATGCACAAAACAAAAACCAATACCATGGTGTATAAAAACATATCTCAAGTGCAATAACTATACACAAAATGTAAATACTCAGTAGATGCAGCCATCGTGCACGAAATCAATATCAGGAAGCTCGTCATCAAAACTAAAAACCAAGCGATATGAGCGTGATACTCAGATCACAAACGTAAATCGCAACAAAGGACATCGAGGTACACCTCCTATAATGTCGAGAAATAAATCGGTCCGCCTAGAAACTGGCAGAACAAGAACATCCGTTTGCCTCCTGCTCATGGTATGGCATCCTCGGTCTCTGGGTCCTCATCTTCTCTGTGGATTACCAATCTCGCAATCCATCGGCTCATCGGCCCGGTCAGGTGTGCTGACAGGAACGATTCCGTTCTGGCACTTTCCTGGTCATCTCTCGGTCAATCCTCACGACCGCTCGTAAAGCAGCACATCTCTGGCGCCGACCTCGGGTCCTCTGAATGCACATCATGCATCTGCTCCTGGTGCGAATCTTATTGCAGCAGTGTACTGGAAGGAATCCTACTCAAAATCTCTTCTGATCTTGCCTAAGCCAAACTGTACGGAGGCTGGTATTCTGGCATAATCTTTTCTCGCTCTCTGGACATCTGCGTCCTTAGTACAACATCTTCTCGGAGGCTGGTCGCATCCCTGCGCCTCTGTATGCATATCCAACCTTTAATCTTAACGGAGTGTAGTAACAGCTCGTCTGTCTCTCACACGAACTTCTTGTCCCGCTTGTCTATATCATCGACCATTTCGACATCGCGTCTCTAACCGCGCACTGCAATGCCCTCGGCTACGGTCCATCCGAAGTCCCTCACACGGACCCGAAATCACGAACTCGGTATCTTCATCACTCAGTAGAAGATATCTAGCCGAACACGTCCTCAGCGTGCATATCGCATCTCTGATGTCGGCGGAGTGGAACATCATCTCGTCGAAATCTCATGTGAACTCTTTACTCCACTCTGCTTCAATATCGACTGATTCGGACTCATCTCATCGTGGCTACACAGACTGCGCTCCAACGGCTATGCTCGTATCTGGAGTCTCCCAAGCAGTGTCCCATCACATGATATCCGAATGATGTCGAATCGTCCGATCGACTCGTCAGAACCTCATAATCCCCAAGAGCTCAACATCTCGGGTATAGTTTAATAGTATCGAGTACATACCACAGCATCGGTGGTCCAGCCGTAGAAGGGCAAACCCAAGCCTCACTAATGGCACCGCGGAACTGCCGCAAACCCTAAGGTTCAAAGGCTTTCACACGGTCATTATGTCAAGTTAGGGTTTCATTCTTCTAGAGGGTCCATAGAATCGCTTGCATGTCATTCCGAATACCTTAAACTTGGAAAATGGGTTCCTGACATTCGATCGTCTCAATCGACTCTCAACGAATCTGCGTGAAGTCGCCTCTAGCTTGAATCAATCTATCTGATGACCTTGCATCGGGGTAAGCGAACGAACCATATGTCCTGGTCATTAATCCTCGGTGACTAGCGACTCACTATCATACCTCTAAGAATATGCTAATGCTGCAGTAGCTCCAATCATCTGGGCGATGTCTCATCACTCGCAGCAACAACTGGATCATCCGTCCGTACGCTGAACAGCGCCTCAATCATCCTGGATAAGCAATAATATCAACGTCATCACATCCTGGCTGGCCTCTATCAGTGGCTCAATCCTCTGGTACCGATCAGCACATCCGGAAATCTCGTAAAAGCGATCAATCCAACGCTCATGGCGCGAAAACACAATAAGACAACACCTCAATATGAAATCGTATGTCTCTGGAATCACGCCCTGGTCAGTCCTCGTCCATGACGAGCTCATGCAGACGCAACTCGAGCCGTAGCTCACTCTGTCCGTGCAATCGTGGCAGCAAAATCATAACCAATATCGACGAGGATAGATCATAGGAATGAATATAATACTATGCAAGGAAATGTACATCCTAAGGTTTCTTAAGCGGAGTGGCGTGTCGTAAGTATGCCGCGGAACATACCCACGGTACGTCACTCTACTGAAGTCACCTATTCTATCAACCAAGGGTCATCCTACACGACGAAAGTTCGGGTATAATACCCCCTTGACTAAGTCTAAGTTCCGTAAGTTCAAGCCTAAGTTCCGTATATATATAAACGTCCTAGGCTCCATATAGTCAAACTTAGACTCGAACCAAGGTTAACCTAGCACTCTGATACCAACTTTGTCACGACCCGAAAGAGCACGTGACTCGCCCTTGAATCCTATGAAGTCTATAGGACTCCATCTGATCTAAGTAAGCCAAAAGCCCAGAAATCTAAAACCATTTAAGGAGTAAATAAAGGAAAAACTAGTTTTAAGAGGTAAAGAAAACATGTTTTGAAAATCAAGTTTTTAAATAACTAAGCCGAATATGCATTTTTTAAAATGTGTAATCTTTCCTGAAAATTTCGGCAGAGTTTCCTTTGTAAAAACTGGCCCCGAACGGGGTACAACAAGAATAACATAAATATGAAATGATAAAAGGCATCCCCAAGCGGGAGCTAGCTCTTCGTCAATCGACGGTCACAACCACGCAAGCAATATAATATACAACGCCAAAGGGCGAGGATCAAAACCCAAAAAGAAACTCAAAACAGCCAGAAAACCGTAATACTACAAGCGCGACTCTAAGGTCGAAATAATACAACACTGTTTTCTAAGTCTGAAACAATATACAAGTTTTGGTTGATGGAATTTCTAGATACAATGAATAATACATGTACAATGGCGGTTCCGACACAAAAGAACCCACCTACCCAAGCAAGTCACCCATAAGGAAGCAGTGTGCCAGAAATGCCGCTATGGAATCTGTACGGCAAAAACCTGTAAGAACTGTGGCACAACGGGGGTGAGTTGCCAACTCGTGAATAGAAAATATCTACAAGCAGAGATCGAATGTATGACCCATCCAAGGTCAAAACGATCAGATATATATATAAACCTCAATATGAATAAGTTTGAAGAATGCTAAACTGGCAATGTAATCTTTATACATGAGTGTAGTGCCAAGTGCTCGTGCCAGTGCCTCAGGTAATAGCATAACATAAATGTGAGGTACAATCAATGAAATCAATCTGCATGTACGTGGATCCCGTCCACTCGTCACCCAATGACAATAACCATCATGCATGTAAATATCATCAGCATATGCATGGAAATATGAGGATATAAACCACCTGTGTCCCTCGCGACACGTCAAAATCATGGAACCGGAGTGCCCAGCATCAGCACTCGAAAACATCATGAAAATTGTGCCCAGCATCGGCACGTAAATCCTCATATATCGGGCTCCGTCAGTCCGGATCGGTCCTCGGGCTCTGCCTGCGGTATCGGCCCTCGGCCCCGGCAGTACGCCCATATCCATCTATCGACTCTGGTCAGTATCCTTCAGAAAACCGCCAGGTCCAACCAATCACCGATAGGTACTCGCCACCCTGCCAGGCTCATCGTTTACTCCACGAAAAACATTTCTTGCCCCGGGGAACCATACCGGGTCCACCATGTACCCGCAATCGGCCTCATCCGCCTCCTCGAATCGGGTTTCACATGTCGCTCTCAGCACCGAGAAAACACATGGTGGACGCACTGAAATATCATATCAAGGGTAACCGGGTTTTTAAAATAATTACATATTCTCTTTGAAACACCCACGGTTCCCCAAAACCAGAAATATCATGGAAACAGCATATCTCAATGCGTATAATCAGAAAGCAGCATGTATGCGACATATAGCAGAAAGGTAAGCATATCAATATGTCATGCAAGGGTCATATCCTGAATGCAACAGTACTACAGTGTAGTGACATGGCAATTATCGATGATGAAGTGTGTGAACCGGCAAACAAGTGTACGTGGAACATACGCATCATCGATAATTGTGCTGGTGTCCTAGCAGCATGACTGAAATATATCAACAATATAAGCGATGCAATGCAAACAGCATGGATATGCGGAATCGAATAATCACGCAACAGTAAAGAACCTGCCTCAATAAATATATCATGCAGCCTTGACATTTGAAATAAGACGAATCGGGGGTTTTAATAAAATAAGGGTTACGGTGTTTTAAGAAAAGATACTTCGTTTGAAAATACCCGTAGAATCCCTTTTTGCCTATCTTTAAAATATCCCCGATTCGTTAGTTTTGAAATAGGTATGACTCGGGTCAGTCTATTGTCTACTAAGTAATCTAAACAGGAGGGGTATGAAACCACCGACATCTGAGTCGATATACATATATATATACAATAGTCGGTGATCTCGCCTCAATAGTATCACGTACGATACGGTATATCATATAACATCCTCGAGTCATGAGTGCGGATCTAACATCAATATAAAGCTCGTACAGTAAATCGTCGTACGGCATCCCAATAGCTAGGTACGGTTCAATATCACATTCATCTCACCATGTATCAGGTATCATTACCATCATATCACACTATCTCTGGTACAAATCTAAGTCTAGTACCATCGATACCAACTATATAAATATGAATGCGGGGTAAAACACATGCCCAAAGGCCCGCTAAAACTATCATGCCGCACCTTAAATACGAACTCTGTCATATCGCCGAATCTCACGGCCTCAAATCCCGTATATGAACACATAGTCCCATACCCATGTGTAGATATACACACCTCCAAATGCGCACAGATAGATGAAAGAATGTATGCAAGTATACGTGTACGTGTATGAGTGAGGGCAACCACTACTCTAGGGTTCGCACCATACCAAACCAATACCTTATCATTAATAATTCCATTATTACCATCAATAATCTTAACAACACATAATAAATATATGTGTGTATACGTATTCGTATACATCACCACGGACTGCGGAGGTGCTATACGCCATCCACCCGACTTCTCCCCATAGATATAAATCTACTCACCTGGTCTTCGCTTGCCGAAATTGATGACGCCATGCTCCTTCGCCTCGGAATCCTTGTGAGGGTACCTAGAATAATAAACAGTCGCAATACGTATTAACATCGAGGCAGAAAACCGATACATCGCACAGTGTGCTCATAGGTTGGAACCTATGGCCTAAACGTGCAAATCAATTAAACGACCCCTGTTGTCGATGTACGAACATCCGACAACCAAATACAAATCCAAATATCAAGAAAGTGCATTTCAAAATACGGAAAACATAGCCTAAAACACACCAAAATGCTTTCAGATTTTCCCCAGGTGACAATTAGCCAAAACTGCACATAGGAGGGGTATATTTTAGTGCAAAAGGAGCCCTGGAACAAAACTGGAACAATTCTACCCTACTCTGGCCGCAAATTGCGGCCAGAATGATTAAATCTACGGCCATGGGTTTGAATTAGGGGCTCGGGTCTTGGTGGTGGCTTCCTAGGTGCCTGCACGACTCACTGTCAGCTCAATTTTACTTTTGGTGCCCCCGGGTTGCTCCAGATTCCAGAACACCTTCACAGATCACACATTTATCCGATGTCGGGTTTCTAAATCCGTGTTTTGGGGTTTCTAAGGTCTGGTCTAGGTCACTAAACAGCACCTAAGTTTAGTTAACAGCTATTAGGAATCACCCAATTCAAACCAACACTCAAACATTCACTAGGGTTTCCCAGTGTCCACTAATATGCACAAAACGACGTCTAAACATGATATCTCACAAAACTAATCTAAAGGGAAGAAATTATACCTCATCTAGTCCACTCTAGGCAGCACTAACTTCCCAACGTCGTCAAAATCCTATTTTGCTCGGTCCATCGTGTAGAGGTTGAAGAGGGGATTAATATTTGTGAAGGGTGTATAGGGTTTTGGGGCATGGTTGGAGATGGATCTATGAATTTTTGTGGAGGGTTTTTGGAGTTGAGGAGATGAAGAGGAAGATGAAAAATATGATGGGGATTCAAAAATGGCAGCAGCCCCCCTCCCTCTCTCTCACAATTCACGCACTCTCTCTCTCTCCAAAAGCCCACCTAACCTAATCATTATGTCTCCCTTGACATTTTTTCCTTTTTCTTTCCTCTTTTCTCTCCACCAAAACCATAATTTAAAGCCCAAATGAAATGAAACATGTGTAAAAATGGACATGTCATGGTGCACTAACCATGGAAACTGTAAAAACGCGGATTTGGCTTAATCACGATTAGCAGTGCACTAATCGGGTTTTTATCGAAACTGCGTATAATAAATTTTAAAAATGCCAAATCCTTTAATTATATTATTAAATGAAAGTATCATTTTAATTTCTATTTATTTCATAATTATTGGTATATATTTATACCCTTTTTCGAAAGCCCCAATTTCACAAATCGGCAGTTTTCGGGAAAAATATTATTTTAATATTAAATTCCCAAAAATAATATTTTATATTTTTCCGAAATGTTACAAAAATGTTCATAACATTATCCTCTAATGCGAAGTTATATCCTTCTTTATATAATAAGGAAACTGATATTATATTGCACATCATGTTTGGTACGTAATAACAGTCGTTCAGAATCATTGTATTACCATTTGGTAATACAAGGTGATATTCGCCAACTGTTTTGGCTGCAACAATTGCTCTATTTCCTACTTTTAGAGACATCGTACCCTTTCCCAGTTCACTATCTCTCTTTAGCCCATGTAATAAATTATATACGTAGGATCCTGATCCGATATCCAATACCCAGGACATAGAGCAAACTGAGAAACAGTTCTCGGTTATGAACACACCCGAAGACGATGCATCAACATGCTTATTTTTCTTTCGGGTTGCATGGGAATCCTGATATTCCCCTATTCCTTGCTCAGACTTATGACAATCATAAGAAAAAGAGGAACGAACGTTCCCCAGCTTAGTATAATAAGCAGGTTCGGTCCATACATCAATATTATTATCTTGATTAAGGCGTGTCATTGGTCGCTACCTGGAGAGAGAGAGAAGGAAACGCATTAGCGTTCGCTCTTTACAAGATTAGATTGGTTATTATCTTATCTAATCAGGATGGCTCCCGCTGTTTTTATCTAATCTTCCTTCAAACCATAAAAGGTAACATTAACCGGGACTAATTACACCCTACAAGTTCGCCAATCGGTCAGCTAGGCAGGTATTGGTACTCTGAAGGAGTCCACCCATGCTTTCGCATGGAACTAATTAAATAACCTCGTTTCCGCATAGGCATAATCCCGCTAACACCTTTCTTAGACACCTACTGGATCAGCTAATTGTAAAGTGGAAAACTCTCTCAGGAGTAACTCTTACTCGCAGTGGGTATCGGGATCCAACTATCTCATAGAAAGTATGCAATCTCATCGTAAATTTCAATACTTGAAATTCCCAATATCTGTTTTTACCCCTAGCGACTTATGACCTTGGCTATGGTCAATAAATCATAAGCGTTAACCAAGTTCGACCTGTCATTTCGTGATTGAATTAAACCCACCCGTACGACCCTTGGCTAAGTTCAATAAAGCCGTATGACTACCCTAATCCAATCACATCATATACGGTAGATAAGCACTAATCAGCTACCGTACACTGCGCCTT